>JAZKJV010001042.1:0-600000 GCA_037367405.1 Ottelia alismoides | reverse complement strand
CAACTGCAGTTCGACATTTTCTCGACCAAACAGAATGGTCTACCACTCCACGCACACTTCTCTCATCTGAGAAGCATGTTTGAGCGACTACACAGCTTCATGCCTATTACCACTGGCACTGAACAACAGTAAGCATATTGGAATGCCACCATGACATGAGTTTTCTTGTCATCTTAGTACGATGCCGCTCGTACTCAACTTCTGACTGGAGACACGATACCGCCGATGGAGGAAATCTACAAGCGATTGAGTAAGATTACTACCACATCCACTACGATCCAGACGACTCCTTCTGCTATGACAACTACTCGTGGTAGGGGGGTCGTCCTAGGTTCGTGGCTGTGGACCTCGAGGTCGAGGAGGCGGCCGACAACATGGTCCTTGTTCCCATTGCCATCGTCCTGGTCACTTTGAGGAGACATGCTTTCAGAAGCATAGATATCCAGTGTCTGCATGTGTTGTTGAGCAGACTGAGCATTCTAGTGCGCCTACTCCGGATCCACGTTTCGATGATATTGTCCCCAAACTTCGAGACATGATGAACACTCCTCCGACTCCGACTCCAAGTTCCACAGATGCCGCAACCACTGCCAGATTATCGTCTAGTTCATCAGGTACTCCTTCTGTGTTTACAAGTAGTAGCAGTTCAGATTTGTCTGATTGGATTACGGATCTGGAGCGTCACATCATATGTGTGGAGATCGGATGCAGTTTAGTACATACAGATTTATCCCACCTGGCAGATCCGTGGTTATTGCCAATGGAGTTCGTCTACCCATTGTTAATCAGGGGGAGATTGTTCTAGCCCCCTCTATGCATCTTCAGAATGTCTTATATGCTCCATACTTCCAGATGAATCTTTTGTCCATTAGTCAACTTACAAAAGATTTACATTGCCATGCCATCTTTAATCCCTCTTCTTTTGTGTTTCATGACATACTAACTGGCTGGGTGATTGGTCTTGGCCGTGAGCAGCGAGGATTGTATAAGCTTGCCATACCACTTTGTGCTGGCATTGCTACTCTACCTTCATGATCTGTTTCTCTCTTCATGTGGCATCTTCGATTTGGCCACCTTCCACTACAGAAGATGTGTCATGTGCTACCACGGATATGACATCGTACTACTCTGGATTGTGAAGCCTGTCAGCTTGGGAAGCACCATTGCTCCTCTTTTCCGAGCCGTTCGAGTCGTCACAGTAGTCAGTCCTTTGAATTGTTTCATTTTGATATTTGGGGTCCGAGTCATGTCCTTGATCATGAAGGACATCGTTTCTTTATGGTTGCTGTAGATGCTTTTTCTAGACTATCTTGGGTTTTCTTGTTAAAACATAAGTCTGAAGCTGGTGCTGTCATTAAAACCTTTCTTATTGAAGTTATAAATATATTCTCTGCTAATGTGAAGTTCATACGTACAGACAACGCTTTGGAGTTTTCCACGTTACACTTATCTGAATTTCTTAGGTCTCTCAATATTGTCCATTAGACTTCTTGCAATTATACTTCTCAGCAGAACGGTGTGACTGAACGTAAACATCGTCATATTCTTGATGTCACAAGAACACTATTGAACCAGAGTCGTACCCCTCATTCTTTTTGGGGGGATGCTGTTCTCACTGCTTGCTACTTGGTGAATCACATGTCATCCACTATTCTTGGGGAGAAGGTTCCCTTCTTGATTGTGTTTCCCGAGAAGGAACTTTTCTCTCTCACTCCCAGTGTCTTTGGATCATTGGCCTTTGTCCATAATTTTGCTCCCGGTCGTGACAAGCTCTTGCCTAGAGCTGTTAAATGCATTTTTGTTGGTTATTCTCGTACCCAAAAAGGGTATAGATGTTTTGATCCTGTAGGACGACAATATTATGTGAGTGCTGATGTCACGTTCTTTGAGTCTATTATGTTTCTCTTCTACAGATGACAGGTTGTTCATTGCTACGTCTGACGAGGATGTTGTTGTTGCTCCACCTCCGTCTTCTACATCAGCTGATTCCCAAACTGCAATGCAGTCTCCTCCACCTCCACCGCCCCCACCACCTCCACCTCCATCTACCAGTCCAAGTTCTTACCCATTGTTTACACTCGCAGGTCTTCTACTCGCCGCTCTACTCATGTGCCGTCCAGATCATCCACCACGCCTCAGGTATGTCATGAAAACATTGTTTCTACTGATGGCACTGGAGTTTTGAATGATACACAGGACGAGTTGATTCAAGAAGACATCGAGGCAGATGATTTGGAGATACCTATTACCCTAAATAATCCTTGCCGCCAATGTGCCACGTATCCTCTTGCTGCACGTGTCTTTGGATCGTCTTTCAAAGGAATACATATCAGGAGGCGCTACAGGACAACAGGTGGCTTGAAATGGAAGAGGAGATGATAGCTTTGCGGTCGCATGGAACATGGAGCATTGTATCTGCTCCAAAGGGTACCTCTGTTGTGAGCTGCAAATGGATATTCACTGTAAAGCAATGAGCAGATGGCAATGTGGACTGCTACAAGGCAAGACTTGTAGTGCGTGGGTTCACCCAAACGTCTGGGGTGGACTATCAGGATACCTTTTCCCCTATAGCCAGACATTCGACTCTACGCATTTTTCTATCCGTTGCTGTTTCACGGGACCGGTCTCTTTACCAACTTGATGTGAAGAATGCCTTCCTATTTGTGGACCTAAAGGAAGAGGTATATATCCAGCAACCACCAGAGGTTTGCTACTGAGGGGGAGTCCCAGAAGGTTTGCAGGCTCCATAAGGCGATTTATGGCCTGAAGCAGAGTCCAAAGCTTGGTACCAGAAGCTATCGGAGTTGATAGACCACCAGGGGTTTGTGCGATCTACTGCGGACCACTCACTCTTTATTCAGAAGACACATAGAGGTACTGCTGCTATTCTTGTTTATGTGGATGATATTGTTGTCACATGGGATGATGATCAAGGTATTCAGACGACCAAGGAGTTCTTAGGTCAACAGTTTGTGACTATGGACCTTGGCACTCTTCGGTACTTCCTTGGGTTGGAGTTCGCCAGGAACCAACGGGGTCTGGTGATGACTCAGAGGAAGTTTGTGATGGATCTCCTTTCTGAGGCAGGTATGACAGGATGCGAGCCTACCACTACCCCTATGGACCTGAGTATGAAATTATATGATGATGACACTGAGGAGGTAGACAAGAGCTGGTTGGAAAGCTTTTATATGCCACTGTCACCAGGCCAGATATAGTGTTTGCAGTGAGCAAAGTTAGTCAGTTCATGGAGTGGCCTAGAAAGGTGCATATGGATGCTGTCTATATGATACTGAGATATTTGACGAACTCACCTAGCTCTGATCTTTTATTCGACAGGGATACATCTCTTGAGGTGACAACTTATGCACATGCCGATTATACAGGCTGCCCCAGAGACAGAAAGTCTACTTCAGGCTTTGCTGTCTTTGTCGGGAGCTCACTTGTCTCATGGAAGAGCAAGAAGCAGATACTGGTGGCCAGATCAAGTGCTGAATCTGAATATAGGGCCGCGACACAGGGGAGTGCAGAGATGATGTGGGTTAGATCGGTACTGACTGACCTTAGAGGTGGATTGTAATCAAGCTGCATTTTATTGCCAATAATCCTGCTTTTCATGAACGAACAAAGCATATAGAGGTGGATTGTAATTACACTAGAGACATGATCCAGAAAGGTCTCATATCTACCTCCCATGTTTCCACTGGAGATCAGACGACTGATATCTTCACCAAGGCTCTAGCTAGAGGTCCGTTTCAGAGGTGTTGCTCCAAGCGAAGCATGACAGATATATATGATCCAGCTTGAGGGGGAGTGTTGAGATAAATATATCTTTTAGTATCATTTATGTTTTTATGTTTTCTTTATGTACTTATCATGTAATTAACCCAAGGGCTTTTCTCCTATATAAGAGAGCTCTCGGTCTATTCTATGAACATGATTCATTTTTTCTTCCAACAAGTAACAAAGCCAAGTCGCCAAATCTTATAGCTCCTCCGTCGTCATTTCCCTTTGTTGGTGCTTGTCACCTGGTATATCAGATGTTTTCCTTAAGGCAATCGAGTCTTAGTAGGGCTTAAGAAAAAATGGTATTGCCTTACATGTATGGTAAATTTAATCTAGCTTCATTTAGCATGTTCGTCGGTAGTATGCCTCACATTTTTTTAAGCCAAAAAGGGGGAGACACTCTTAGGTGTTCACCCCATAAATATATTAAAATTAAACAAAGTGAATGAAATACAAAAAGCGCCCTAGGCGAGCCATGAGCGTAACAGACCCAAAGCACCGGTGCAGACATTCTCCTTGTAGAATCTATGACTAGAAAACAACACCCCGTTCCTAGCCAGCCAAACAACCAAACTAAAGCTAGTGGCCGCAGAAGCTCTTCCCTTGACCAATGCTTGGCCGCGACCAAACTCCTGCAGTAATCTTCTGCGCCAGCCCTACCCACCCAGCTTAGGACAGGATCGTCCCAAACTGGAGACACAGAAGGGCAGGAGAAAAAGAGATGCTCCAAAGTCTCAATCCCCCCACCGCACAACATACATCTGTCAGAGACCGTGCCGAGCAATCTAGCGCAACGGTCCCGCGTCATCAACCTCTTATCCTGAAAAGCCAAAAGAAGAAGGCGATCCTCGCCAGTAGCCCCAACCCCCAGAAGAAATTGCAGTCTCTAACCAGTTCCGTCGAAAGAGAGGGAGGGGTTCTGCAGATCGCCGAGTAGGCCTTCTTCACGGAGAAGGAGCCCCCGCGCCAAACCCAATGATCCCGCCCCACAGAGGGCCCCGCAGCCCCCCTCAGCATGTCAATCAGCAGCACGAACTCCTCCAGACGCTGATCGGAGAAGTTCGAACGGAAAGCCGGCATCCAGTTGCCGTCCACCCAGCAAGTAGCCACCCGAATATCCTAGTCCTCCGCCAAAGCAAACAGACGAGGGAAGCGTAAGGACAACGCTCCTTCGTCCGTCCGGTCGTCCCTCCAGAAGGCGAAGCAACCCCCCCCCCCCCCCCAACGCCGGCTTGAACATAGTCCTGAAGTTGGGAGAGAATGACTGAATAGCCCTCCAGAAGGGCGAGGGTTTCCGCCGACTTGCACCGGCCGCCATAACCCCCTCAGGTCCCACCCCGTCGACCCCGTAGATCTGCCGGAGGAGACTGCAACAGAGGTCGTCCCCGTTTCCCTAGATTCTTGCCACCCACTTCAGTAACAGGGCTTCGTTCAGCTCGCCCAGTCGATAAATCCCAAGCCCTCCCTCGCATTTTCGCAGAGCAATATTGTCCCAACTAACCAGGTGTATCCCAGGACCCTGCCCGCTCCTGCCCCACAGAAACTGCCTCATCATACCCTCCAATCTCCTCCTGATGCCCGCCGACAAAAGCCTCGTGGAAGAGTAGTACACCGACATGGCGGAGAGCACCACCCTTAAGAGCACCAGGCGACCCCCTTCAAGAGGACCGTCGCCTTCCACCCCGCGAGCCGTCTCTCCACCTTCTCAACCAGCGGTAACCAGTCCGCCGTCTTCGATCTCCCAGTGCTGAGCGGCAAACCCAGGTAGTGAATGGGCAACCCAGCACCCTCAGTAGCCAATGCGGATACACACTGGCCCGCCAACTCCATGCTCATAGAGAATGGGACCATCTTAGACTTGCTGTTATTCTGCACCAACCCGGACATCTCACTAAAAAGCTCCAGCGCCGCCGCCATGTCCTTAGCCTCCTCAAGGTTCCCTTCTATGAAGAAGATGGTATCGTCAACATATTGAAGAAGCATGATTTTCAGGTCATCCTCGAGTAACCGCACGTGAGCTCAACCTGTTGGACTATGTCAACTATACAAGCACGGATGTCCGCCGCAATGATGAAGAGCAAGGGAGCGAGTGGGCAGCCCTGCCTCAGCCCCTCTGCGCCTGAAAATAACCACCCTCAGGACGCCCGTTGACGAGGACCGTCATAGAAGCCGTGGTCACACACCGTTTCATCCAGGAGATCTAGAGCCCAGGAAAGCCCCGCCTATGCAACGCCACCCAGAGAAAGTGCTAGTCCAAGGTGTCGAACGCCTTTGAGAAGTCCACCTTCCACAACAGGGCCTGTCTGCCGCTTCTCTTCCAGTACGCAACTATTTCAGACGCCATTACCAAGCTGTCCACAATCTACCTCCCAGGCACGAATGCCGTCTGTGTGGGGGTAATGATGTGCTCCGGGACCCTTCAAAGTCTAGTCGCAAAGACCTTAGCAACAATCAAGTACAGAGCATTGGAGATTGCGATAGCCCCAAAGTCCTCGACCCTCTCCGCCCCAGCTTTCTTCGGAAGAAGAACAATCCGCGCCTTGTTTAACCGATCGAAGCCCGCATTGTCGAGACAACACTCCTTCATCACATTAAATACCTCCCTGCCAATCAAGTCCCAGAAGTCTTTGTAGAAAGAAACAGGGAAGCCATCAGGACCAGGTGCGCCATCGCCGTTGAGGTTCCAGGCCGCCACCTTCATCTCCTCCATTGTAACCGACAGGGTTAGGCTAGACGCATGAGCGCCCGACAAGCACACCGCGCCCGAGCTTGTCCACCTCCAACGCCTATCGGCAACTCTTGCGGAGATCCTGTGGAAGTGGTCTGCTATTGCCCTCCCCAGCTCCACGTTTTCCTCCACCAACTCCCTCTCAACGAGCGTCGATCTGATGAAGTTCTCCATCCGCCTCCCACTGGCAACCCTGTGGAAAAAAGCCGTGTTTGCGCCCCCCTCCGTAAGCCATCTGTTCCTGGACCTTTGCCTCCACTCGGTGACCCTTTTCCTGTCCTCGTCGATTATCAACCTCTGCGCTTCAGAACAGTGCCTCAGATCGTCCTCCATCAACGGACGCTCGTCCTCCAAAGCGTCGACCATGCTGACAACGCCCTCTATCGCCGTCCTGGCTGCTCGACGGATCTCCCTCGACTCCTGCTTGAAAGCGCACAGCCTGGCCTGCAAAGAGTTCAGCTTCTGGACGAACTTCGCTGTAGCAGTCCCTGCCACAACCACTGAATTCCAGTGCGACACCACTAAGTCTCTAAAAGAATCCTCGAGCAGCCAAGCCTTCTCGTAGCGGAAGAAGCCACGAGCGGGCAGAAGATCGCCCGAATCCCAAAGGATGGGCGTGTGGTCCGACCATGAGCGCGGCCTGGCAGCAACGAACGCGAGCGGAAACATCTCCAGAAGCTCAACCGACGCAAGAAACCGGTCGAGGCGCGACCTGGAGTTGGCGTTATGCCAAGTGTACCTAGTGCCAGCCGCATCCTGAACATCCAACTCCAACGATTCCACCACATCCACGAAGGCCTCAAAGCCGGGGTCCTGACCATCCCGCAGTCTCGGCCTTTCTGACGAAAGCAAAGTGACATTGAAGTCCCCCCACCAGCCAGGGGACGCCCGGGAAGGCCTCTCTGGCAAGCCTCAGGTCCATCCAAAGCTGCTGCCGCTTCGACGCCTGACAAGGACCATACAGGCAGGAAAGCGCAAGCACCGCCCCCGAGCGAAGGCACTCCAGCAGAATCGTCAGAACGTGCGCCCCCTTCAGCTCCGCAAGGCGCAAGAAGGCTGAGCCCTTCCACGCAACGAGAAGCCCGCTCGCCGAGGCAACTGCACCAATCGAGTCGAAGTCAGAAATCGAGCCCGCACCGAAAGAAAGCCAATCGAAGCTCGTGAGCGAGCTTAGCTTGGTTTCTTGCAAGAACACCACATCACAACCCCACTCCACAAACATTGAACCCAAAACCCTTCTTTTCTCCGGGTCGCCCAGACCCCGCACGTTCCACGATAGGATCTTCATCTGGAACCAGCTGCACCCCCTCCTCTCCGTCGCCACCCGCAACCGTCAAGACCGGCGGCGGCGACGAGTCCAGAAGGCAGACCTGGAGCCTAAAAGCGAAGTGATCTATCGACAACAAAGCCTCCGAGAACAGGGGAGACCCCCGAGGGCACTCCAAAAGGAAAACCGCCACCTCCGGATCGTTGCCAGGCGCAACGCCATCCTCAAGTACCTCCAGGACCTCGCCCAAGTGCCTGAGCGCCGGCCTCAAAGCATGAACCGTGCGCGACAAGAAAGGTGCCCCCCGCACATGCGCCACCCGAACGATCGGGCGCTCAACAGCGCCATCTGCAAACCTTGGCAACCTCCAAAGGACATCACCGTCCGTCTTCGACGCCAGAAGCAACCTCTTCTGGGCGGCAGAGAGGCCTCAAACACAGAAACGACCATCACCGAGAGGGACGACGTCGCCACAGAAGCTCCTACCGATGTAACGGGAGAGTTCTCCCTCCAGTGCGGTGAGGGAGTGCCGCAACCTCCGATAAGAGCACCAATCAATATACCGCCAACCCCCGACTCACCGCCCGGCGCCTCTGCCAAGGTTGGGGCAGCCTCACCAGGCCCCCAAGTCGCCGCCATACCCCCTGCAACGTCAGGTGCCCCCGAGCCACGCCTTCAACCGCTCCCAGAACCCCACCAACCCTTCTAGGAAGCGAACCCGGTGCGCTCGCACAATGAATACGCCGATGACCCCACCCACCACAAGAGAAGCAAAGGGGGGGAAGGGCACATGCCGAGGCAATGTGTCCCCGCCCCCCACAACGGAAGCAGCGACGACCCGGCTTCCGATGCGACACCGCTGTCCAACCTCCCGCACCGCCAGATTCCTCCCCTCCGATAGCCTCCTTCTCGGTTGTAGCCCCCTCCTCCGAATACCCCCCCTTCCCACCCCGAGAACTTCGAGCTTCCCTTACAACTCCAGCTCTGCCGCGATCGCGGGGTCGAGCCGCTTTCTCCACCCCCTCGCGGCAAACCTCGTGCCATGCTCAAGTCGCCTTCGACGCTCCCCTTCCCCGCTCTCTCCTCATGTTCCCCAATAGTATGCCTCACATTTATTTTTCAGTTGTTTCTTGCCAATGGAATAAGATAACAATTCATTCTTTTCTCCACAACCTTGATTCCTATTCTCCATCACCCACATATTTACTCAAGCAGTCGAGCTCTTACTTCCCATCCTTGCCTCGGATTTGCTTCATCATCGATTACCTTTCCTCCCTTCATCGCTGCCAAAGCTCGTTTGCCGCCCACTGCCTTAGTCGCCAAATCTTATAGCTCCTTCGTCGTCGTTTCCCTTTGTTGCTGCTTGTCACCTGGTATATTGGATGTTTCCCTTAAGGCAACGAGCCTTAGTAGGGCTTAAGAAAAAAATGGCATTGCCTCACACATATGGTAAACTTGATCTGGTTTCATTTAGCATGTTCGTCGGTAGTATGCCTCGCATTTATTTTTCAGTTGTTTCTTGCCTCTTTAGCCCATCAATGGTATACAAATACAATCGGATTGTAGAAATAATCACACATTATATAAAAGACAACACGCACTGTACATCATCTCTATAAGAAGTTCAATGCACAAAATTGTAATTTGATCGTGCCATAACATTCTAGTATTCCACTACTGTTGCCTTATGCAATGATATGGAAACAAACTCCAGCGAAAGTTTGAAAACCAACTAAAATTGCTCTGTAATATTATTAAAAAATTGCTCTGTAATAACAATATTGCAAATAGAAGCTGTACATGCTGAACTTGCAGATTTTAAATCATTGACCTTGGAAGAAGCAAGCTTGTCCCCCCAAAAAATCAATATGGTTATTTACCCCGTGGAAAAAAAATAGTGAATAAATTTGAGAAACAATGCTTGATGTTACTTGGATTTGAGCTAATTCAATATCAAACTTAATCTGATTTCATTTGGTCTGAACTTTATGATTAATGATCCATGATTAATGCTTGACATTTCATAAATGGAACCAAAAGTTAATAGAGATGAAGGTTCATGAGACTAAGCCTACTGACAGTCCTAAGGATCTAAAGCCACACCTTTATGAGATGGGTTATGATGTGGTCGATGCGCAACACTTGTCTGTTGTGGGAAAATTGATATATATATATATATATCACAATGTCCAGACAAAATATCTCCTCCGCGATGAGCAAAATTAGCCAATTCATGCCAACACTATTAACGTTACACCAGGTTGCTGCTATGATGATCTTTAAGACTGCATTTGGTTCAGGGAAGATCCGGGGGATGATAACCCACTCCAGATGTGGGTTATCCTGTTGATAACTTGTTTTTGTATTGTGGTGTTTAGATAGAGGGTTTTACTGTTGAGAGGGTTTTCTGTGATGTGACATTACTAAAGTTTGGGATAGTGATTGGTTGTTGATTGATTTTTTATTAGTAGGGATCAAGGTTGCAAAAGTCGGTAGTCGGTACTCAGTCGGTCAGGTTACTGAGTAAGGATTAATCGACAGTCGGGCGGCTAATCGGATTTAGTCGGACTTTAATCGGCTTTGCATTTTATGATTATTTAAACATATAACTCATTTTTATACATATATTTACATAGGTTTTGTACATTTTTATACTATCATAATAAAATAAAAGAAGTAATTGAATCTAAATAAAACATTAAGCATATTGTAATAAGTTTGCTTATGAAAACAACAAAATATGGTATCTCTAAGCAAAAATTGGTCGACTATTGTTCTTAGTCGGAATTAGTTGGTACTCGGTCGGCCACCCCACTGACTAGGCTAGTCGGACCTAATAGTTGGGCTAGTCGGGTGACTTTTACAACACTGGTAGGGATGGTGGTTGAATTTTGCATTTCTGTCCCTTTTCTAGTTTTGCAATTTTTATCCCTTTGTTTTTTCGAACATTGCTTGAAGATTATTTTCCAGAATTATCGCATGTTGCTTTATTTCCAACCGAAATCTGGTGACTTTCAATGCATGCATAGTATATACTATTTATCGAGGTTTATGCATGAAAGCTCTATTTAGTTGCATAGTTTATCAAATTTATTGATTCGGATGACGAGACTTGGAGCGATTTTATTTTTTATTATAAAATCGTGACGTAAATTGAATGTATGTTTTTAAATTAAATTAATTGGTTTTTGTACTAAATGAATTAAGTTAGGTGCAATTTGTCCTAATTTGTGTAGTCAATTTAGGTTTACAATCTTTACAGAGCCACATACATACACAAAGTTAGGCATGCATAATATTCAGTTTTGGTATTTCCGAAAATTGGAAATTACCATAAATTGCATATATGTAATTGCAATTAAATAGAATTGTTTTAGAAAAAATCCCCCAAAAGTAGAGTTTGTGTAGTCTCTGTATCACATTGCTAGAAAATTTTATATAAACGTTCATTTTTCCTAAAAAAAGTTCCCATGAGACAAACTATAATACAAGGCCTTAAATGTCGGTTTCAGTCACAATTTCGGTATCGACCAAAGCAGAATTTCGGTGGAATTTCGATGGAATTTCGACCGAAATTTCGGTCATTTCGGTCATTTTTTGTACTAGGACCCCCATATTTCGGTCATTTTGGTCATTTCGGCCGAATTTCGGTTTCGACTGGATATCGATATTCGACAGAAATTCAACCGAATTTCGCTGAAATTTGAGGCCATGCTATAATATACAACGGTAGACTTTTGAGATGTAAATGGTATATCTTCAAATATTTTCATAATTTGGGGAAATACATGTATTTAAATCAAGAAATTCATGAGGTTGGATTTGCAATTTCAATTCTTTGGATTGTAGGTATATACAAACTCGCTGGGTATTTTCATAAAATGTAATATTTTGTGTACTCGTTGCAAATTAAACATACTATACTCGATGATGATTGACAATCAATGATACCTTGAATTTAATACGAGCAAATATCCGATGGGTTCTTAAATTATATTTGAATTAAAAGATCTACGGTACAACATGTTTGTCAACCACTAGTTCATTACTAGGATCAAATGCGGAAGTCGATCCACCGGAGCGGTGGATAATCATTCTTTCCCTCTCTCTGATTGTGCTTTCTGCCTGCTCCAACTTCTTGTCCTTGAAAGCCATTGCCTACTCCAATACATGGAATAGGTTTGTAAGAAGTAAGAATATTTTCTCATTTTCTCTACGGTCAACGACTGGATTGTTGGAAGGAGCGATGATGCCTTCACCTCGTACCCACACGGTCGCTGTGAATGTGTTAGTGACAGTTCGTGTTAAATGAATCAGTGGAAAATAGATTTTGAAATTGTGAAACGACTTATCTTGAGCGTGCACGTGTACCACATGTTGTCGTCGACATCCTCTAAGAGACGAGATGAGTCAAAGACCAATAATGCATCTTGCCCACATGAGCAAAAGCGTCCATGGTAGAAGGGAATATCAAAACATAGCATTACCACTGTCGTTGCGACAAGGTCCTGTATTAGAAATGTTGATGTTTGACAAAAAATGAATGCATCAAACATGAGCAAAACATCTTCGTTGCAATATAAAAAAGTTCATTTACCTAGAAGCAATACATATGACAAGTTCAAACAAACATTTCAATGCAATAAAGGTAAACATGATCAAGTTTGAATTACAACACCCCTAGAAATTTATCATCCCTAACCCATACGCCTCATCCTGTCATTGTACATTGCACGTGCAATTTCTTCTCGGTGGCTCTCACCCCACTGCATCTTCTTACGTGTGACTTTCAGCTCTACACCGAGCTCGACTTCTAACTCAGGGGGGTCCGGAACTAAATATTTCTCGATGCGATCGAACCATTTGTCAGTGCCATACAATTTTATAAAATTGTGAATGATGACAGTGGTCTTAACAACGTCCCTTTGCGCCTCGAACATGTAGGTGGGCATGCAGCTCAAGCACTTGAACCTCTTCTTCTAAACCCCGAATGTCCTCTCTACATCACTTCGCAGCTGTGAGTGTCTGTGATTGAAGCAGTGCTTGTGGGAAATGTAGCGCTAAGATTTGTCCAACACCCTCCACTCTGGTAGATGGTATGTAATGCCTCGATATGGCGCGATGAATGAATCAGTGTTGGTGTAACCACAATCCACCAGATACCTGCAACCATCTGGGACGACGAATCCACCTCTATCGATGGCATATCACAGAACGGACAATATCTGATGCATAACCCTCCCTTCCGGCTAGAACATATGTGAACAAGAAATCGAAAGATGCCACCGCCATCACATTTTACGAGATGCACTGCTTCCTATTGCGGTATGTTGCCTCCATACCAGATGGGACCGGTGCTTTTATGTGTGTACCATCGATAGCGTCAAGCACACCCTTCAAAATTGTATCAATTATGCCTTGGGGGAATTGGAGGCGGGAAAGATGTCACATGGGGACACATACTTGGAAGTAAGGGGCAACCGGTAAATTCTCCAACAAGAATATTTTCTGCAGAACCCTGTGGATGTGTGCAGAGATCGTGGAACCCGAGTGTCGAAACCACTCTTGTAGCACACAGTTCTGTTGTGCATGTCCGAATGCGAAGAGAAAAATAGAAACTTGCTCTATTGTGTCCATGGACCGTGTTAGACAACCCCGTGCGATGCTCCAACAACTCCACAATCTTCATCAATGTCGCATGAAAGCATCTATATGATCGCTTCACATGGCCGACCATGATATAATCAATCCACATACGTACAGACCACGACCTTGTGTTGAGAGGTTTGGGTGCACGTGGAGATTCTTGATCACACGTGGCATATGCAAAGATGTATAATGCCAACCCATATGACAACTCGGTTGCTTCTGATAAAATCTCCTCGAACTGATTGTACAACTGGTCCTCCATCTAGAGAAAATAAAATTTGTAGTAAGATATGTATACTCAACATTTACTAAGTTATGGACAAACATAATATAAAGAGTAACCAGTAACCACACATCACACTGTTGAGATGTTTATTATCACGTCAATAACTCAGAGAGGGTCACAACTTTATTCAAGTGACAGCAAAATACGAAAGTAAATGCGACATCGTCGAGTCCAACTACTCGAAAATGACCGTATGCCCTACATCAATGTTCACAACCACAAATTAAATAGTACATATAAAATGTTCAAAACAAATAAGTGCACGACAAGGATGCGGTACACCTCGTCGATGGTTCCATTAACAATCTTCTCGGTCAGCTACAACTATCCAAGCACATGATACATCCACGCTTGCAGGTACTCCGGATTATCCTTTACCGTAAGAAAGAGCTCCCTCCTAACCGAATGTGTCAGAGCTTCAACTAGCTTGACATACGCTGCTGAGGAGAGAGATGGACATGCCTCCCTGATTCCCTGTAGGCATCATGGCCATCCTCATCTTGTTGTCGTTTTTTTTGGCCCCTATCCTCTCCTGTATCAACTCCATGAATTTAGACTTGTCTGTGAGCGCACGCTTCCCCTCCCTACTCTTCCTCCGCTTGGATCCGGAGGATCTCTGTGTGGCCCTGCTTACAACAGGTGGGGTGGGTTCCTCGTCGACATCCTCTCCGTCGGTGTGCCCTTCATCATCCCCACACACCTGCTCAGCCTCGGTGTTTTGGGTGGCCATTAGAGCACGTGAGGAGCTGGCATACCTCCCAGTTGCGGAGCCCTGCCCGATAATGTATGAGACTTCCGCAAAGTATACGAGGGGATGAGTAAGGTACTTGTGGTATGCCTCTCCCACCTGAAAATGGGACATTATTATTGCCAAACTGTCAAAGAGGCAATTTCTAAATTTGGAAAGTAGACTGCATAGTAGTTCATACCTCCACCCAAGCGAGCTCATCCAGTGCGATCAGACAATTTGATACATTATCCCATCCCCAACTAGACTTGCCTCGTAGGTACAAGTAGGCGGCATGGTCTGGCTTGTATGTCTTCCAACGTGACCGAATTTGGTCCTTAGTGTAGGTAAGGCTAGCTTCTTCGTTAAACTGCCGCATGATGGCATTCCAACCTGCAGTGGTGAATGACTTCTCACACCATAGGTTTTTGTCTCGGGCCTCCGGTATACAATGGATTAAGACCCGATCCTGTGTTGATGTCCAGTTACACGCCCTCCCTGCATCCAGATTGTCACCTCCACTCCCCTCCGCCGCGGTCTTTCCCTTCCTTGGTGAGGCATTGTAATTCTAATGAAAAAGTAAAATCATAGTCACCATGTTGATTATTAGGGTAGTGTAAAAGAAATGAGAGAAGATGGCAATTTTTTTTTTGCGCGAACACAACAGCAACCCAATTGAATCAAGAACTAACCAGGACACAACCAACATTGAATCACCTATTTGTAATGCACATAGTAGATAGCCACACTGAATGAGTAGTAGTCATTAAGCAGCTAGTAATGTAGACCACCTAAATAAGCTATCATGCAACCGTTCATCTAAAAAAATTTTTAGTTTACAACATAAAAAAGTAAATCGTGTACCATGCTAATTCCCCCAAGTACAAATTACATTTCACATTCTACATGCAATCAATGAACTTGTCAATACAATTCTTTTTAGTCCATACCATTTCAATTTCTAAACTCAAGTGGTACATATATTAGCTTTAGGAGGTGAAATATCAGGCAGTAGCTTTAGCACGTAGATGAAATTACAGGAAAATTCCCTTTTGAGATAATTAGTTGTAGGAGAACTATTCCGTATGCTCATTGACTTTATGTCTAGTAAACACATATTTCGAAATTTCAGGTGAACAATCTTTCCCCGGATTAGTCAAGTTTTTCTTTAAATAGAAGCAGACACATGAACTAATATGGTTGTTATCATATAATATTTTTGTTCATATTGAAAGCGATTATGTATCATCTATCAATTAGTTACATGGAGTCTATGCTAATCTCCAAGCAACTGTATTGCATTGGACTATGAAGTAATCCAACAATTTGTCATGGGATCCCACATCAAAGGTTCAAACATATATGTCTCAGGATGTGAGATACCACCTGTGACGTACGATCAAGAAATATGCCGTGCTGGTTGTACTAATATTTCTAGCACTTCGAAGACTCCATTTGGATGGAGGAAACAGAAATAACATTTCAATTTGAGAATAAAAGAAGAAACCTAAAACTAAAGACTAGTGCTTTATAACAAATTCTAAACTGAGAAGTAACCATATCTCTCATTAGCAAATTTCTACTCTTCAATCAATTCAGAGGCCCTGGCGAAGCTCCACCACTTGAAACAAAAATCCCCAAAGTCTAAAGGAGAATATCGCAAAATCGTAGCTTTATTGCTCGGATTTCCACTAGTCTAAAAAAAACAGAACCTCGTGGGTATGCTATTAGCTCTTCTTGCCCACTTTGCATCTTGGCCTTGACAAATAGAATTAACCTCTGCGAAGTGGAAATGTTGAAGTAAATGAAGGTAGGACTTTGCCCCTGTAATGAGCCACGCTCGACAACTATTGAACTTTTAACCTATCTCTACAAATAAATACTCGGAAAGGGATTCAGATCTGAGAAACCGACCTCATTTAAGCGGAGCAACATCATTCACAAATGGGGAAGCGACAACTTCAGAAACTCTAATCGGCAAAACAAGTATAGGGAGGATGTTGCCTGGTGCGACAAGAAGTTATGGGATCATCCTCGTCCTCCGCGCATAACTCCTTCTCCGCAAGATCGTGGAAGAGAAGATGGAGCTCGAGGATGAGGGCATGCCTCCAATCCCATTCAAGTCGTCGACGCTTCCCCCTTAGCACAGAGATGCGAGAACATCGGGTAGAAGAGGAAGAAACATTGCGAATGCCAAGAATGTATTGATCGGGGGAGAAGAGGGCGAGAGAAGCCTCGGGAGCGAGGCTTGACAAGACGGTGGCGTGGGGCGTGGTGCGACAGATGCATCGCGTCAGCCTATAGTGGATAGGGTCAGGCTACAATGGAGAGGGTTTTGGGGAAGGGTTTGTGGGTTGAGCCGCCCCGAAACCCGTGGGTTTTCACGCAAAAACCCGCTTCCGCGCGGATAACCCGTGTCCTGAACGCGCCCGTGCATGGGAAAGGAGCTTCACATCTTTAAAAGAAGTAAACTAGTTTGTCGTAACCCATACATAGGTTGATTATGGTGGACATCCATCCAATAGAAAATCCACCACAAAAGTTTCTATCAATGTGACATGTAATTTGGCCATAATAGCTTGCTCATTTGTAGCACTAGAGCATAGAAAATGGACCAAGCAAGTGCTTAGTTGATGTGAGTGTGATCCATTATGAATGATATCCACCTAGATACTAACATGCAAATGAAGTTAGTGTGATGACAAGGTTGCTACGTTCTTGGCAAATAAACCTACCTTCCACAGTCCATAATAAGCATGTTGAGGTTGATCTTCATTATACTTGAGATTTGATCCAAAAGGGCTTATTAGGGATGCAAACACACGAATACGGATACATATATAAGTGCTTCATTTTTAAAGACGAATACAGATGTGGATGTAGATATGACATGTATAAAAATCATGTTACTATATCCTTAAAAAACAAATATCGATGTTGTTGGGAAAAATAAGGGAGTTGCTTATTCCTTGAGCCCTAGGCTCTCTTATATAAAGGAGAGACCTATGGACGAATTACATAAAGCAGGCAAAAGCAAAAGGAAATAGATAATAAAGTACATAAATATAAAATATATCTCTACACCCCCCTCAAGATGGAACATAGATATCTATCATGCTCATCTTGGATGAACACTTTTGAAAAGACCCTCTAAGTAAGGCCTTGGTGAAAATGTTTGCCGTATGGTCCCCTAAGCTGACATGGTATGTAGAAATGAAGCCCTTCTGAATCATGTCACCTATATAATGCCAATCGACCTCAATGTGCTTTGTCCTTTCGTGGAATGCAAGATTATTAGCAATGAATAAGGCAACCTGATTGTCGTATTTTAGCGACATGGGAAGAGGAACATCTATATGTAGATCTATAAGGACTGCTCGAACCCATATCATTTCTGTGCATGCTTGTGCCATAGCCCTATACTCAGATTCAATACTAGATCTAGCAACAACAGTTTGCTTCTTTCTTTTCCACGAGACAAGTGAATCTCCAACGAATATATCATATCCTGATGTGGACTTTCTGTCCTTAGGGCTCCCTGCATAATCTGCATCTGCGTATGCTGAGTTAGTAATAGTGCCATCTCTTTTAAATAGCAGCCCTGCACCTAGAGATGATTTAAGATGCCTTAGTATCATATGTATATCATCCATATGTACCCGACGATATTGTTCCATGAACTGACTCACTCGACTAACAACAAATGAAATATCGGGTCTGGTAATGGTACCATAAAGAAGCTTTCCCACCAGTTCCCTGTATCTTCTCTTGTTAACCTCATTAGTATCGTCATCATACAACTTCATGCTTTGATCGATGGGTGTAGTAGCAGGTAGACATCCAAGCATACCCGTGTCACTTAGCAAATTAATGACATATTTCCTCTGAGTCGTCACAAGCCCTTGTTGATTTCTGGCAAACTCCAGTCCCAGAAAGTATCTAAGAGTTCCAAGATCCTTGGTAACAAATTCACGACCTAGAAATTCTTTTGCCCTTTTTATTCCCTCTATGTCATCTCCTGTAATAAATATATCATCAACATACACCATAATAGCAATCATACCTTTGGAGGTTTTTTGTATGAAAAGAAAATGATTTGCATTCTACCGTTTGAACCCTTGCTTCTCAAACAAATCTGAGAGCTTCTGGAACCAAGTTTTCGTGCTCTACTTAAGGCTATAGATTGCCTTATGAAGTCTACACGCCTGTGAACACTCCCCCTCAGCAGCAAACCCCGACAACTGTTGCATGTAGACTTCCTCCTGAAGATCACTATACAAAAAGACATTCTTGACATCAAGCTGAAACAGAGGCCAATCTCAAACAACGACAATTGATAAAAGAATCCATAGGGTAGAATGACGAGCAACTGGAGAGAAGGTGCCAAGATAATCCATCTCATATGTCTGAGTAAAGCCACGTGCAACTAGTCAAGCCTTGTACTGATCAATGCTACTGTTTGCATTATGCTTCACTGTAAATACCCATTTGCAACTTACTATAGACGCCCCAGTCGGGGCCCGGACAAGACTCCAAGTACCTCTTGACTGAAGAGTCGTCATCTCCTCCTCCATAGCTAGACGTCACCTACTATCTGTCAATGCCTCCTGGTAAGTCTGTGGTATTGCTACGGTAGACAAAGCAACAACAAACCTCCTGAAGTCACCCGTCAAATGCTCAAAGCTGACATGAGAAGCAATCTGATACGAAGCACATGAACGGTTTTGCTTCCTAATAGTAATAGGTAAATCAAGATCACCATCATCCCTGTCACGTGTCTTATCATCAACCTCCTGAGATAACCCCTCCTGTGAACCATCATTAGTCCCATCATTAGAATTAATATTGTCAGAACAAACATGTAGCGTGCTGGATGGCAGACCATGAACACGAGCTGGAGCAGGTCGTCGGCTGTAGTGATGTGGTAGTGGTGGAACCAAAACAATGGGAGGGGGTGGGGATGATGGAGGTAATGAAGGAGGTGATAGTGAAGGTGGTGATGAAGGTGGTTGGCACATGGGTGGAGGTGTAATATAGACCTCATTATCTGGATCTGAAGGTGTCAATTTGTCACTTGGAGAAAAATACATGACGGACTCAAAATGTGACATCTGCGCTGACATAATATCTCCTACGTAACGGATCATAACAACGACAACCCTTCTGAATTCTAGAATACCCGACAAGGATACATTTGACAGACCTAGGAGAGAGCTTGTCAATCCCTGGAGACAACGAATGGACAAACGTAAAAGATCCAAAAACACGAGGGGTAAGAGAAAACAACTCCTTCTTAGGGAAAACAAGGGAAAACGGTATCTTCTTCTCCAGCACCGACGAAGGCATACAGTTAATGAGATAGCAAGCTGTGAGAACCGCATCACCCCAGAATGAATGAGGTGCATAACTCTGGATCAGAAGGGTATGATGCTTTCTTTCAGCAACACCATTTTTGTTGAGACGTATATGCGCATGATGTTTGATGATGAATACCATGAGATGAGAAGAATTGAGAGAGAGCGCATGAGTACAAAATTCCAACACATTATCAGTCCCGACAATTTTGACAGATGTGGAGAAACATTCTGCACTTCTTTAATGAAATTCATAATTGCATTTCCTGCTTCCAACTTATTCTTCAACAAGAAAACCCAGGACAGACGACTAAAATCATCCACAACAACTAAATAAAATCTGTCCCTGCTGATCGAGAACATGACTTGGACCCCAAATGTCTACATTTAAAAACTCAAAAGGGAAGCTACTACTCAGATTTTGATGACTAGGGAAGACATACCAGCGATGCTTCACTAACTGACATGCCTCACAGTTGAATAACGAGGGGGTGAAATCTGGGGAAGGACTTTACACAATTTCTGAAGTGGAAGATGACCTAAGCGTAGATGCCATAGGATGGGAGAGACCGGTCCAATGCAATGGGAGGATAGTCTAGCGTACGGTGTTTGGACCAGTCGATAAAGGTTTCCCTGCTCACGGCTACAACCAATCACCTGCCCGTAAGAATGTCCTGAAACACAAGAGATGCTAGGTCAAATATTGCTCGACAATGTAAATTCTTAGTAATCTGACTAATATACAGTAAATTCATTGAGAAATCAGAGGGCATGCATCACATTCTTCAACCGCATAGAGGGCGTCAAGGTGATCTTTCCTTGTCCTATGATTGGGGATTGAGTCCCATCTACTATGATCACAATCCTTCTTGGAGAAGCCTGCCTGCAGGCTGTGAGCTGATCTTTATCTCCACACAAATGATGTGTAGTCCCAGAATCTATGATCCATTCTGAGATAGCTGAACCATGATAAGAGGTAGAGGCATGGACACTACCTGAGGTACTAGATCATGCAGTAGCAGCAATGTCCAAGCTGTTCTCTGAAGCAGGTGAAGTGGTACTAACTGGGGGCATGATGTCTCTCAGTCGAGACACAAGCTCATCATATCATTGATCTGATATGGGTGGAGTGACATAAGTTTGAACCTGCTCCGCTACACGAGCATATGATGGGATGCTTGGAGTAGCATGTATCTTCTGTATGACCAGATCAGTGACAATAGGTACAAGGTGGTCCACGACCACGTCCACCTCTATCACGTGATCCCCGTCCATGGAACTGAGATGGACCTTCTCTTCCAAGAGAGGCTGCCATGGCAGAGGAATTCGACACTGGAGCGTGAGTTGAAATATTGATCCGATTTAATCTACGGAAGGCCTCCTCCATGGAAGGAATGGTAGCATCAACCGGTATCTGGGAGGAAGCGACCTCATACTGTGAGTCAAGAGAGGCCAGGAAGACATCAACCATCGTAGCGTTCCGGTATGTCTTCCACTGCTCTGGAGTAGCCATAAGAGGCTTGAAGCTATGAAGCTTCTCAAACATCCCTTACAGTGCAGTATAGTGAGCATGTAAGGGTCGACCATTCTGCTTTATAGTGAAGATGTCATGTTGAAGCTTTAGAAGTTTTGTCTCATTCTTGGCCTGTGAATACGTGATAACAAGAATGTCCCCACATGGCTATAACAGTTGGTTGATGCAGGGCATCATTTGCAATCTTTGGTATCAAGGTACCGGACAACCAGACCTGAGCATTGGCGTCATCAACCTCCCATGAGACATACAACACTGTCTTCTCCGTCGGCTCTTCCTTGATAAGAATATGCTTCTTACCCAGCGACTTCATTAGGCTCATGAACTGCATGGCCCACAACTTGTAGTTCGACCTATCCATCTTCACTATCGACGCAGGACCTCTGAAGGCGCATGTGGTGGGGATATCTACCTTGCTTTCTGACATATTGCTTGACGAGGAAGACTAGGGTAGTAGACTAGAGAACGTGTCGTCTACACTAACATACGAGAAGTTGGTTGCATGTGTAAACTCAAATCGCAACCAACCCCATCGAGAAAAAGAACCCTGACACGAGCACCAATAGAGGAGCAGGGGCGGTGGCATCGTCTAAGAGAGAGGGGCGGCGACAACATCCTAGGGAGGGGTATGCGGTGGTTTCGACCGCAGGAGGTGCAACGGTTTCGGCCGCAAGAGGTGCGACGACGGAAAGGCGAGCGACAAACGGCTGGTACGACCGCATGGGGTGCGGCGGTACGGTCGTAGGAGGACCGACCGCTGGAAGGAGGGCGACGGGCGGTGGTTCGGCCACACGTAGGGTGGCTCCGCGTGAGAGGGCAGGATGTGGGGGCTAGGGTTAGGGTTTCGGGTACAAGAGCTCCGGTTTAGGACCGCCGATCTGATACTATAGAGATATATGTTATTCTCGTCTGTACCTTTTCGCATTTTCTTTTTCCCGTTGGACTCTTTATGTATTTTACCCATAGGCTACTCTCCTATATAAGAGAGCCTAGGGCGTATGGAATAAACAAGTTTCTCATTTTTCCCAACATGGTATCAGAGCAACGGTCCTAGACTGGAGTTCTCGATCCAAAACCCTAACTCTAGACCCCTTCCACCTCCAAGCCTCGTGCGCCGCTGTCGGGCCCTCCTTGCGCCGTGCGCCGCCGCCGCCTAGGCACCAGCCCCTAGGTCTTCGTGCGCCGCCGCCTTGGTCTCTGTATGCCTGCGCCCTGTCCTCCACCTAGGCACTCTTAGGCACCAGCCGCCTGGGCCTGTCCTCCGCACGCACCTCTATCGTACGTTGTCATCGTGCAACCCATCGCGCGTCGACTCTTGCGCGTCGCCCTTCAAGGCCCTTCCCAATGCCATGGCCTCTTGGCGCTCCTGAGGCTGCGACTCGGTCTCGTGTTTCCTGCCCAGAGCATCGTGTCTAGACCGTAACCGTGTTGGCAAGGAAACCGTCGACCGCTATAGGGTTCGACCAACCCTAGGGCATCTTCATTAGCAAGGAAACCGTCGACCGCGTTCTAAAGTCAATGGGTATGGTTGCTTGAGTCTACACATGCAACCAAACCTGTGAATGCCAGTGTAGACGATCATATTCTCAGTCTACAACCCTAGTCTTCTATTCTCATCATGTCAGAAAGCAATGCAGATATCCCATCTACATGCGCCTTCGGAGGTCCTGCGCCTATTGTAAAGATGGACGGGTCGAACTACGAACTGTGGGCCATGCAGTTCATGAGTATGATGAAGTCGACCGGTAAGAAGCACATTCTTACTGAGGAAGAGCCTGCTGAGAAGACAGAGGTCAATGCCTCATGGGAGGCATATGATGCATTTGCCAAAATTTGGCAATCCGGAACATTAGCAATTGAGATTGCTAATGATATACTCCATCAGTCCACTGCCAAAGCAATGTGGGACATCCTCGCTGCCACCTATTCACATACAAAGAATGAGACAGATTCTGCAACTCCAGCATGACATCTTTACAATCAAGCTGAATGGACGACCTCTGCACTCATTGTACACGTCTTTACGTGGAATGTTTGAGAAGCTTTACAGCTTCATGCCTCTCACAACCACTCCAGAGCAACAGAAGACCTATCGGAATGCCACTATGGTAGGCGTATTTCTGGTTGCCCTTGATCCATAGTACAAGGCAACACATGCCCAGATCTTGGCGGATTCCTCTATTCCTCCTATGGAGGAAGCTTTTCACAGGCTGAGTCGTATTACTGGTTCCTTCGTCTACTTCAAATCAGACCGCCTCAGCCATGTCAGCAAATCGAGGTCGTGGGGTCATCATCAGTTCCGTGGCCGTGGACCTTGGGGCAGAGGAGGCTGTGTTCGGCCATCATGCACCTTTTACCACCGTTCTGGGCATACCGAAGACATGTTATTCCAAAGATGGATTTCCTGCTTCTGCACGAGTCGCTGAACAGAATGAGCCTCCATTTGCTTCATCTATGGATCGACGCTTTGATGATCTTGTAGCCCGTCTGAGGGGCATTATTCCTCCATCCGATCCTGTTGCATCAATGCCTACTTCTGAGAGTCACTCCGATGTTGGTGCTTCTTCATCCGACATTACCTCAGGTAGCACTTATGCATTCACTAGCAGTAGTGGATTAAATACTTTAGAGTGGATTATGGACTCTGTTTCCACTTTCCACACATCATTTGTATGGTGATCAAGGTCTGCTTACAGGCTACCGACAGGTTCCTTCAGGCCGTACTTTAGTTATTGCTAATGGGACGCATTCCCCGATTACTGGTCAGGGGGAGATTAGCCTGACACCATCTATGCATCTCAAGAACGTGTTGCATGCACCTGATTTTTCGATGAATTTGTTGTCCATTAGCCAACTCACAAAGGATTTACATTGTCGAGCAATTTTTTATTCATCTTCTCTCATTTTTCAGGACATCCTTTCGAGTAATGTGATTGGGCGTGGCTATGAGCAAGGTGGCCTCTATCGTCTTAGTCGGACCCCTTATGCTGGAGCCTCCTCTCTACCTGCTGGATCCATCTCCCCATTACTGTGGCACTTGCGCTTTGGACATCTACCGCTTCAGAAACTGCGTCATGTGTTACCCCAGGTTTCATCTCACACGTCCATCCAATATGAGGCTTGTCAGTTGGGAAAGCACCATCGGTCTACCTTTCCCAGTCATCAGTGTTAGAGTAGTACCTCCAAGTTTGAGTTGTTTCATGTCAATATCTGGGGTCCTAGTCATGTTCCTGATCATCAGGGACACATGTTTTATATGGTTATTGTGGATGATTTCTCTCATGTGTCGTGGGTCTTTCTGTTAAAGAATAAATCTGAAGCGGGGAATATTATCATTAATTTCATCAATGAAGTTTGTAATGTTTTTTCTGCATCTGTAAAAATTGTGAGAAGTGATAATACCTTGGAATTTTGTACTCATACTCCAATTATTTTTCATCTCAAGGGATTATCCACCAAACATCCTATGTCTATACTTCCCAAGGCCTTAAAAGTCGGATTTCGGTTTCGTTTCGGTGAGGGACCGAAACGAAAGTTCGGTCGAATTTCGATCGAAATTCGACCGAAATTTCGGTCATTTCGGTGGTTTTTTGAACTAGACCCCCCCAAATTTCGACCGATATAGCCATTTCGGCCGAATTTCGACCACCTACCGAAACCGAAATTCGACCGAAATTCGATCGAATTTCGGCGAAATTTAAGGCCATGATACTTACCAACAAAATAGGGTTGTAGAAAGGAAACATCGTCATTGACTTGATGCCACCAGGCCGCTTCTCATACAGAGTCATGCCCCTCATACTTTCTGAGGCGATGCTGTTCTTACGGCATGTTATCTCATTAATCGTATGCTGTCGTCTGTCTTAGGTGAGAAGATTCCTTTCTCTCTTGTTTTTCCTGATAAAGAACTGTTCTCCCTCACCCCTCGTGTTTTTGGCTCGGTTACCTTTGTCCACCAGTTGTCTATAGGGATTGACAAGCTCTCTCCTAGGGCTGTCAAGTGTGTTTTCCTCGTGTACTCCATAACACAGAAGGGGTACAAGTGTTATTATCTATTGCGCATGTGGTATCTCGTTAGTGCTGATGTTACTTTTTTCGAGTCTGTTATGTACTTCTCATCTACAGGTGCTCAGTTGGGATCCTCTGGCACTACTAAAGCTATCTACATGCCATCACCACCATCACCACCTGCACCATCACCACTACCACCTCCACCACTACCATCTCCTACACCTCCTGTCACTGTTCCTGTTTCCTCATTGCCATTCCACTATAACCGTAGGCCTGCTTCTGCTCATGGTCACCGCTCATCATCTAGCTCGCCTGAGGTATGTTATGAGAATATTATTAATATTGATGGATCTGATGATTTCCCTGAGTAGGATGTGTTACAAAGGCCAGACGAGGAGGCAGGTGATTTGGATCTACCTATTGCTCTTCGGAAGCAGAAGCGCAGCTGCGCCTGCGCGTCATATCCTATAGCATATACTGTGTCTTTTGATCGCTTAACTGGAGATTTCAGGAGCTTTGTCATTGCACTATCGACGGTGGATATTCCACGGAATTACCAAGATGCGTTGAAGGATAATCGATGGCGTTTAGCCATGGAAGAAGAAATGACTGCTCTTCAGTCAAGAGGCACCTGGAGCCTTGTTACTGCACCTACTGATGTGTCTACTGTGAGCTGCAAGTGGGTCTTTACAGTTAAGTAGAATGCAGATGGCAACATTGACAGATACAAGGCACGCCTGGTTGCTCGTGACTTTACACAGACATATGGGGTGGATTATCTTGATACATTCTCACCGGTTGCTCGCCATTCCACCCTACGGATCCTCCTCTCTGTTGCGGTTACTCGTGATTGGCCACTATACCAATTAGATGTGAAGAATGCATTCTTATACGGTGACTTACAGGAGGAAGTCTACATGCAACAGCCACCTGGTTTTGCTGTTGAGGGGGAGTGTTCTAAGGTGTGTAGACTTCATAAGGCTATCTATGACCTTAAGCAGAGCCCCAGAGCTTGGTTCCATAAGCTCTCAGACTTGTTTGAGAAACAGGGGTACAGACGTTCCAAATCAGATCATTCCTTGTTCGTACAGAAGACACCCAGAGGTATTATTGCAATTATGATGTATGTAGATGATATCTTGATTACAGGTGATGATGAACATGGAATTCAGAGGGCGAAAGAAATGCTGGGTCGTGAATTTGTCACCAATGACCTTGGAGTTCTTAGATATTTTCTGGGACTCGAATTCGCCAGAAATCCTCATGGGCTGGTAATGACCCAGAGGAAATATGTGAATGACCTGTTGAGTTAAACATGAATGCTTGGTTGCCGACCTGCCACTACACCCATGGATCCCAGTATGAAATTATATGATGACGACACTGATGAGGTGGATAGGAGAAGATACAGTGAACTAGTGGGCAAGCTTCTCTATGTTACTATTACCAAACCCGATATTTCCTTTGCTGTGAGTCGGGTGAGCCAATTCATGGAGCAACAACGTCAGGTACATATGGATGCTATACATATGATACTCAGGTACCTTAAGTCATCTCCAGGTGCAGGTCTACTGTTTAATAAAGACAAGGAGATTACTATCTCAGCATGTGCAGATGCAGAAGTCCACTATTGGATTTGTTGTGTATGTCGAAGACTCTCTGGTCTCATGGAGAAGCAAGAAGCAAACGGTTGTAGCAAGATCTAGTGCTGAGTCTGAATATAGGGCTATGGCCCAGGTCAGTACAGAAATGATGTGGGTGAAGGCTGTGCTTACAGATCTATATATAAAAGTCCCGCTTCCTATGGCTCTGGAATGTGACAATCAAGCTGCTCTATTCATTGCAAATAATCCAGCATTTCATGAACGAACCAAGCACATTAGGTTGATTGTCACTTCATACGGGATATGATTCACAAGGGATTTATTTCTACATCCCATGTTAGCTCAGGGGACCAAACTGCAGACATCTTCACCAAGGCATTACTTCGAGAGCCGTTCCAGAAGTGTTCGTCCAAGCTGAGCATGATGGACATCTATGCTCCATCTTGAGGGGGAGTGTAGAGATATATGTTATTCTCGTCTGTACCTTTTTTGCATTTTCTTTTTCCTGTTGGACTCTTTATGTATTTTACCCATAGGCTACTCCTATATAAGAGAGCCTAGGGCGTATGGAATAAACAAGTTTCTCATTTTTCCCAACATATACTATGTTGGGAAAAATAAGATATTTGTTTATTCCTTGAGCCCTAGGAGAGACCTATGGGCGAATTACATAAAGCCGACAAAAAGGAAAATAAAATAGATAATAAAGTACAAAAATATAAAATATATCTCAACAGATGTAAAATAGATACTGCTCGCATACAAGTAATATTAGAAGTACTTTATAGATTAGCTTAAATATACATGTATCCTATGGAATACACATGATATATAAACTAAATGTGCTAATATCATAAAGTTATATCAAATATCGTGAAAAAAGGTACAAAATTATGCTATAATGATTAAATAATACAACTATATTTATGTATGAAAAAGGATATACAGATATATATGTTTGCAGATATCAAAGTGATATTCGTATCCTTGTCTATTTTAAAACGTATGTCAAAATGTATATAAAACAGATATGGTTGCTGATCAGAAACGGATATATCCCTTATTCGTTTGCATCCCTACTCATACACAATTGTTATTCGTTCGGAGGCTCAAGTGGTGGATATGTTCACTAATGTTATCATCAGGACTAGTTTGAGCAGTGTTGTTCGAAATGGATAAGAATCAGAATAAGAATTTCATATTAGTAGTGAGAACCCTAGGTCTTCTTATATAGTCGGAGATCTAAAGTTCGGGTTACAAAAAGAGATGTCACTCTACTGAGAGACCTGAGTACCCATAATGTTAAGGTTACATAATAACACTCAACACTATCCTTTAAGCTAGAGCATGCATGTTAGTCATGCTCAGCTTGTTATACATTCAAACTGAATGTGAGCGAGTGGCATAGTGGGCATATCTGCAAAGAGTTATATCTTATCGTATAATGGTTAGATACTATAATTTGCCTGCTAGTCACCTGTATCGACATGTATCTTCAACAGTTCTTGGTGCATGGATGATTGCCTTAGGTTTTGTAGGTTACTATGCAGGTGCAAAAAAATCCTAATAGGTATAAGTCTGGTCACAAATTGTTGTGCTAATTGCTTCTTCACTTCTGTACTTCCATTACAGTCATCTCCTATAAGGATGATAATATATACGTATACAAGCATTACCGCACCTTTTTCATTATTTGGTATGAACAAGGAGTGATCTGCTGGTTACCTAGCAAGGCCCATAATCTCTAATACTTCTGGTAAATTCTGAAATCAGGCGTAAGGTTTCTGTTTAAGTCCATAGATAGATTTGAATACCAAACACACCTTCTGACATTCTCTTTGAGCCTCATAGCCTGGAGGTTGTTGCATGTACATTGCCCCTCGTAGGTCACCATATAAAATGCATTCTTTACTTACAATGTGATAAAGAAATTTGGCATAGATTTGTGTAAAGCCCTTTTCTATTAGGCACGCCTTATACCGAGCAATAGATCCATCACGCTTGTATGTCATTGTGAATACATATATGGATCCCACCACTCTTTTATTACTAGGTAGATAACAAGCTGTCATGTATTACACAAAACAAGTGCATCCATTTCCTCGTCCATTGCTAGTAGCCATGTTGAATCATGAAGAGGCTTATTGTGATCATGATGGATATCTCTGTTGGATAATGCCTCAACGAATTATCCATAAGAAGGCCCGCATCCAAAAAAAGGACATGACAACTGACATATGATGCTTAGTGCATTGTATGGTCCCCTTTTTATGGGCTATGGAGATATTTGCTGCATCACTCACTTGGTCCGTTGTTGCACCTATTTCCATGTCTATGGAAGTGGAAATGTCATCAATATGTACGACTTTAGTCGAAGGGCATACATGAGGGAGAGATGGTGCCTGCTCAGAAGGGTGTTCCACTGCTGATATGTGATCCTATACTGATCATCTTATGGAATGGGAGCAAGAAGATGAGTAGTTAATTATAAGAGGTGGAGGAGACACATGCATTTCAAACCTAGAATAGAGCGGAAGGGACTCAAGGAATGTAACAATCGTACTGAATCACTGATGTAATGTATTCTGGATCGAGGGTAATAGCATTGATATCCCTTGTGATTCCTAGCGTACCCTTAAAACACACATTTTACGGCTTTGACTGCCAATTTGTTTATGTAAGGACCAAGGAGATGAAAAAATGCCACACATATAGGAGGAACATGGGACACTACTTTCCCTGGGAAAAGAATCTCAATAGGAACCTACTTATTAATGAAAGTTGTAGAGAGTATTATTATTATGTTTTATGTACCTTTTCATAGTTTCTTATTGCTCTCTGGACTACTATGTAATTTACCCATGAGGCCTCTCTCTATATAAGAGAGGCTAGGGTTCCCTTGAATAATAAGTCGCTCATTTCTTCCAACATGGTATCAGAGCCTCAATCCTAGGGCTCTCTACCCGCCGCCCACCCCCTTCCCCCCTCTCGGGTCTCTCGCCGGCCCCAACGGCCCCTCTCGCCTCTCTCGCCGGCCCTCGCAGCTCCTCCCACTCGCCGCCGTCAGTCCTAACGGCACCGCCAGCCACCCCACTCGTCGCCAGCCCCTCCCACTCGCCGTAGGGGCACCGCCAGCCCCTCTACTCGCCGTCGCCAGCACTAGCGGCACCCGGCCCCAGCCCTAGCAGCACCCAGTTGCCGCCGCCAGCCCGTAGGGGCGCCGCCCAGTGCGTAGGGGGCCGCAACCCTTGTCTCCAGACCGTGCCCTAGCCGTCAACGGCTAGGTCTCTTTCTCCGGATCTATGGATTTGAGTGCGTAACGTCTACATACGCACTCGAATCCTATGCAGTTTGTGTAGACATCTGTCATCTTGTCTACAAACCCTAGTTCTTCTCAAGCGGCGATATGTCAGAATCCAAGGTTGATATGCCCTCCATAGGCGCGTTTAAAGGTCCTGCGCCAATAGTCAAAATGGACGGGTCGAACTATGAGCTCTGGGCGATGCAGTTCATGAGTCTCATGAAGTCGAACGGTAAGAAGCACATTCTTACCGAGGATGAGCCCGCAGAGAAGACATGGATATATGCCTCGTGGTAGGCTGATGATTCATATTCCAAGGTTTGGCTGTCAGGTACACTGTCCATGGAGATTGCCAATGATGTCATCCATCAGCCCACTACTAAGGTAATGTGGGATATTCTGGCTGCAACGTATTCACAAGTGCAGAACGAGACCAAGATGTTACATCTTCAGCATGATATATTCACAATCATGGCCTCAAATTTCAGCGAAATTCGGTCTAATTTTTGTCGAATATCGATATCCAGTCGAAATCGAAATTCGACCGAAATGACCGAAATGACTGAAATATGGGGGTCGTAGTACAAAAAATGATCGAAATGACCGAAATTTCGGTCGAAATTCCACCGAAATTCCATCGAAATTCTGTTTTGATCGATACCGAAATGGTGACCGAAACCGACATTTAAGGCCTTGTTCACAATGAAGCAGAACGACATACCACTTCACTCCTTGTACACGTCCCTGAGAGGGATGTTTGAGAAGCTATACAATACAATTCTACTTACAGCAACCCCTGAGCAGCAGAAGACGTTTCGGAACGCCACCATGGTGGGCGTTCTACTTGCTGCCTTAGATCCTGAGTACGAGGCTGCCCGCTCTCAGATTTTGGCTGATGCAGTTATTCCTCCAATAGAGGATGTCTACCGGAGGCTCAGTCGCATATCCGTGTCTTCCAGCTCATCTACTCCACCCCCATCGGCGATGGCAGTATCGCGTGGGAGAGGTGGTCAGTCTTCATGTCGTGGACGTGGACGTGAAGGTGGTAGGGGTGGTCGCTTTCGTCACCCTTGCTCGTACTGTCACTGCACAGGGCACTCGGAGGATACATGCTACTCTAAGCATGGGCTCCCAGCATCGGCGCGTGTAGCGGAGCATATTCTGCCCCAGCCAACCTCCACTGCAGACAACCGTTTTGAGGAGCTTGTGGCACGTTTACGTGATATTATGCCACCATCCTCCGCCGACTCTTCTGATGGACCTTCTGATGTTGCTGCCTCTGCCTCTGCTAGTTCCTCTGCTATCGCTAGTACCTCAGGTAGTGCTACTGCATTTGCGTCCTGTCATGATATATCTGATTGGATTATAGATTCTGGTGCCACACATCACATCTGCCGAGATCGAGAGAGACTTGAGTCCTACAGGGACATTCCCCATGGCCGTTACATATCGCAGATGGTACCCATTCCCCCCTTATTGGACAGGGGGAGGTCGTTCTATCTTCTTCCATGCATCTACAGAATGTTCTGCATGCTCCCGAGTTCTCCATGAATATGTTGTCTATTAGTCAAATTACAAAGGATTTGCACTGTCGTGCCATATTTGACCCCTCTTCTCTTATTTTTCAGGACATACTAACGGGCAGGGTGATTGGCTGTGGCTCTGAGCAAAATGGTCTGTATCGGCTGGTCCGGAATTCTTATGCTGCCGCCTCTTCTTACTCTGCCGGACCAGTGTCTCCATACATCTGGCATCTTCGCTTTGGTCATCTCCCGCTCCAGAAAATGCGACGCCTTCTGCCTTAGATATCTCCCAGTTCTTCCTTTCGCTGTGAAGCATGTCAGTTGGGAAAGCATCATAGGTCCAGCTTCCCAGGTTGTCAGAGTCGGAGCAGTTGCTCCCCGTTCGAGTTGTTTCATATTGATATTTGGGGTCCTAGTCGTGTTCCCGATCATCAGGGACACATGTTTTATCTAGTTGTCGTGGATGATTTCTCTCGTGTATCTTGGGTCTTCCTTTTAAAGAATAAATTTGAAGCAGGAGATGTGATTAAAAATTTGATTAATGAAGTGCATAATGTTTTTTATTCTACTGTCAAATATGTTCGTACAGATAATGCTCTTGAATTCTGCACATGATCTCTCTCTCAGTTTCTCTCGTCAAAGGGCATTATTCACCAAACTACTTGTGCCTATACATCACAGCAGAATGGAGTGGCAGAAAGAAAGCATCGACATCTTCTTGACATTACTCGAACCCTTCTTATTCAGAGTTGTGCTCCTCTCTTTCTGGGGGGATGCTGTTCTTACAGCTTGTTACCTGGTTAATCGTATGCCGTCATCTGTCCTAGGTGAGAAAATCCCTATGTCTATCCTTTTTCCTAATAGGGATTTATTCTCACTTACTCCTCGTGTCTTTGGTACTGTTGCCTTTGTTCATCTTCTCACTCCAGGACTTGACAAATTCTCTCCTAGAGCAGTCAAGTGTGTCTTTGTCGGTTATTCTCGGACTCAGAAGGGCTATCGCTGTTATGACCCCATAAACAAGAAATACTTTGTCAGTGCTGACGTCACGTTCTATGAGTCTGTTATGTACTTCTCTCCTACAGGTGACAAGCTGGTACCATCCACTACCAATGATGATGTCTATGTCCCTCCACCTCCTAGGTGGGGTTCACCGGAGTCCACTACTGCACCAGGTACTACGTCTACTTCACCACCATCACCTCCACCACCACCTCCGTAACCTCCTATTCCACCTTTACCAAAATTTTATACACATCGGTCAGGTCCTGCTCAGGCTACACGTCCAACATCCATCACGCCTCAGGTATGTTCTGATAACATTACTACTGACAGGTCGGATATGGTACATGTGCAGGATTCTTCATTACAGGAGGACACTACACCTTCCAGTGCACTGGACGATGACCTGGATATTCCTATTGCTATCCGGAAGCAAAAGAGGACGTGTGCATCTTATCCCTTTGCTTCTCAGGTATCTTTTCATCGCCTCATAGGTGATTTTCACAGATTTGCTACAGCTTTGTCGTCCGTGGTGATACCACGGACCTATCAGGACGCTATGCAGATTGATGTCTGGTGAATGGCTATGGAAGAAGAGATGCGGGCATTACAGTCTCGTGGCACATGGAGCTTGGTTACTCCTCCTCTTGATGCATCTATTGTTAGCTGTAAATGGGTATTCACAGTTAAATACCATGCAGATGACAGTCTAGATCGATACAAGGCTCGGTTGGTGGCTCGAGGTTTCACACAAACCTATGGTGTGGATTATATGGATACATTCTCTCCGGTGGCTCGTCATTCTACCCTTCGGATACTCCTTTCAGTTGCAGTGGTACGTGACTGGACTATATACCAGCTTGATGTCAAGAATGCATTCTTGTATGGCGATCTGCAGGAGGAAGTCTACATGCAGCAGCCACCTGGGTTTACTGCCGAGGGGGAGAAGCATATGGTCTGTAGACTACACAAGGCAATTTATGGCCTTAAACAGAGCCCAAGGGTGTGGTTTCAGAAACTTTCTCATCTGATTGAACGACAGGGGTTCAAGAGATCGAATGCAGACCACTCATTGTTTATTCAGAAGTCTTCTACATGTAAAGTTGTCATCATGGTTTATGTTGATGATATCCTTGTTACATGAGATGATGTTCAGGGAATAGAGAAGGCAAAAGCATTCCTAGGCCATCAGTTCGTCATGAAGGATCTTGGAACCCTAAGATACTTTCTGGGGTTGGAATTTGCCAGGAATGCACAGGGTATAGTGATGACCCAAAGGAAGTATATTTCAGATTTCTTAATTGAAACGGGCATGGCTGAATGCAAACCATCGAGTATTCCCATGGATCCAAGCATGAAGTTATATGATGAGGACACTGTTGAAGTAGACAAGAGGAGATATAGAGAAATGGTGGGTAAGCTCCTTTATATTACCATAACTCGACCTGATATTGCCTTTGCAGTAAGCCGGGTGAGTCAGTTTATGGAGCAACCAAGACAAGTTCATATGGATGCCATACACATGATACCGAGGTATCTAAAGTCCTCTCCAGGTTCAGGGTTGCTATTCCAAAATGGCACAGATCTATCTATTTCAGCATGTGCAGATGCCGATTATGCAGGATGCCCTAAGGATAGAAAGTCAACCTCAGGATATGCCGTGTTCGTTGGGAGCTCTTTGGTCTCTTGGAAAAGCAAGAAGCAAACTGTTGTGGCAAGGTCCAGTGCAGAATCCGAATACAGGGCCATGGCGCAAGCAAGAACGGAGATGATGTGGGTCCGATTTGTACTAGAGGATCTACATGTAGCCGTACCTTTACCTATGCAGCTTCAGTGTGACAATCGGGCAACATTGTTTATTGCTAACAATCCAGCATTCCATGAGAGAACAAAGCATATAGAAGTCGACTGCCACTACACTAGAGACTTGATTCAGAGAGGCTTGATATCTACATCGCATGTGAGATCAGGGGATCAGACTGTTGACATTCTCACCAAGCCGTTGCTCAGAGGACCCTTCCAGAAATGTTCTTCCAAGCTGAGCATGATCGACATGTATGCTCCACCTTGAGGGGGAGTGTAGAGAGTATTATTATTATGTTTTATGTACCTTTTCATAGTTTCTTATTGCTCTCTGGACTACTATGTAATTTACCCATGAAGCCTCTCTCTATATAAGAGAGGCTAGGGTTCCCTTGAATAATAAGTCGCTCATTTCTTCCAACAAAAGTCGATGGCATATGATTGATAATAAATATGTTAATAAGGACGACATCTCCCCATTATGTTGAAGGAACATGATAATCTATGGGTAAGGCTCAGGTGATGTCAAGAATATGCCGATTTTTGCGCTTGATAACACAAATTGGAAAGTATGAGGACCAAGGTTCAGAAAGTCGGTATGCGGTATTCGTTCGGTCAGGCGGTTTGGAGCGAGTAAGTGGGTAGGCGGAAGTATATGCGGATTATGCGGTTTCTATTTTTTAAATTAAAATTAACTAAAAATATAATAATAATTTCAAACATTAGATATTTATGTTAAAAAATATAACATGGAATAAATATGAAGTGAAGATTTTTTTGTACAATATGATATCAACCGAAGCATTTTCAAAGGTTATTCATTTCCAAAAGACAAATATGTTAAGTTAACGGTGGAAAGAGTAAAAAATATTGTAAATTAATTGAAGATAGAAAAAAATGGTGGATATCCTTGTCTAAATGGGAAGGTAACATTTTTTGGAAGTGTAACATTGTTAGTAAACACAACCATGAACCTTCGTGTTTTAGTAAATGGTGTATTTGTCTACTCAAAGTAAAATATTAAAAAATTCAACCATTTAAATTAAATATATGCAATTTGCTCTGTACAGTTATAAATTCCATGCAAATCTGACATCTATATTCATTTTATCTTTAAAAAGATCTAAGATAAACACATATAATTTATTCTATATTCATGCAATTATGAGATAATGTATAAGTCAGAGCTGCCATTGGAGAATCTAAAAAAATACAGAGTCGTTGTTGAATCTAAAAAATAGAGAGATTTAGAGCTAAATAGATCAATCATCAAACCTTGACAGAGGAGAAAAAGATGGTGGAGGAGCAACCCATGTGGAATTCAAGAAGGTGACGGATAAGAAAACAGTTACCTCTATTACATATGCGGCCACATATGCGGATTACTCGGTCGAGTATACCCCCTGACCCACATATTGACCGAGTATAACATACTCGGTGCGGTAGGGGGGCCGCCTACGCGTATGCGTCCGCCAAGGCCGACTTTCTCAACACCGACGAAGACAAGTGGTTGGGTATAGAATCCCAAGTTTAGATAGAAAGGACTGCATATCATGATAAATGAATTTTTTAACATTGTAATATCTAATAGTTTTTACATAGGCACATAATTGATTCTCTTTTTAATTGATAAATTGAACTATATTGAGAAAAACATCAGATTTCTTTTCAACAAAGAAGTCCATGAAAGTCCATGAAACACAAGAGAAGTCATTTACGAGAACAACGTACTATCTGTTTCCCAAATGATCAGGATAGAGATTGCATCTCCATAAATTAAGGTGAACAAGCACAAAGTGTACTTGAATGGAGGATAACAGACGACAGAAAAGAACTTCGGTGATTCTTCCTCAATTTGTAGGCCTCATTATCTATACTAATAGTGGGAAGGAGCTAGGGAAGGACTCGATAAAGTTTCTGAACATATGAATGTCCTAAGCATTGGTGCTAGAGAGTGCTTGAAAAAACCGAAAAATGGGTTTCTATAATTTACGACAATATTTTATGACTAAACAAGATGATATACACTCCCTTCTTCATGACCTGCACCAATCATCCTCCTAGTCAGTATGCTCTGAAAAATACAAGACACATCATCAAATATAGCCAACAGTTAAGTTACTTGCAAATTTAACTCACAGATAGAAGGTAGATTGGAAACTCATGAACAAAAAGAACATTGTTGAGTTTGATGTTTGGGGTGAGATGTTTGACGTAGCTGGTTTCGTCCAATTTAGGGATCGAGCTGAATGTGGGTAGGCGAGCACTCCTCCCTCGTACCTTGAGGTGTCAATTCGGATTCTGACATTTCAGATCCGGTTCCGGCTCCCAGCCCTACTTGCAGCAAAAATAGTATATGATAATCGATTAAATCATAATACCATGCTTATATGATCAGAGTTCGCCGAAGAGTTATCGGCCACAACCTATTGGGGGTTGGATATGGAAAGAGCAAGAACACGTGAGGCAATTTCGTAGGAGCTCGTTGGGGGTTGGAGAATCTGAACGTGGTTGGCTGGTGGTGCCAGGTTAGTATTTGGTGGATCGGGGAAGGGGTGCTGGTGGCATGCGGTGAGGTGTGGGGTGAAGGGCTGGATGGTGGCCCATGTTAGTAAGGATGGCGGTTGGAGGGGTTGCACGACTGGAGGGGTAGTGCAGGTTGGTAGGGCTAGTGGTTGGAGGATTTGTGGTGGGTGGGTTGTGGCTGGGTGGAAGGGCGATATGTGTGTGTGGGAGGGGGGCGGGGGGTGGAGGGGCGACAAGAGGTGGGTGTTGACGGCGGGAGTTTTGATGGTGGAGATGCTCGTCGTGGCATGGCTGGTTGGACGCGGTTTGGTGGCACGCAGGCAAGGGGGCTGGTGGCATGAGGTACTCTTCGGTGTCAGAAGAGAAGAGACGATGTGTGGGAGAATTGCTCTGGCTCCTAGTTAAAAAATTAGACTAAGAATTCCACATTGATACTGAGAACTCTATGGCTCCTTATATAAGTGGAAATCTAGGGTTAGAGTTATACTAAGAGATGCCTCTCCATCGAGAGTACTATTAGGGTTAGGATAACAAAATAAAACTCAACATAAATATTATTATTTATGCTCCATGTTGAAGAGGAGTGCTGAATTTTATTTAATATTTTTATTTTTATTTGGGTATCCATTTAAATTAAATCTCTTAACCACCTTCCTATATTAAAGAAAGGCTAGGTCGCATAAAATAGCAACTCATTCATTTCTTTTCAATTATAACCAAATAGGCTTATGATTGATGTATTTTCTTAATAATAATGGAACACCAAAAAATGTTAAATATCTTTTTTTTGCTGAATTACCGAGTTCCTCTAGATTTTATTTTTCTGGACGTATAGTTAAGTTGGGCAAACCAATTTGGTTTGGCATCTTAGCATTGCAACCTGTGGCTAATCATCTAATATTTTGCAGTGTAATTTTCGGATTGTTTCTCACCGACTTTAAAAATAGTCAGTTATGCAGGGCAAGCCTCATATCTTGCTCGTCTTGTGAAACTATTAGGGTATTGGGATCATTCTTGCATGATGCAAGTGATGGTCCATTACTGTGGGACTGAGAGTGGCTTTGAAATTTTCTTATGACATTAGCCATTTCCAAATATCACCAATTGTCCATTGACATTTAGATATACATTCTCTGTCAAAATTACTAATAAATCATTTATTGCACAGGCAACACAAAAGTATGAAAAGGCGGTACAGCTCAATTGGAACAGTCCTCAGGTATGATATGGAAATATGTAATCCAAGTGAATCTGGACATGCTTATGTATTGATAACTTATGCTATTGTTAAGTACATGATGGATGATCAGATTTTTCCTTCCTTGATTGGTGGACCCAATTTCTGTTAAAATTTGTCAGTCCTCTGATTGACATTGAATTGAGTTTTCTTGTCCGTTAAACTTGGCATCACATTGATTAACTTAAATAGACCGAAAAATACTGAGATCGACCAATGATAGTTAAGACAGTGGATGGCTGCACTTTGAACTTAAAACTACAACTTTCTGAAATTCACCACCAACTTAATAAGTTCGAACAAAAAATACCATTGTGGGCCTAATTTAACTTAACTCGATTTTTAATTTTGAACTGTTTTCATTGTTAATCAAAGTATATATGCATCTTCTCGCCTTTCAATTGTTAGCGTAACTACCTTTTCTGCATGTCATGGAATAATGTCAAATGTGGTTGAGTGAACATTCCTCAAGTGCTCTTAAAGGGCGTGGGAGGCATGTTTCATGTCCTTCAGAGCACTAACAGACGAAGAAGCAGAGCAACTGACCATGCGAATTGTGGACCTGAATCGATGATCGGCACTGCATATACATTTTTTCACCTCTTCACTTCACTTCAGATCAGATCTCTGCGGGCATTCTTTAGTTTCCATTCTTCTTGGTGCCTACTCAATTAGCTCGAAAATCATAGAGAAAGCATGGGATGGTGAATTTGTTTCCAAGTGCCTAGGCATAGTAGACCCTTTCTCTCCTTCATCTTCCTTCTTGTGAATATGGGTTCATGGTGTGTGTTGCTTGCCAAAGGTTGCATGGATGCATTGATATCCTTGTTGAAGACAAATGAGACTGGTGTAACTGAAGTTGTAAATTTATGGTGTGTTGGCCTCGACATTTTTTAAATTTATACTTTGCTGATTAACATGCATGCAAATCTGAAAAAAAGTTCCAAGAGCTTCAATTAGCCCACTTAATTTCGTAGGTCGTGTTATAGTCAATATGCCATTATTAGAAATAACATATTAAGCATCAAAATTTCATGTCAAATAAATCCATATTTTATCCCTTTTAGACATTGTTCCAATAAACATTTCGTTATGATCTAAATAGCTTAAGTACAAATGCGATTAACACTTAATCTCCTTTAAAAAATGCTTTTTTGATTTCGACCTGAAATTTAAGATCAACACTTAATCTCCTTAATACATATTGGAGTCAATGAAGCTGAGGATATGGGAGGATAAGGAGTTGCAGGAGCGTTTTAGAGAACAGTAGTGGGTTTGATATGTCATATGGGAGGGTCCGAGATGTATCATCATTATCATCTATTGACAGAAAATGACTAATAATGGACGGTTGTGGCATACATGTAGTGCTTGTTCTTAACAATAAAAAAATAATGAGTCAACTTGAGTTATTGAGTCTAGTTAGTGAGTCGAGCATGAATGGACTCGAATTTCACACGATAAAGATAAATCCCTTATTTGGTTTACTCTTTCGTTAGAATCGATTCTCTGATCCGTGACTGCAAGTTCATCTGGGATCTGCGTATGGCAGGCAGAATTGTTTTTTTTTAATGTGGCTTTTTATAAGAAGACACATTATGACAAGGGACATGTGTGAGACTTTTTCAAAGCGTCTCCACTGCTTGCCCGCTTTGTGATATACAGATCGAGACTGTGGATCACTTATTCTTTTAGTGTGCTAAGGTCATACCAGTCTGGTCTGTTTTTGACTCCTCCTAGCTCAATCTGCAAGACCTGGACACCTTTTGGGAATCCTTGTTTTTAGGGTAGAAATCCTTAGGCCGCTAGCATCAATATGGGCTGTTTGATTGGGTAGAAATGGTACTCTCTTTTCATCATAATGTTTTTATTGCAAAAATGTAGTCATCCATTCTAGGTCTCTTCTCGAGTCCGGGATACTGCAAGTCTCTCTGTAATCTCTTATCTTTTAAATATATTTGGGGTGGGCACCTTTGCGCGTATCCCCCTCTTTGGCATAAAAAACTCTTTCTTTAGCTTTTCAAATTTGACTCACGAGTTCTTATCGAGTTGAGTCTGAGTTGGGTTCATCGAGCTCGAGCTTTCCTGACACTTCTAGTCATAACACATATAGGCATGTAAAAAAACTTCTTGTTTGGCACTACAAGTTTGTTTACTAAGTACTATTTATATTTGGCTTGAAGAAAATGCATGGAATCACAATTGAGATCGTGAGTTTGTATTGCATCAATTAGGCTCATTGTTTAAACAAACGAGACCTTGATATATTACATAGGTTCTTTAATAATTTATGTAGTCAAAATTTAAAGTTATAAAGTTGTGGGCAGGTCCCTTACAACAACAATAACTATCTTGGATGTCTTTAATCCCTAGGAACCTAGGTATTGATACCCCTAATACTTAATTAATTTTCTTGCTGCCCTACTAGATCCAGCTCTTTGATTATTCTTCCATCAACACTTTTTTAATAAGAAAATCTTCCTCTATCACTACTCCATGATCACATATCTCTAAATCTTTTTTTTTTAAATCGGGATACATTAGATATTTTTAGCAAGCAATATAGTGCATAATAGTTTCCTTACAACCTTACAATTTTTCCGACTTACTATCCAAGGTTAAATCATAAAATATGTAGGGCTAAGACTAAAATGAGAAGCTGGAGGTTTGGAGACATGCCTTAGAGACTAAAGGATTTCATATAAGTAGGGCTACGTCTAAATATTTGGAGTGCACATTTGATGGAAACAACGGTAAAGGACTCGAGGTAAAGATTTGAGATGATAACATTCAGAAGAAAGATTCTTTTAGATACTTGGGATCTGTTTTGCAACATGATAGTGAAATTGATGGAGATGTTAGTCATAGAATAAATGCATGTTGGCTAAAGTGGAGATGAGCATCTACTGTTCTTTGTGATAAGAAAATGCCTTTGAATGTCAATGGAAAGTATTACAAAGCAGCTATGAGACATGCTATACTCAATGGATCAGAATGTTGGCTTGTGAACCATAGATATGTGCATATAATGATAGTAGCAGAAATGAAAATACTAAGATGGATGTGTGGTTATAAATGAAAAGACCGGATTTGGAATTATGCAATCAGAAGGAAAGTTGGTGTAGCTCTGATAGAGGATAAGATGAGTGAAAATGCTTCAGATGGTTTGGCCATTTGCAAAGGAGGTCGGTTGATGCACTAGTTAGACGATGCGAGATTTGAGATGTTGAACTGGTTAAAAGAGGGTAAGGAAGGCCCAAGATGTGTTGAAATGGGACTATCCGAAGGGATCTTTGTGAGATTTAATTCCGAGAATGACCCAAAATAGATCTGAATGCAAGGCCTTAAATGTCGGTTTCGGTCACCATTTCGGTATCGACCAAAACAGAATTTCGATGGAATTTCGGTGGAATTTCGACCGAAATTTCGGTCATTTCGGTCATTTTTTGTACTAGGACCCCATATTTCGGTCATTTCGGTCATTTCGGTCGAACTTCGATTTCGACTGGATATCGATATTCGACAGAAATTCGACCGAATTTCGCTTTCGACCGAATTTCGCTGAAATTTGAGGCCATGTCTGAATGGAGGTAAAAAATCCATGTAGCCGTGTGCTGTCTCGCCCATGGATCTGGGCTTCTCGTTTACAATTTATTAGCAGTATTGTATTCGCAATGGATGGCATTAGGTTACCGAAATTTAGGGAAAATTTTTCGCGATTGGAAATGACATTCACAATGATGAGAAGCAACCACAGAGCCAACAACAAGTGTCACCAATTCACATTTCATTAATTTTCATATATATTACATGTAACAAAAGAAACTGTATCATGTACATGTGTCCTAAAATATAGAAGAGTAGAAAAACATATACATTATCTAAACAAAAAAACAACATATGTACCGACGAATATAGCAACGGATTCTCGAGATCATCAGCTAGCTACTGCGACGCATGCGCTTTGCCTGCCACACATGCAAGGAACAAAAGAATGTCAACAATTGTTGCATACAATCCATCATATTAAAATTTACAGGTAATTTAATGGTTTCAAAAGAAAACAGGTAGACACGTATTGAAAAAATTAAGTTTAACAAACTACTTGCCTAAAAGTGGTTTTCAAGATGCGCTGTATATGAATTTTCTGATCACCCAAACACCCCATAATTTTCTATATATACACTTCATATATTAATTGATGATCTGTGTGTATGTTATTATCTTTTGTCATTTAGATCATGTTCATGGATCTTAATAGTGAGAATGATGAAATTTCTGATCCGATTCTTGATTCTATCTAATTTCTCAAGTCTAGTGGATAGTCTGTGGTCTTAGTCTGAGGGTGACCTCAGACTATGACTCTTAGGTGTGAAGATTACCTTAAGGTTGGGGTGCTTCCGTAGGCATGCGGTGGAGTGTAATGCATCCTAACTAAGTTCGCAATACATCCACTATCTTATCACTTGTAGTAGTAGTTCTAAGATCCGATTAATTGTCGATGATTAGTGATTGATGATGATTAATGATTCTGTACCATACTCGACTGTAGCCAACTCAACTATGACTCTTCCAATCTCAACTGTAACTCCTCGCCAAGACCTATTGGCGGAACGATAACCAAAACTTAAGTGGTGAGGAAGTTTCCTACGAGTCTCTTTCGTCTCTCCCTCTAAGTGGAAGTGCGGTCCAGTAGAGGGCTAGGCCTACTCCAAAACTATGCCCTTGAGACGGATGGGAGAAACTCTCCGGATGAGTCACTCCAAAACTATGCCCTTGAGACGGATGGGAGAAACTCTTCGGATGAGTCACTCCAAAAATCGGCCCGACTGGTACGGGCAAACGAGCTCGTTAGAAAAACTAAACTGAGGGCCCCTCTGCCTAGGTACCCTAAAACAAAGGGTCAACGAACTGGTCAAAAAGCTAGATCCCAACGAGGCGTAAAAACACTGCGAGCTCGCGTAAAACCGTAAAAAGGACTGGGATCGTATACCCGTGCACTAGACGGCCGCTGCCCTAACTGGGCTTCCTATCTTCCGGCCAGTTGAGAGTCACCGTGCCCTCACACAGTCAGGTGTAAGGGTCATCATGACCAACACAATATTTATCGACACTGACCGTATAGGTTCATTGATTATATATTCGTACCTCCATGTTTTCTAAACAATCCACTCCATTATTGTGATAAGTTGTGTTCATATAGTTGGCTAAACTAAGGATCATTGTAGAAGATGATTACTAGTGTATAAACACTTAGAATTTCACACTAAAACCCCCAATTAACTTGTGAAGATTGTATCCTTGAATAACTTTGTTTCCACTTTCAATAAGGCTTCTGACAGTATGGAGGAGATCCAATTAATACAAACACAATTTATATGCCCTTAATTATCTAAAAATGATTGACATCAGAATGGCTATTTATCTCAAGTAATCGTCCTTCTAACTATAACAACTAAGCCTTCTCCCATATTAGGAATTTACTACATGTATACTTTGCTTTCAAACAGATAATGCTGTCTTGTTACTAGCAATTGATGGTCACTAAAGCTCGACAAGTAACAACTAACACCCAACACTTGGAAAATCATCAAGGGCCTACTACTCTCATTTCAAGCCTCAAGGCTACTTTACTTCCATTCAAATTATTGTTAGTGAAGTTTGTCCTTAATATGAACATATTTTCGTCGACTTCTCCATCATAACAAAGATCTACACTTATGATTTATTAGGGAATTTAAATAGTAATTTATGAATCAAGTTCTTATATTTGTTGTTAATAAAATCAAAGAGGAGATTTATATGTAATATATTCTGAACTGGGAATGAAAGATTTATTCGTTGAGAGAGATATGAATTAGATATAGCCTATGAGTCTAAACAAACGATTAAAGTTCCCAGTACCAATATTCTAACTGGGGATATTAAACTACTGGAGAGGAATAATAAACAGTTGATGCAGTCCCCAGATCCAGAGCTGCCAACTATAAAATTTGTAGCCTTGATAGGGTTTAATTTTCCATTGTTTTTCTGAAAACAATTAACTCGGAGGAATTAAGAGAGCCGGGTGACACTGAGTCAGTTAATAGTAGTATATAATACAATCCAAGTCTTATTAGCATCACTGTGTACTTGTTGAGAACTAGTTAATCATGGACAGAAGTAATGAAAATGTTCATTTCTAGCACTCGAAATATTTTGAGAATCGTATTGTTTTGGATCAGTCCCACCTGCATCATTTTGAAATATGAGTTTCTGATTACACCTCCACAAGCGGCTGCCAGACAGGAAATGCCAAAAGTGCATTGTGTGCTTTTACAAATTGGACCTATGCATTAAAAAATTCAAATATTTTTCATCCCACTTTTCTAAACATTGGTACATGTTAATTACTGGACTCATATGGGTCATCTCAGAATATAAAAAAAATGAATATAATATCAAGATGAATTTTAATTTGTATATGCATGGAAGCAAAGTGTGAGGCTAAGGATTATACATTTGGATTTGATTACTTAGCATGTAGATGCATCATGCTCCCAAGAAAATGCCAGAAGTGCATTGTGTGCTTTTACAAATTGGACTTATGCATTAAAAAATTCAAATGCATTTCAGCCCACTCTTCTAAACATTGGTACATGTTAATTACTGGCCTCATATGGGTCATCTCAGAATATGAAAAAATGAATATCACATCAAGAGGAATTTTAATTTGTACATGCATGGCAGCAAAGTGGGAGGCTAAGGATTGTACATTTGGATTTGATTACTTAGCATGCAGATGCATCATGCTACCAAGAAAATATCCCCCAAATTTCCATCAAATATCACCCAAGAAAGGCATTAATTAGGGGATCAAGAATGGGTAAAATACCATGTTGGCAGCAAGGAGTAGAGGAATGGATTGTACCTTAGATCTTCTAAGATCGGAGAATCAATGTGCATGCAACTTCTTGGGAGAGAAGCATCCCCAGCATGAGCTTCCAGGAGATCAACAGGAGAAAGCAACAACTCCTTCAATAGGGCTGACCTGCAGTTGCAATTGTTGGTTCCAACAATTGTTCGAACAGTAGCAGAGGTTGCTACTTTGGAACAACAGTGGTTACTACTGTGGAGCAACAACCGTCAGTAGCAAGGCCCCGGCAACTCTTAGAGCTTGTGGAAATGAGGCTGAGGGGTTTTGCTCCTTTGGCCAGAAAGTTTGAAGAATTTTGGGGGAATTCGGGGAAATTATGAGAAAAAGGGGGATGGGGGTCTTATGATGATATTTATAAGGGGAAAGAGGCCTTAGTTATTTACCAAATAGTTGGAGGAAATCAAACCAAGTGGCTGAGAAAAGAAAAAGCCAAATGGCTGGACTGTGCACTCTCTGTACGTAATAGAAAATCTAATTAAATTTTTGGGTAAATTACAAAAAAAGACCTCAACTATACCTCAATTCCCAATTAAGGGCCTCGTTTTTCAATTGTAACAAATAGGGACCTGAACTATCAACTTAAGGGTTTAACGTCGACATATAAGGGTCATTAAAGCTTATATATGCCTCTATTTGAGACAAAAACATAAAATCAAGCCTCTATTTGTTATAATTGAAAAATGAGGCCCCTGATTGGGAATTGAAGTATAGTTGCGGTCCTTTTCTGTAATTTACCCTAAATTTTTTGAACCAATTCTCTTCTTTTATGTGAGAAATTAAAGTTGACAGTACTTGCACCTCGAGTCTCTGATTTGGCTGTACAATGACTCGTTTCGATCGTCTTTGAATGACGATCAAAATGAGTATAATATTCATTTACTTTATATCGAGTATGAATTCCTGAAATTTTCGAGATACAGATTTTAAAATATCAAATGACCTCAAATCGACGAACAGTCGATTCCATTGGTCTTATTTCGTCGAATCAGATTTTTAGGTGGTCTCGGTTCGTTTTGCGGTTTTCGAATTTGTGTCGTGGCTTTTCCGATGGTACGCTTTACAATGCAACCAATTTTTGATCGATTGATCCCAAACGACTTTTGATTTACGATCTACTGATCGATTTAAATCATTTAATATTGATCGATAATTGAGCCTAAAAAAAAATATTGATCAATAATTTTATCTGATCAAATGGACCCTAATCGTGTTGGGTTTGGGTTTATTCGGATCCGGTTGTCACACGTCGACCCGACTTAATTGCGGGAAATGCTTTGTTGGTGTCCTGTCCAAGGTTAACCCACCTTCAAATCAAGTGTTTGATTGGCTTTTTTTGCAAGTGCATTGACTACCTTAAATTGCCTTATCTTCTTCTACGATTTTTACACCATGAGCCCTAAAATTTGTCCAGTAGTACTTACACTACGAACCTTGCAATTTGATAGGGCAAACCTCTCTTAGCAGATTCGTGTTGGCAACGAAAGCCGAAGCATGATGGATAATTGTTCTGGTAAATGGGGCTCTTTTCCAGACCTATCAGGTAGGAAGTGATGGTTTAACTTACCGAGCAAATGAACAGGTCTGGTTTGAGAGGATAAGACCTAGGTGCTGAGCAAGGATTCAAAGCAGAAGGACAAATTTTTTAAAGCCTAATGATACAGGCTATCTTCCCATGTATAGTATAGGACCTGCAAGCAACTATAATATTATTAAAAAGCAAACATATATATATAATATTATTATTAAAAAACAACTTAGAAATATATGCCAAGCTACTTTCTAATTATATACCGAGAAATAGATAGACTCAAACATTTATTTCTTTTAAGATATGTAAATGCCTCTAAGTTATACCAAAGATTTCATAATGCTATGCATTTTCTCTCTAACATAGGAAGTTGACTATATATTGGGGGGGGGTTGGTGGACATGCATATGTAAACCACACATGTACAACGAAGTCTCTCCAAGTTACTATTAATTGATTTTAGCGACCCGCTATTATTTCTATCAGTAGGAATTTTAAAGTAGTTCGGGTGTATTTTCTCGGTTTGGGTTGGGGTTAGTTGGCAGGTTCGAGGGACCGATGTGATCATGTCTTGAGAGGCATGTTGCACCCTGCATTGAACCTGCCCTGGCTTGTTTTGCTTCGGGACCAAAGAGCGTCACATTGGAGATCATTGATAGGATCCTTTTGTAAATCAAACTGACAAGCTCATAGGCCTGTTCACAAGTGTACTTCTGCCTGAAGGCTTTTTTCCTTCCCCATTTCTCGTACTTAGGACCTATTTTATATCCTGGCAGGTATAGCCTGACTTCCACCTTTTTTGAGCTTCTTGATAGCTGAGTTTTTCTTGCCTTTCTTCTTAAGTGAAAGGTCCTTCATCTCATTTCGAAAGCCTCAAGTCGATCAATGACATCATGCATGATTTGAAAGCAATAACTGTCATACATGAGCTTATTGGATAGGCTCAAATTCTCCACCACAACATGTTCTTCTTTTGAAAAACTCGCAAAATATGTGAACTTTTGCTGAGAATAAATGCATGAAAGGGCATCATTATACTATAAGAGGGAGACAAGTAATACTTGATGAATGGTGGATTGACCAGGCTAAGGTAGACCATCTTTAGCTAGAGTTGATTGGTTTATGTTCATCCGATGAAGTGTAACCATAGACTAAGTCCAAATCTGCCGATGAACTCTAGACTTCTCAATTTCGGTGGGTGCTTTCTATATGAGCGAGTTATTAACATTTCTCATTTTCATAAACAAATCATCATGAACTCACTCTTACTTGTACACATAAATTGAAGCGATCATGAATTCTACCAAGCTTTTTCTTCAACTATATATGCTCGGGTCCAACCCACTTAAATGGTCTGGTGGTAGTACAGTGTGTCTACCACTCAAAAGACCAGGGTTCAAATCCCCTTCTTGCAGGGGTTGCATTAGGTAGTCGACAACCAACGTAAAAAATTGTCGAATCTTTCAACATGGATTTCTCATAGTGGGAGAAGGCTTAGAACTTTTTTTTATATATGCTCGGGTCCAATTAAGTAAGAAAAGAATTGGGACCGACCAACTATCTATATCTTTGCACTTTTTTCTTGACTATATGTTTAAGCTGCTTTGATATTCCATGCTAGGATCTCTAAATCGTGCTCGATCACCTTGGTGGACCACAACCAGTCACCGACATGATTCTTGTGCTAAGCTAACTATATGAAAGGTGGGAACGAAGGCAATGCATTATTAGGCTATGGGTCGACCAACCACGAAAAAGAAGCATGCGTACGAGCAAGGGTCAAACTGGAGAAAGAGACTAGGAGATTGTTTATCCATTCATATCTAAACCATCTTCTTAATAAGCTACGTTAACAGAAATATTGAGAATCTTCCATCAGAACCTCTCTGTTTTTTTAAGCGAGAGAGTGAGCAACGACTAATTAATTTGTCATCCCTTGAGGATAGTCCAAGCCCCATCCCTGGGAAAGAAAAAAGGCAACACCAAAGAAAGGGAGGAATGCGATGGTTGTTTTTGTTGTTCCCACGATTTTAGCCCTCTTTTTAGATTGGGCCGATCACTTTTCCTCGCTGGTTGAGATTTCTACAAAAAAATGACACGGGAGCGTATTCAATGCTTGATCGCCCGCTCCCCTCCTCATCGTGGATGGGAATCCTGGTGCCACGTAATTATTGAGAATGTAGATAGGGCTGTAATGCATTTTGTTCTTTGCATTCCTCTAGTATTGCATGGCCGAATAATTTAAGGCGTTGCGCATTGCAGGGAGGGTCATTTTTAGTAGATGAGTCCTCAGGCTGTCCGAGCCAGGCGGATTTGGTAAAAAGAATTAGTAATTGAAAAGGCCTAAGACTTTCGGATGTACGGATGCCCTTCGAAGTTCTTTATCGGGACGATTCTTTCTCGATGGACCATGGTATGCATTACCTTGCTTTTTTGGCCAAATCCGGATCCGTTTTGCTCCCCCCCCCACACACACTCACACATCTCCCCATCCATGTCCTCGATTTTAATCTAATAGCTCGGATTCAGCCCACAACACTTGTAATCTCAATGACTCGGTCTTTTGCACCACAATCCTTGGGCAAGGGCATATGTGTTATGTAGAGTAAGATCATAGGAGTCATGCCCTAATTACGATAAAAGGGGGTTTTATGGTGTAATTGGACAAGATTTTATGGTGCATGGTTTAAAAAATCTCTTTTATCTTCATTTTAGCAACCTTTTTCCTTACCAATTTGACAATGAATGCTCTTGTCTATTCATATATCTAAAGTCTCCATTTCGGGGATATACTTTATGCTCTACATCTACAAGTAATGTTGCAGCACACATTCCCATTTGACATTGCTGACGCTACAATTGACTTTTGGTATTTGCATTTCTTATTCTAGCTTTTATTTTATTGGAACAATAGATCAGCATATTTCTAGTCAGAAAAAGTGTAGACGTGAAGGAATGGTCCGATCTTTAATAATAGTAGCCATATAAATAACAGCCCTGTGGAAAAAAAACCTTTTTTATTTGAAAGTTTTAGCAAAAGTTGGGACAATTTTATGACATCATATCTCATTTTTGCAATCGACCACCAGCCACCAGGTTGCAAGATATTAGCATATGAATGAATAACTGCGCAGACATAATATCCTTGAGGCTAAGACAATGGGTAAGTTTTTATAGAGTAGTACACAGATAATCAAGTGCTGGTTATAGCAAAACTTTGTCCAAGTCTTATCCAAGAGTCTGAGTTGTACCGTATTGGTTAATTCTATCACATTTACTGGGGATATTGCATGTAAATATCTTTAGCATGTCGTGCTGGTGGAGTTCCACCTTCATCCCATGGTGATAGGGGAAAATCTTGTCTACCATAGGTGCGAATTTTATGGGTTCAATAAGCTCTTTGTATGGAACAGCTCCAGTGCCAATGTGCAATTTTTTTGAGTAAAAAGTGGGTGATATCCCGAGTTGGGACTCACCGTGCAAATCCTTTATATTAAAAAAGGTAAGAGGCATACATTACCTTGTGGATTAGAAACGAAAAAGGGAAATACAGTAAGCGATTAGAATAAAATATCTGATTTTTGAAAATTAGATCATCTCGTCCTCCCCAGATGGCCCAAAGAGATGCAAACAACAATGCACTGTCGTCCGTCGAGTTTCCCCCCACCGACCTCACTGACCTCCAGAAATCGATCAATCCACCGTGCAAAACCCATGACGCCCCGACCTCCTTCCAAACTTGCTCCAACAAAGGATAAGTGAAAAACAAATGTTTCGCATGCTCCGCCTGTGCGCCACATCTATCACACTGAGTGTCCGGAATGCCAAACAATCTGCCCCTTCTTGCTTTGTCATACAATCTGCCCCTTCTGAGGCACTACAGGAAGACCTTCACTTTGCACGGGATCTTACTTGCCAAATTATTTTTGTATCTTGCTTCAGGTCTGGGTCCAGGTCATCCGTGCTCCCCGTGAACACTGAGTACGCCCTCTTCGTCGAGAATCTGCCGCCATCCCAAACGAAATGATCCCTTCCATGTGACTTACAACCAAGAGAGGGCTGCTCGAACTGCAATCTAACCAACTCCTCCATTCGCTGGTTTGAAAGATCAATCAAGAACTGAGGGACCCACGAACCATACACACCAACATTTGCCACTGGACACCCCTTGGTTGCTGCCAAAGCAAATAGCTATGGGAACCTACCACAGAGTACCCCATCCCCTGTCCAGTTATCCTTCCAAAATCGAAAGGCTTCCCTGGCCCCCACCTTCGGTATCAATCTTGGCCTCAGTTGGGGTAAAATATTTCGAACACCGCTCCAAAGGAAAGTTTCGAACCGCGTTCTTCCAGCCTCAAGAGAGCTCTTGACGCCATAAATGATGCGTAACAGTTTGGTAGCCAATCTATCTGTGTCACCCCAAATTTGAACCACCCACTTAGCCAAAAGCGCTTTATTCATGCAGTTCACATTCCGAACTCCCAAGCCTCCTTTGCATCTCTGCTTCGTGAGCTCCTCCCATCCCACCAAATGTATGCCAGGTCTATGCTGCTTCTCGTCTGACCAAAAAAATCTTCGCATCATTACCTCAATCTTTTTTATAACACCTACCAGCATCAACCTTGTTAAAAAGAAGAAGATAGGAATCGCCGAGAGCACATGCTTCAAGAGAATCAACTTCCCACCCTTAGAGAGGGTAACCGCCTTCCATCCCGCCAGTCTCTGCCCAAATCTCCTGAGGACCATGTCCCAGTTCACTTTTCTGAGCTTGCCCGCCACTAGAGGTAGACCTAGGTAAGAAATGAGTAACTCACCCAATGGGCATCCCATCAACTCTGCCCTTCTACTACTCTCCGTCTCGTCCATCCCAAACTGAACCACCACTGACTTATTTCTATTGATCTGGAGACCACAGATACTACTGAACATCTCCACCAGCTGCCTCTCCCTTTTGTGCATATCTTCCGTGCCGTCCAGGAAAATCACCGTGTCATCTGCATACTGCAGTAGCGGAATCGAAATGAAACCCACCCGGAAGCCCTCACATCACCCGTCGTCGATAGCTCTCTTGAACATCACTGCTAAAACGTATGTTACCAAAACAAAAAGCATCGCCGCTAAAGGGCATCCTTGTCGTACACCCCTCTGCGGCTGGAAAAAACCCCTTTCCAGCCTTCCATTCACTAGAACTGAATAAGACGAGGTCGTGACACATCTCTTCATCCAGGCTATCCAGAGGTCAATGAAGCCACGACGTCGTAGCGACGCCCATAAGAAACTCCAGTCCACGCAGTCATAGGCTTTCTCCTAATCAATCTTCCACATCAAGCCCTTCTTGTTTTCTCGTCACCATTGGAGGCAAATCTCAAAAGCCATAACTAGCCCATCTGCCAGCTGTCGACCAGGGATAAACGCAGTCTGATTCTGAAGAATTACATCATCAAGCACCCACCTCAGTCTATTCGCCAACACCTTGGCCACGATCAGATATATTGCATTGGACAACACAATCGGTCTATAGTCCCTAACACGTATCGAGTGCTCCTTCTTGGGAAGGAGGAAGAGCAACACCCGATTAACATTCTGGAAACTCCTATTTCCATCCCTGAACTCATTGATTACGGCCAGAATCTCTTCCTTCAGCAGGTCCCAAAATTCCCTGTAAAACAACACCGGAAACCCGTCCGGTCCTGCGGCCCCGTCCGTGTTCAGGCCCCAGACCACACTCTTCACCTCCTAAGCAAAATATGCTTCAAGCCTAAGCTCCTGAGCCTCCGACAAAACCTTCACCCCTGCTCTACGCCACCCCCACCCCTCACCTTGCTTCCTCCTCAACGCATCCAGAAAATGCTCCCTGAGAGCTCGTCCAAGCGTAGCGTCCCCCGCCACCCTTTCCCCCCCACCTCAAGGCTCTAGATGAAATTCCTCCTTCTACCGAAAGCCATCGAATGGAAGAACCTGGCGTTCGCACCACCTTCCCGCAACCATTTCCGCCTAGATCTTTTCCTCCATTCCACTTCCTCTTTCCCGTCCTCCAAAAGCTACACGTCTAGTAGCCTTTCCCGTTCCAACACCTTATCCTGGTCAAGGCCCCTCTGGTCATCCATCCCATCCAGACGGACCACGCCTTGCTGAGCCTCGCTTCTCCTCTCCCTTCGTCGTGCCCTCGCTCCTCGACTGAAATCAAGCAAGAAATTCTTTAACAACACCAGCTTGGCAGCCAGATACGCCACCACCGAGCCATCCACCTACCACTCCCTCCAAAGCGAGACCATCTCCTTCTTGAACCCCTCTTCCAACAACCACACACACTCAAACCTGAAGAAGGATCTAGGCCGCTTCTGCTCCTCTGAAGACCAGAGAATCGATGTGTGATCAGAATGAGCCCGAGGTAGCGCCCACGCCTTAGAAAGGGGAAAAATCCACCTCTTTTGGCGAGAAAAGAAATCTATCCAATCAAGATCTTGATCTCAGATTCCGCCAAGTGTAGGCACATCCCGCCACATCCACATTTGCCCTTGCCCCCGCCATGGCCCCTCCACCACAACATCAGAGCGCTCCCCTTCCGCCCGCCCCTGCCCCCGCCTTGGCTCCTCCACTGATCTCCTCTTCCCCTACCCCGCAGCTTCCGCTCATAGCACCAACCATACCTCTGCCTCCCCACCTCTTGCACAGATCCCCCATCCGCCTGCAACGATCCCTCTGCTCCCCCACCTTGCTCCCCTCCCCTTCCACGCCATCCTTCATCCCTTCCATCACATCCCCTGCCATCCCTCGTGACTACACTACTACATGCAGCGCCTCGCGACACCCCTAAGTCGCCCCCGCCTCCCAATCATCGCGCCATGCCCCACCGAGGCGCACGAGCTCTCCTTCGACCCACCCGCTGTGGGATCCCCCACCATCAAGGTGCCTGTTCTCTCCTCCGGCTTGCCCGTGACGGAATCCAACGCTACCAAACGACTCGGGCCCTCCATGGTAGAGCCTTCGAGCCGACCCGAGCCCCAAGAAGCCCCAACTCCGGTTCTAAACGAGGCTTTGCTTCCGAAGCCAACCTGAGCTCCACCTCCAGATCGTTCTGGACATCCGGATACGCTTCGCCAAGAGGCTCCGATTCCAGAACAAGCTCGGGGCCCGGGTCCGGAATTGTTATGCTGCTCACATGGGTCTCCTCGCCCAAGTGGATCCCGCTTCTCCGCAGATCCGCCTCCGTGGGCGTAGCCGACCCTCGATTCAATGGCCATCTGATTTCAAAAGGAGTGTCCCACCGCAATGGGAGGCGAAACGACATGGACCTTCTCGGTTTTGCGAACCGCCGCGGAATTACCGTCCCGAAATTGATTGACTGTGGGAGACGAGGAGTCACAACGTCCCCGGGATTGATCGTAACCGTCGTTGCGGCCGCTGGTTGTCCAATAGGCACGCCTCGCCGCCCCTGTGCTGTTCCGTTGTACTGTTGAAGCTGCCTTTACCCCCCGCCAGTGAATCCGCCGACGAGACCTCCAAATGCAGACGCCGCCCCTCCGCGAGCACAGTCCACCAGCCAAGCTTCCGTGGGTGAAGGCAGCGTATCCATATCAGAGGATCCGTGCCCTCGCATGGAGACCACCCACTGGTGGCTAGCCCTCCACCACCGCTATACCTTCCAACAACTGCTGCACCCGATGCAACCCTCACCCTTATAAGACTCGAGCTCTGCGGTGTTAACAAACCATCGTCAGGCCGCACATACCTTCGCCTGAGCAACGACCTCCCCGAGCGCGATAGGGACAGCAACGCATCCGCCTTGTCTCCAGTCAGGCCTCGAGCTAGAACCCTCCAAAGCGTTACGGCAGCCACATCCCCTTTGAACCCTTCCCCCCGTAGCCATGCCAACATCCGAGGTCCCCTTGAACAGTGCTCCCCGGCCTCCGCCTTCCCCTACCAGGACGCGCGGCGTTTCCACAGTGATGCTCTTCACCGCCTCCGACCTTATTCCTGCTCCGCAATTCCTGCTTCGATGTGCAAAGCCAAGGCACTTGAAACATCAGATTGGATTTCTACATTACCTCGCCCAATGCCCAAGCGAGCAGCAACGGTAACAGCCCCGCCCGAAGGGGAGAGGCCTGCCTGGACCGCGGGGATCATCACGGGGAGCACCTTGAGAAGCACGGCTCCCTGCCACCTTCTCCGCGCGCAGCCGACGAGGAACCTCAACCCAGTCACCACTCATTTCTCCTCCGATGAAATCAACCATGTGCAATTTTTATGGGTTCAATAAGCTGTCTGTCTGGAACAGCTCCAGTGCCAATGTGAAGTATCTGATGGGATAGTGGCGACAGGTTGGAATGCCTTTGATTAGAGGTCCCAAATGTCCCATATGCCTTTGATGAGAGGTCCCAGAGGACCCATACAAGTATCTTGTTGGCCAGTGGCAATAAGTTGAATGGAGGTTTTACGAGTATTGTGAATCGTTTCTCTACATGCAAGAGGAAATGTGCAGTGAATATAGAAATTCTAAATCTGGTAGAAAGCCATTAAGATGGTTTTATGCCTATATAACGAGTCTTGGAGTTTGTTTGGTTTAAACTTCATTCTTTTACACCATTTGGTTTATCCTTGATATAGTGATCAATTCCTTTTGCTCATGTAGTTGGTTCAACATAATTGAGTTGACATCAATACGAAGCTTGGTGAAGTAGGCATACTTTGAAAATAAAATATCGGTTGGGTTTATTTTTACATGATATATCGTTTTGCACTTTGTTAATTCTTAAGTTGCACATTATTTGTTCTTGTTTCGAAGGGACTTTTTCATTCCTTTTTATTTGTTTGTCACAGGCACTAAATAACTGGGGATTGGCATTGCAGGTTGATTTTTCATTTCATTTTTTCTCATCTTCCTTATCTTTCTTCATATTTAAATTAAGATAAAGTTCTTTTATGACTGCGATGCAGTGTCTAGATTTTGCTCATTTTATGCATCAAGGTATTTTATGCAATAGGTTGAAAGTAGGAGTGTCTAAACCTTTTCAAATGCATCTCAGGAACTCAGTGCTATTGTTCCTGCACGGGAAAAGCAGAACATTGTCAGAACTGCAATAAGCAAGGTGCACAAATTTCTGGATTCCTATTTGGGTTCATTTACACTTTGAAAGTTTTCGTAAAGTCTTATTTTCTATGGCTTGCAATTATGGACATAAATTGTGCATGCTTTCTTTCTGTCAGTTCCGCGCTGCCATCAGGCTGCAATTTGATTTTCATAGAGCTATTTATAACCTTGGCACTGTACTGGTATGCGTTTCTATTTCTTCTGTGCTTTTTTAATAGTATGGCATTCACTCCTATGAAGAATGATGTGACTTAAGAAATATATTATTATTTGCAGTATGGTCTTGCTGAGGATTTGTTAAGGTCTGGACGACCAGTGAGTGCAAAAGATGTTTCTCCAAATGAGCTGTACAGCCAGTCCGCCATTTACATAGCAGCTGCTCATGCTTTGAAACCGAATTATTCGGTAATACTTTTTTCGTAGGATTGTTTTCTTGCTTCATTTCAACTTCCAAACAGTTTTTTGCTTGACTCTTTATTTCAAGTTCCAAATATTTGTCATTAGTTTGACATCAACGAAATTCAGACTAAGTCGAACATCACATAAGGTGATACAATTTTTTTGAGTTAATGCCACATTTCATAAACAACAACAGAGACTCTTCCCACATTAATTAGGGTCGGCTACATGGATTCTTTGCCTCCATTTAGATCTATCTTGGGTCATTCTCGGGCTTAGATCCAAAAAATTAAGACCCCTTCGTATAGTCTCATTCCAACAATCTTGGGCCTTCCTCGCCCTCTTTTAGCCGGTTCAACGTCCTAAAATTCGCATCTCCTAACCGGTGCAAATGCCCCATTTCATAACAAAGAAAAATAAAACAAATTCTAGAAAAAGTCAAAGGGTCAAGAAAGAGAAGATAAATTAAAACAATGGAATTATAAGCTAGTATTAAAACCAATGGCGAGAGTAATAAGAATAATATGAACAGTTTAACCTGAAATTTAAATGAATACGTGTGATAGTTTTTTTTTATAAATTTATTTTTTTTATAAATTTAAACTAAAATTTAAATGAATATATGTGAACAGTGAAACTGAATTCTTAAGTCAGAAGCAATAAAACTACCATTATTTTACTCGTTCACATCTAATCCCTTGTACGACCCCTCCTCGTAGCAATTCTTTGTTCTGCCCTTATAGAAACTAATGTTCCGTTCCAAGTGGAGAGAAAAGGCTCGTCTCCAATGGCGGGTCTAGGAGGGGTTGAAGCTGTGGGGTTCTACCAAACGAAAGGAGGAGTGGAGGGCTACCAAAAACAAGGTGAAGATGGATGCGGCGGCTTGGCAAATTGTTTCTCATCTCAAAAGGGGACCACATTGCTTCCGTTGTGGTCTTCATGGACACTTAGCTTTCGAATGCTGTTCACTCACATGTTGTTTTCTCTGTAATAGTACAGGTCACCAGCGTGCACATTGCAGATCTCGTCGTATACAACCCTCACAGGTCCCGCCTTAGCAGCACTCACAAGTATCACCTCTGTAACATTAGGTTGAGCAGGAATCGACGATTGGAAAAGAAGTTAGATCCCGCACAGATGCGCTAATAGGGACTCCTCCAGATCTAAAATTCTGTCGGGGGTGGGGAGGGAGGATTCTGCTATTGGGCGTTGTCACTGACAATAATTGGGATGTCAAACTCCTCATTCAAGAGATGCAGAAGAACCTTTATGAAGGTTTCATTATTGATGTGGTTATATTGGATAGTGGTGTTCCATGTGCAAGGGGTCTTACCGCAATTGAGGCCAAGATCTTGGTTGAGAAAGGAGTAATGGGAGGGGTCAGATGGAGACATCTCCATTTCACTGACTGTGAATTGATTTCCCCGATTAAAAGAATTCTCCAACTTTGAGGGGCTCCATTCCTCTCAAGAAAAACAGAGAATTTGAAACCAACGAGAGTATGGAGTGCTATCGGACATTATTTCATATGGCTGCTGCCCAGATTCAGACTTCTTTGCTATGTTTGTGGTGGTGATGGGTTCTGGAGTTGCTCCATCAGAGGCGGTATGCAAGTTACGAGGCAGTAGGGCTTGTTTCAATTTCTTGGCGGAGGTTATCTCACCGCCAACTCCACCAACCGTGGAGGTTTTGGAGGCTTCAAGTTCAAACACCGCGCTGGAGATGATAGTGATCACAATCAAGGTTTCGTTGGAGAAGGAAACAACTAACACACCGAGTTTCTCACCGGAATTGATTGGGACATGGTTCAAAATTTGAATTCAAAAGGGGGGGGGTTGCAATTTCAGACCTTGAGCGGTGATCAGATCTTTTATCCTCCTTCCTCGCCGCATTTGGAATCCACGAATGCTGCATGTGGTTCGAAATCCTTAGCTATTGTCACCATTTCCTTGGGGGGTAAGGTTGGTTTTGGAAGCCCTTAATATCGACCCAATCAGGCGAAGTAGTGATGTCCTAAACAAGGCTTTCGGATCCCCACAAGATCCGACTCTACGAATTCTGGACCAAACCGGGTTTGACCTTTGCCTGAGGATGTTATCAGGTATCTCAATGCAACCCGTTAGAGGTCTCTGCTTCAGAAGCCCCTCTCGATCATCAAGCCTTCATTTAAATGAAATCTCGTAGGTCAACCCTTGATGCACCTATTCAACTGTGTTGAAATCTGAAAAGCGGAAGCGTAATCAATAAAACAAGAAAGATAAACATGAAGAACAAGGATTTAACGTGGAACCCTACTCCCTAAAGAGCGGGATGAAATCACGGGAGAAGCCCTCAAAGGGGCAGATATTCTATTGAATTTCTCAATAAATATAGGGGGTGAGGGGCTCCTTATGTAGCCCCTCAGACAGACCGGAGTCCTACCGTTCATCCATGCGCGAATAAACATGAGCGGGGCAAGTGGATCTTGGTGAGATCCAATTACTCACCTATTACATTCTCCAACAATCCCCCTCAAGCTGGAGCTGAGAAAGCTGCATCTTGCATCAAAAAGAAAATATCCAACACGTCTTCACGATACATCACAAGAAGAATTCATCCGCTGCTGGTAGAAGACCTCGTACGAGGACGAGTCTGCGGCTTTCAGGTCACCGGAACGTATCTCTGCCATGCCTGTAGAGCCACTGCGATATCTTGTCACCGAAACATATTTCTGTCGTGCCTGTAGAAGAATCGCCGCAGAAGAAGTCCAGCGCGTGAAACTGATCGGGACGTAAAAGAAGTATACGTCCTGACGAAGAAATCGATGCTCGTTGAAGACGAATGATCTGTAGAAATCTGAAGTGCCGGTCTGTCAGTTGTGGACGTGCAGATGCCCTTAAGAATATAGCTCTGATTCCCCCTTTCTCCCATACTTGATAGAATATGAGCATTAATCAAGTTGGGAGAAACCAAAACATGCATTTTTTTGCATCATTTCTTTTTTTTTGTGCTTCATTTTTTTGCACAATTCCCTTTTTTCGTACGGTTTCTTTTTTTGTAGGTAGTTTCTTTTTTTTAACAACAATTTTTTAAAAGGACCGTTGACCCTTATCTAGGGTTCCCTTCGTGGGAACCTTCTCACAAAAGATAATGCCCCTGATTGGGGTTCTTGGAATAGCGCCGCTTGTGCCTGGGAGAAAGGAGGTGCGTGCGGGAGAAGAAGAGAGGAGAGGTCGGTCGATCTGCCGCGCCACCGTCCCTAGAGGATGGGGATCTGTCGCGTGTCGCTTGGGCGGGTGACCTTAGGAGATGCGCGAGAGGAGGGTCGGCGGTGTGTTGGAGACTAGGGCACGCACGTGATGTACGTTCTTGCAAGATGTACGAGCCTGGGCTGCTTGCATGAGAGAAAAGAAAAGAACAGTGCCGCCTGTGGAAGGAAGACGCCCGAGAGGGTACCTGACTTAGCAATAGGGCCTGGAGCGGAGGGTCAAGCGACCTCCGCCTGGAGATGCCGAGCACGCCTGGAGCCTAGGGCGCGTACATGGAGGCTTCGTAAGGGCGTCGTATGGAGAGCCTACAACGCCGCCAGCGAGGATCTGGAGAGGAGGAGGCACTGCCTGTTGGAGGAGAAAAACTGCCTCGTCGCCTTGCGGCAATGTGGATGTTGTCCAAGGCTCACGTATGGCCTTAGGGCTAGCTAGTTCGGTCTTGCGATCACGCCGCCTGCAAAATAGAGGGCATGCTAGTTGCACGGAGATTACACAGAGGCTTTGCCTGTGGTTGCACGCCGCTAGATGCTGCGGAAAGGAGATCTGAAGTTGTGGCTGCGACAAGGAGATGATCTTCATTCCTTCATCTCTGAGAAAGATGTTTGCTGGATTAGGGTTTCAAAAAGAAATTCTAGATTTTGAACCATACAGGATATAAAAAGAATAAATCTCCAAGAATAAATAAGAACTTGAAATCCCCGAGAATCATCTCACTCTGATACCATGTTGAAATCTGAAAAGCGGAAGCGTAATCGATAAAACAAGAAAGATAAACATGAAGAACAAGGATTTAATGTGGAACCCTACTCCCTAAGGAGCGGAATGAAACCACAGGGGAAGCCCTCAAAGGGGCAGATATTCTATTGAATTTCTCAATGAGTGCAGGGGGTGAGGGGCTCCTTATATAGCCCCTCAGATAGACCGGAATCCCACCGCTCATCCATGTGGGACTAAACATGAGTAGGGTAATTGGATCTTGGTGAGATCCAATTACCCACCTATTACATTCTCTAACAAGCTGCAAGTTGATGTAGCTGATCCACCATCATTGGACCTATCACCTGCGAGCATGGGGTCAAATTTCGGCGAAAATCGACCAAATTTCGGTTTCGGTGGGTGACCGAAATTCGGCCGCAATGGCCTATATTGATTGAAATTTGGGGGGCCATGTTCAAAAACTGACCAAAATGACTGAAATTTCTATCGAATTTCTACCGATATTCGGAAATTTCGGTCCATCATCGAAACGAAACCGAAATACGACATTTAAGGCCTTGCCTGCGAGCTCTCCAAGAAGCGTTGGGAGGGGTGACTCAAGTGCCAGTCTCCTCAAGCTCCTTGAGCATGACAAGTTGAGGGAAACTCAAAGGGAAAAAGTGTAAATGTTATAAGGCGAGGAGAAAGGGCAAGAAAGGTCAATCCTTGGCCACTTCTATGTCTGCACATGCAACTGTTGATGAAGTGACCTTGCTGAAACGTAGAGAGGAAAAACTTTTGGTGGCAACTTTCGCAGGGGTGGTTCCTACAATGGGGAACAATTTGTTGAATCAATGAAGATCTTGAGTTGGAATGTACGGGGTCTAAGCAACCCGGAGAAATGAAGATCAATAAGCTCTTCGATTATGTCATAGAGTTGTGATATTCTTCTATTACAAGAAACTAAATTAAGTAATTGGAACTCCTCTTTGTGGAACTATATGAGATCCATCAATTTTCAAACTATAGTGTAATTAACACCACTAGAGCATCAGGTGGAACTGTTATTGCTTGGATGGATTCGGGTTTCACTCTCAAAGAAAAACATAAAGGAAGAGTTGCGCAATCCATTTTGTTGCGGAATCTCTTAGTCGATTATTCTATTATGATCTCATGTGTTTATGGGCCTGTGACCGCATCATCTAGGGTGCTTTATGGGCTGATCTGCATGAAGTTAGGGAATTGTTCCCGTAACCTGCTTGGCTTATTGGAGGGAATTCATTTTCACTCTTTTATCCACTGATTGTCCACGAATGCGAGGAGGCCATGATGATGGTTCAAATGATTTCTTGGAGTTGATGGACGACCTGGAACTGGAGGTTATGGAGGCTACAAGTATATGATGCACTTGTTGGAACTCTAGATCTCGCTCACGGATAGATCGTTTCCGGTTGTGCTCAGGTGCCCTAGAGTTGTTTCCTCTGACCTCGGTTTTATCTAGATCGATATCTCGCTTTGATCATACGCCTCTGGTCTGCGATGCTTGTGAGAATGTGGTTCCATGTTCGTTTTTCATGTTTGAGAAGTCCTGACTACTGGAAGAAAATTTTCAGTTAATGGTAGGTAAACAATTGTTGGCTATAGATTGCTCTGGATCTGCAGCTACGAGGATGTCATTTAAATTGGCATCACTGCATGGTAGACTCTATGCTTACAAGGAGGTTCGGGAATCGAGAAAGGCTCGTGCTGCAGCGGAATCTGAGATGTCTATCATAGATGCCATTGACGACGTAAGAATTTTAACCCCTTTTGAACTGCAAGAAAGAGCGACTAGGCTTAAAGTGATTGTAGATGAGGATACGAAGCCTGCTATAAAGTGGTGTCTAGGCAAAATTGGCTCAAAGAGGGAGATGCAAATACAAAGTTCTTCCATAGAATTGCTAATGGGAGGAGGAGAGGTAACCTAATCAATAAGGTGGTGATCAATGGTAGTCAAGTCGAAGTAATCACGAAATGGGGAGAGCACTGGTAGACTACTTCCACACTTACTCTCGCAAATTGGATTCCGTACCGTGGAGATGGACAGGACAGGGAGCCCAACGTTTAGAGACAAATCTCACTAATAGGTTGGTGCGTGAAATCTCTATTGATGAGGTAAAGGAAGCAGTCTGGGGGCTAAATGCAGATGGTGCACCCGACCCATATGGATTCTCGGTTCTCTTCTTTCGGAAGTTCTGGGACTTGCTAGTGTTGAGTTAACAATTGTGATGGAGTTCATGAGTCCCTGTAGCACTTTCTAATGCCTTATATCTGATTGTTGCTAAAGCTCTGGCAAACAGACTGAGCGGTTTTATGGAAAAAATCATTTCTCCTGTGCAATCTGCCTTCATTCCTGGCGGACAAATCAATGATAGCTTAATAATAGCAACAGAGATTATGAGATTATTACTGGCCGTAAGAGTAGGAATACCAGTGACCTATTGTGGAATGTTGATTTCTCAAAGGCGTACGACACTGTAGATTGGCGTTTCTTTTGTCTGCTATGGCAAAGAGAGGATTCCCAGTACTTTGGATTTTCTGGATGAAGAGATGTGTCACAACGACCTCCTACTTAGTGTTAGTTAACGATCATCCAGAAGGGGGGGTTCTTCCAGCCTCAGCGTAAAGTCATGCAGGGTTGGTTGTTGGCTCCAATGCTCTTTGTTATTGCAACAGATGTTCTTGCATGTATGGTTGACTAGGCAACTACCCAGGGTATTACTTCGGGCTATTCTCTTGGTGATCTATCTATACCTCTTCTAAAATATGCGAATGCTACAATCTTTTTTATTGAAGGGGGACACCATGAAACAAAGTTTTTTTTTGAAGCTCAAAAAAGGGGGAGACACTCGTTGGTGTTCGTCCCAGTATTATATACTAAGAATGGTATAGAAAGAGATACTTACAGGGTTAAGGGGGGATGAAGGAGGGAAGAGGGAAACCAAAGTTACAAATTACAAACGCGACTAACGGACCCCGTAGCCCAACTAAATACACCAATCTGAAATTAATCTGATGGCCGCGGACGTCACATTCTCCTTGTAGAAACGCGTCCCTGAGAGGATAGTCTCATTGCGAGCCCGCCAGATAGACCAAAGGCGCGCAATGGGACCCAACAGATCATAACGGGACCTCTTTCTATTGACCCAAAGTATATCGCAGAAGTCCTCTGTATTGGCCGCACGAGCCCAAGCAACATCGTCCCAAATCCGAGTCACCGACATACAATGAAAGAAGAGGTGGTCGGCCGATTCATCCGACACCCCACAGAGCTGGTATTGGACGTTGGGGGTGGGAAGGAAAGAGGCGTAACGGTCACGAGTCATCAGCCGCCGATGGCGAAATACCCAAAAGAAAAAGGTGATCCGCGTGGGCAAGCGCAGCCCCCATAAGAAGGCGCAGTCACGAACCAAGGAAGCAGCCAAGGGAGGAGGAGGAGGAAGCAGAGCACAGAAGGCCTTGCGAGAGGAGAAGGGCCCATCCTTCTAAGCCCAGTGGTCCCTCCCACTACCAGGGGAAACGGAAGAGGAAAGAGCCTCCAGAAGGGAGGCTAAGTCGTTGGCGCGTTGGTCCGAAAGAATGCCCGAGAAAGAAGGGCACCAGCAGTCGTTGATCAGTAATCCGCAACAGAGGCCTACCGATTCTCCGCCAGGGCAAAAAGCCGCGGGAAGCGATTCTGGAAGGCGCCACCCCCCGACCAGTCGTCCTGCCAGAACTTGAAGACGGAGCCCGACCCCAGCACCGGATTGAACAAAGAGCAGTTCCTTTGATAAGCATCAAAGACGTACCGCCAAAAATGAGAGGAGTGCACAGGGCAGCTCCCGCGCATGAAGGTATTCCAAGCCTCGCCCAAGATCGCACGCAGCACGTTGCAGAAAAAGGAATCATCCTTGCCCCAAATCTTATTCACCCATTTCAGGAGAAGAGCCTCATTGACGCGAGCCAAGTGTCGAACGCCAAGTCCGCCTAACCTCTTAGGCAGGGTCACCACATCCCAAGCAATCAAGTGAATCCCTCGGCCACTGCCGTCCGAGCGACCCCACAAAAATCTCCGCATGCATTTTTCCAATCGAACGCGAACACCCACCGGCATTTTCCGAACCGAAAGGAAGTAGATCGGAATAGCAGAGAGAACAGATTTAAGAAGGACAAGACGTCCGCCCCGGGATAGCAAGGAAGCCTTCCAGCCTGCCAAACGCGAATCCATCCGTTTCAGAATAGTCCTCCAGTCATTAGAACGGTTCCGGCCAATCGAGAGAGGGACACCAAGGTATGGGAGAGGAAGCTCCCCAATCTGAGAGCCGAGTATACGGCTGCACTCAACTTCCTCCGCCGCCGACAAGCCAAAGGGCACCATACTGCATTTAGCAACATTAGTCGACATTCCCGAAAGCTCACAGAATATAGAGAGTGTATGCGCCATCCCAGCCACCGCGTCGGAGCCCCCCTCGATGAAGCAAATTGTGTCGTCCGCGAACTGAATAATAGGCACGCATAAACCTCCCTTCCGAAAACCCGAAGTGAGACTAGCATCAATGACGCCGTGCACCATCCGTGACAAGACATCCGAGGCAAGAACGAAGAGCAGGGGAGCCAAAGGGCAGCCTTGACGAACCCCCCTGCGCGGCTGAAAGGACCCGCCAATCGGACGGCCATTGATAGGCACAGAAAGAGAGACCGTGGAGATACATCTGCGCATCCAAGAAATCCAAACATTCGGGAATCCCCGCCGATGTAGAGCAGACCATAGGAAGCGCCAATCAATCGAATCGTAAGCTTTAGCAAAGTCGATCTTCCATAGAATTCCCTTCTTTTTCTCCCTCTTCCAATCAGCCACAATTTCCGACGCCACAAGGATACAATCCGCAATATGTCTACCTTTAATAAACGCACCTTGGACCGGCGAGATGAGGCCGTCTAAGATCTGCGATAAACGGTTGGCCAAGGTTTTAGCCACAATGAGATAAATAGCATTGGAGACGGCAATAGGACGAAAGTCGTCGAAGCGAAGAGCGGGGGATTTCTTAGGAATAAGCACGATGTGAGCCCTGTTGATACGATCAAAGCCATGGTTGCCAGAACAAAACTCGGAGACCACCGCGAGGACGTCCCCCGAGACCACCTCCCAGAAATCCCTGTAAAAGGAGATGGGAAAACCGTCCGGACCCGGGGAGGAGTCACTATTCAGGCCCCACACAGCAGTCTTAAGTTCCGCCATGGAAATGGGGCGAGTCAGAAGAAAGGAGTCCGCGTCCGATACCCGTGGGGCCCCCTCCCCGAGCCAACGCCACCGCCGAGGAGGGAGAGCAGTAGAGGAACGTCTGAATTGGTCAATGATGGCAATACCCATCTCACGATCACCCGAGAACACTTCATCATTGATGGAGATAGACCGGATATAGTTAATGCGCCTCCAGTTGCTAGCCGCCCGATGGAAGAAGGACGTGTTGGCGTCGCCTTCTTTGATCCATTTTTCCTTAGACCGTTGACGCCATTCAATACAACACTTTTTATCCTCGCCCTGAACCCGCGCAAAAGCATTAGAGCGATCATGAAGCTCGTCCATAGAGAGGTCACGTTCGTTTTCCGTGGAGTCGAGGAGCAAAATAAGATTCTCCGCTTCGGTACGAATAGCCTTACACATATGTCTAATGGTAGATTTAAAATCAGCAAGAACCCGACGCAGAGAGGAGAGCTTCTGAGAGAGTTTAGCCGCCGCCGAGCCCGAGGCCGGGAAATAGTTCCAGTGGTTCATGACAATATCTTTAAAGGAGGGTTCCAATAGCCAGCTTTTTTCGTATCGAAAGAGCCCACGAGGAGTAAGGCCGGCCCCATCGTCCCAAATGATAGGCGAATGATCCGAGAAAGCACGGGGACGCGAGCCAACAGAGCAAAGAGGGAAAGAGTCCAAAGCCAAACCATTAGCAAGGAATCGGTCGATCCTGGAGCGTGAAGTGTTGTTCCGCCACGTGTAGGAGATATCATTCGGCACCAAATTAATAAGCGCCAACTCATGAATTAAGTCCCGAAAATCTTGCGAGTCCGGATCGCGACCTCCCCGACCGCGAGGACGATCGGAGGAGTGGATGGTAACGTTGAAGTCCCCGCCAATAATCCACGGGATCCCGGAGAAAGAGTTATCCGCAGCACGTAATTCATCCCATAACTCCCGACGAAGAATGTGGCAAGAGGGAGCGTAAACACAGGAGATAGCGAGGAGAGAGCCCGAACGGACATTTTCCAGTACAATCGAGAGAACGTGGCGGCCAGCAAGCATAGATCTAAAGGAGAATGAGCGGGGTTGCCACGTAATCAACATTCCGCCCGCAGCGCCCACCGCGTTAATTGCACGGAAATCAGAGAAAGAGCCGGCACCAAAAGAACGCCACGAGTAGTCATCAAGAGCTGCGAGTTTAGTTTCTTGAATACAAGCTACATCACACTCCCATTCCAAGAGCCGGGAGCCCAGAGACCGTCGTTTTACCAAGTCACCAAGACCACGAACATTCCATGACAGAAGCTTCATTAAAATAACAAAGAGAAAGGCCCGATAAAGGAATAGCTTCGCGCAAACCCCAGTCATCAATCGGAAGCCTCCGACCCCTGCGGAAGCACCCCTTGCGCATCTTCATCCGTAGATTCCGCGCCTGTGTCAATAGCGCACACGCTCGCTGCCTCGGCAACAGCCTGTCGAAAGGTCGCGCAAGAAAGAACAACAGAGGGCGTACGGGAGGAGGTGATACGCCTGCTGTAAGTGGATCCGTAACGTCTGAAGGAGGAGGCCGTCCCTGCACCTGTAAGAAGAGCTCCCGAGACCTGGGGAGAGAAAGCCATAGGGGGGATAGAGGGGTCACGTAGCGGAGTCGAAGTTACCATAGTGGGACAAACATCCAACCGAAGGGGCTCTATTTGAATCACAACAGAGTCGGGGCGGGGCATCCGATAGCCCCTAACCGACGCCCGCGGCCACGATCCGCCTAAGAAAGAGAAGGCGCTCCGAGTATGAGACAGATCCGCCAACGGGTCCGAACAACCGACCCGCACAACCGGGGCCGAACCGAATCTAATAGGAAAGGAAGTCGAATCGATCTCGATACCCCCCATGCCAGCGACATCAGAAGATTCACGTGTCAGACACGGGACCTGAAGGGGCGTCTCGGAAAAGCCCACTACATCATTTGAGTACGGCGCCTCCAAAGAAATAACCGGTGACGCCACCACGTGGCAAGAGGGGGGTGAAACGTCACGTGCCACGTGGGGCGGCGAAGACGAAGCGTCCACATCCTCCGGCAGGTCGTCGGCCGCCGTGGCTGGATGAAGTTGGTCGTCAGTCAGCGACGGAGCATCAGAGTCCGACGAAGGAGGAGGGAGAACAGTAAGAATCGGTCGAAAACTCCAGGAGCCAATCTTGAGAGACCCAAAGACGGAGCGCCCATTCGACTCGCGGAGGAAGGCCGGGCTGCATTCGAATAACACCTTCACGGTCTGCCAATCGGCCAAAGGGGAGAGGCCGTCGTCGAAGATGGAGAGAATAGATCCCCACCGATGGAATACCTTGTTGAGCACAGGAATAGATCTTGAGAGGAATGGAATCCCCGAAATGGAAGCCATGCAAACCTCAGTCGAGAGAGAGAGACTCCATCAGCCACCCGGGGTGGACGCCAGTAAACAACATCGTTAGAGCCATGAGAAAGCATGAAGTCCCGAAGCTGTGGAGAGAGACCACGTAGGCAACAATGGTAGGCGTCCAAAATGCAGAAGTCCCCAAGGAACGAGGGGCCTAACGCGCCAAGAACCAGCTCCTTCACCGCCTCCCAACCGACGATGGGGTGACGACTGACGAGCGACCCCAATAAGCACCATAGTAAATGACCCACTGCCCACAGCCGACGTCGAACTTTGACCGCAAACACCAGCAGTATCACCCAAGTGGCCGCCGGACTCCGCCGCCACCCCAACAGGATACTGAGGTGGACGAGGAGCCACAACCTGCGCGTAGGAACGCCCCTGGATGGAGGGGCGGATAGGAGGAGGATCAAGCACCGCACGCACCGAGAAGGAAGGTCTCCCGGACCTGAGCTCGCCGCGCTGACGAAGCCACCCGCATGAGGCACGACGATGACCAGTATCCCCGCATGCAAAGCAACGAGGAGGTTGGGGGCAAGCAGAGGCAATATGACCTCGCTCCCCACATCTGAAGCAACGTTTCCCAGCCTTCCGATGAGTAACCGACCTCCACCCAGTCGTCGAATCGCGAGCCATGTCCGCAGAACCCTCATGGGTGGAGATGATGTCCTTGCCCTTCGAAGCGCCAACCGAGACCACCGCACTGTTGACCGCCACCTTCGCTCCATTGATGTGAACCTCCGAGCCCACGAGCACCGTCTTCGAGCCATCAAACGACCCCTCCGAGCGCCCATCATGAGAAGCTCCCACGACGACCGCCCGCGAGCCACCACCTTCGAAGAAGCCGCTCCCACTCGCACCACCCGTGAAGCGCCCGCTTCCTCTCGAACCGCCTTCGAAACTCCCGCTTCCACTCGCACCGCCCTCAAAACGCCCGCTACCTCTCGCACCCATCCTCCCCATCTTTTCCACCATGAAACAAAGTTGATGGCTATTGTACTCGTTATTTTTAGTGAGCTTTTGGGTCTGAATATGAACCGTTCCAAGTCTAATGCGTTACCTTTTGGCTTATCAGAGCAAGATGCTTTGGCATGTGAAGAGGCTTTGAACACATCCCGTGGCTCGCTTCCTATTCGCTACCTTGGGCTGCCATTAACATGCGGATTGCTCAGAGCCATTGATTGGATATCTATTTTTGAGAAGATTGAGAAGAAGCTGGTTGGGTGGAATGCAACGTTGCTATCTAGAGGCATGCATCTCGTTCTCATAAAGGCCATGCTTAGTGTTGTTTTTGTCATCGAGGCTACTTCTAGTTGGTGTTCAACAATACTTGGAAACGATTCTGCGTAGATTCTTCTGGGGTAAGGGTGAGCAGTCAGACAATGGCATTCACTTAGTCGATTGGGCGGCGATCACTCTTCCTAAGGAGGGCGGGCTGGGGATCCACCGCCTGTAAACCATTAACAAAGCGCTCCTATTGAAATGGATCACGAGAATCCGGGGCATGTAAGATAGTTTATGTTGCAATCTTTTTCGTAAACTCTATACAATTAACACAATGGATCTCCCTTTGCAATGACCTTCCACTGCAAATCTGCTTGTTGGAAGGGAATATGCAATTTGTTGCCTCGGTGCTCAGACTTTTTCCGACCTACGGTTGGGGATGGCCGTTCCTTTGCTTTCTGGATTGATAACTGGACTGACAATGGAAAGCCAACAACATGTTTTTCATGCCTCTTTGCTCTAGCAACAGATAAATAGGCTTTTGTGGTAGATTACTAGGACAACTCTTGGATGCCAAATTTCACTTCTGCACTTTCAAACCAAATGGTAGAGGAGCTCTTTGCACTGTTTGTCGCTTTAAATCACATGGATAGCCCATCTACAGGTCAAGATCAATTGTTATGGAGGGGGTACTTTCTCAATCAAGCATGCGCACATGAAGATTGGCATGCCATCGACACCATTGCAAGGAACTTTGGTTCGTGCCAACCACTTCCTCAGTGGCCTTAAGTTGCCAACCCGCTTCTTTGTTTTCTTGTGGTTTTTGAGAAGAGGGCGCATCCTAACTAGAGATAGATGGTCCAGATTCATTGTGGGATGTATCGACAGATGGCCACTTTGTGACAATGCAGTGGAAGACATCAATCATTTGTTTTTCTTTTGTTTGAAGATTAAGCTGTTTTGGCAAGACCTTTAGCTTCATTGGATTAACACAGTGAATAATGAAGCTTATTGGCTCGTTATATGCTGTGAAGACTCTTCCTCTCAATGAATTGCTGCTACTTTTAGCTGGCATGTGGGCAATTTGGTTAGCGAGAAACGAATATTTTTGCATCGGATCATTTTTATTTCAAAAATGTAGTTTTTCATGCTAAGACTCTCCTTGAGTCTTGGACCCTGTAAGGTAATCTTGTATCTTTCTTTTTCTTTTGATTTAATAAAGCTGGGACGACCACCATAGAGTGTTCCCCCTTTTTGGTCTAAAAAAATTCTTGGTTCCTCTCCTCAGTGGGAACAAGATGTTTTTGGGCAAATAAAGGATAAATGTTTGTAGAGATAGTTATTCGTCTTTGTGTCTTTTATTATATTTTAGTTTCTTTGTGTACCTCTCATGTAATTTACCCAAGGGCTCTCTCCCTATATAAGAGACCCGAGGGCTCTATGGAATGATCATCTGAGTATTCTAACATGGTATCAGAGCCATGACCCTAACCTAGGGTTTTCCACCGCCGCCCCCCCCTCTAGGGTTTCGCCGCCCCCCCCCTCTAGGGTTTAGCCGACCCCCCCCTCGGGCTACCCAGCCTCCCACCGCCGCCGCCGGGGCCTCTCTCCTCCACCGGGCCCCCCCACCATCGCCGACAGCCCCTGCCGGGCCCCCCCCACACCTGCCGCCAGCCCCTGCCGGGACCCCTCACCGCCACCGGCCCTCACCAACCGACGTCGGGCCCCCCCACCTGCTGTCCAGCCGCTGACCGTCCCCTGTCAGCCGCCATCTTTGCCAAGTAGAGGCTCCCAAGGCCTCTACTCGTTGCCGGTGTTCCGCGTTCTTCCTAGGACTCGGCGTTATGTTTGATTCAAGTGCATAATCGTCTACCTATGCACTTGGATCCTACAAGGTCTTGGTAGACAGTATTTTCTTGGTCTATCAGTAATTGCTCTTCTCCGGCATCATGTCATATCAGAAGCTAGATATGCCCGCCATAGGTGCCTTCAAAGGTTCGGCACCAATTGTCAAGATGGACGGGACGAACTACGAACTGTGGGCGATGCAGTTCCTCAGTCTCATGAAGTCGTGTGGTAAGAAGCATATTCTTACCGAGGATGAACCGCCGGAGAAGATAGGGATCTATGCCTCATGGGAGGCGGATGATGCGTACGCCAAGGTGTGGCTCTCAGGTACGCTCACGACGGAGATAGCGAATGATGTCCTTCACCAGCCCACCGCTAAGGCGATGTGGGATATTTTGGCTATGACGTACTCTCAGGTCCGCAATGAGACGAAGATGCTCCAGTTGCAGTATGATATATTTACCACGAAGCAGAATGGGAAGCCTCTTCATTCCCTGTACACATCGCTTCGTGGCATGTTCGAGAAGCTCTACAGCACCATTCCGCTTACAGCCACGCCGGAACAGCAGAAGACGTTCCGCAACGCCACTATGGTTGGCGTATTACTCGCTGCCCTAGATCCGGAGTACGAGGCAGCACGCGCGCAGATACTGGCAGATGCCACCATCCCACCGATGGAAGAGGTATACAGGAGGCTCAGTCGTGTACCTGTTCCGTCCAATACAGCGACTGCGACTCCGTCAGCAATGGCAGTTTCCAGGGGACGTGGTGGTTCGTCCTCGTTTCGTGGCAGGGGAAGTGGTGGACGTGGCCGCGGAGGCTGCATACGCTCTACGTGCTCATATTGTCGCCGCACAGGTCATTCGGAGGATACATGCTATTCCAAGCATGGTTTTCCTCCTTCTGCACGAGTAGCTGATCATGTTCAGGGTCCACCCGCATCTACTCCAGATCACAGGTTCGAAGAGTTGGTGGCACGACTTCGGGATATTATGCCACAATCTTCATCATCAGAGGGTGCAGACGTTTCTGATGTTGCGGCTTCGGCATCATCTGAGTATTCTAACAATGTTGAAAAGGGATAGTGGGACTTAGTTCTTTATCCCCAATCAAAGTAGGATATTCTTTTGTTTTTGGATATCCCGATAGTCATAAAAGGGCATAGAAAATAATGAACATATTACTTGCTATTGATTTGATTCTCTCTATCGTTCGCACACATATACACAACCGTAACAGAAAAAGAATTAGTGATTTGCCCATTTTTCCCCATATTCAAAAGTTGTATGTGTTTAGCATAATGATGATGGTCTTGATTCTGTTTTTGGATTTAATATCATTGTCCACGTCACACAAAAGATTTGTGGACTAAGTATCTGCTGTTCTTGTTTCCTCTACTCATCACCATGCCTTTATGATCCGTGAGTGGAAGTTGGCCATGGGATGAAATGAATGTTTTTATATCCAAGGAGACAGACCTTAGTGGATCCGAAAGGATGCTATTATTATTGTCTTTTATTTGAAAGATGATGCTATTATTGTTAAAAATGGCTGTTCGCAAACATCATTTACCTGATGGATCTATGGTACAATGTAGCCGTATTGGTGGCGAATAGATACAGTCAGACATCATATGGGATTTGACTTTTTGAGACTCTCCAATGGCTTATCTTACAACCATGATCACTTTTATTTCAGTTACATCATATGGGATTTGACTTTTTGAGACTCTCTTCAATGGCTTATCTTACAACCATGATCACTTTTATTTCAGTTACAGTTAATGGTCACCTACAAGAGGAAGTGTATATGCATCGACCTTTGAGATTTTAGACTAAGGGGAGTATCATAAGATCTCCAAGCTTCATAAAGCCATGTATGGCCTTAAACAGAGTCGTAGGATCTAGTTCCACAAAGGACAAAAATTACTCCTATTTTATGAATCCGAATGTCTAGTTATATGCATGGCGTCAAATTTTGTCAAACGAATTTCGATTTTGCTGTGACTGAAATTCGATTGAAATGACTGAAATCTCAGCCTTTAGGGCTGCCAATAGAAGCGTTGGTGATCGAAATGGCCGAAAGTTCGACCAAAATTTGCTTTCGACCAATCACCGATATGGTTAAGCGTTGGTGATCGAAATGGCCGAAATTTCGACCAAAATTTGCTTTCGACCAATCACTGATATGGTTACTGAAATTGATATTTAAGGCCTTGGTTATTGTTGGGAGAAAAATAAATCATGCGTTTAGAATAGACCAAGGGCTCTCTTATATAGGAGAAAATCCCTTGGGTTAATTACATGATAAGTACATAAAGAAACATAAAACATAAAATAGACCAAGAGATATATTTATCTCAACACTCCCCCTCATGCTGGAGCATATACATATATCATACTCAGATTGGAGCAACACCTCTGAAATGGACATCTAGCTAGAGCCTTGGTGAAGATGTTAGCCGTCTGATCTCCTGTAGAAACATGGGCGGTAGATATGAGAACTTTCTGGATTAGGTCTCCGGTGTAATGACAATCCACCTCTATATGCTTCGTCCTTTCATGAAAAGCAGGATTATTAGCAATAAATAGTACAACTTAATTATCACATAAAAGTTGCATAGGAAGAGGAACCTCAATAGTAAGTGTTGGGAAAATAAGAGTTGTTGTTTATTCCTTGAGCCCTAAACTCTCTTATATAGGGAGAGGCCTATGGGAAAATTACATATGGTAGACAAACAAAAAGAACAATAGATAAAAAGGTACAAGAACATAACATAAACTTCTACACTCCCCCTCAAGATGGAGCATAGATATCTATCATGCTCATCTTGGATAAGCACTTCTGGAAGGGACCCTGAAGTAAAGCTTTGGTAAGAATGTCTGTCGTTTGGTCTCCTGAGCTGACAGGGGGTGTAGAAATAAAACCTTTCTGGATCATATCACGGATATAATGGCAATCAACCTCGATGTGATTTGTCCTCTCGTGGAATGCAGGGTTATTTGCGATGAATAATGCAACATGATTGTCACATTTTAGTGATATGGGAAGAATACCATCTATACATAGATCTGTTAGAACTGCACGGACCCACATTACTTCTTCACATGCTTGGGCCATAGCTCTATACTCCGATTTAGTACTGGATCTCGCAATTACTGTTTGCTTCTTATTCTTCCATAAGACAAGTGACTCCCCAACAAATATAGCAAAACTTGGTGTAGATTTCCTATCCTGTGGGCACCCTGCATATTCTGCATCTGCACATGCTGAGATAGTAATAATGCCCTCCTTCCTAAACATCAATCCTGCACCTGGAGATGACTTAAGACACCTTAGTATCATATGTATATCGTCCATGTGTACCTGACGAGGTTGCTTCCTGAACTGGCTCACTTTATTTACTACAAATGAAATATCTGATCTAGTAATGGTAACATAAAGAAGCCTCCCTACCGGTTCCCTGTATCTCCTCCTGTCAACCTCCTCAGTATCGTTATCATGTAACTTCATGCTTGGATCCATGGGTGTAGAAGCAGGTCGACATCCAAGCATACCTGTGTCACTTAGCAAGTCCGTGACATATTTCCTCTGAGTCATCACAAGTCCTTGTTCATTTCTAGCAAACTCTAATCCCAGGAAATATAAGTACTCCTAGATCTTTGGTAACGAATTCCTGGCTCAAGAATTGTTTTGCTCTTTTTATTCCCTGCATATCATCTCCTGTAATAAGTATATAATCAACATACACCATAATAACAGTCGTCCCTCTGGATGTCCTTTGTACAAAGAGAGAGTGGTCTGCATTCGACCTTTTGAAACCTTGCTTCTCAAACAAATTTGAGATCTTCTGAAACCACGCTCTCGGACTCTGCTTTAGGCCATAGATTGTCTTATGAAGCCTGCATACTTGTACACACTCCCCCTCAGCAGCAAATCCATGTGGCTGCTGTATGTACACTTCCTCCTGAAGTTCACCTCATAAAAAAGCATTTTTGACATCCAGTTGAAACAGGGGCCAATCTCGAATCACAATAACATATACAAGAATCCATAGGGTAATGACGAGCAACGGGAGAAAACATGTCAAGATAATCTACTCTGTACGTCTGAGTAAAACCCCGAACAACCAGTTGAGCCTTGTACCTATCAATACTGCCATCTGCATTTTGCTTCACCATAAAGACCCACTTGCGACTCACAATAGATGCCCCAGTAGGAGCTGGAACAAGGCTCCAAGTACCTTTCGACTGAAGAGCGACCATCTCTTCCTCCATAGCCAGACGCCATCTACTATCAGCTAGTGCCTCCTGGTGAGTCCGTAGAATATTCACAGCTGATAAAGCAACTACAAACCTCCTGAAATCTCTTGTCAGACGATCAAAGGTAACATGAGAGGCAATTAGATATGGCGTACATGACCTTTTTTGCTTTCTTAGCGCAATAGGCAAATCAAGTCCTGCATCGGCTGTACCACCATCAGTGTCATCCCTTACCTGCTCCTGCTGAGAAATACCATCAATCCCATCATTAGAATTAATGTTATCAGAACAAACCTGGGGCAAGCTTGATGATTGACCATGATCATGAGCAGGGCTTGCCGTCGACTGTAATGGAGTGGTAGAGGAGGAACCAAAGACTTGGAAGATGGTGGAGGTGGTGGCGGTGGTAGAGGTGATGGCGGTGGTGGGGATGGAGGTGTAGGAGCTTGCTGTGGTGCATACAAGGGTGGAGGAGGAATATAGATCTCTTCAGTTATGTTTGATGGCGTCAACCTGTCACTCGTAGGAGAGAAAAACATGACTGACTCAAAAAACGTGACATCTGCACTGACATAATATCTTCGACGTAACGGATCAAAACAACGATACCCTTTTTGAGTCTTGGAATACCCTACAAAAACACATTTGACAGCCCTAGGAGAGAGCTTGTCAATACCTGGAGACAATTGGTGAACAAATGCAACGGACCCGAAGATACGAGGAGTAAGGGAGAACAACTCCTTGTCAGGAAAGACAAAGGAGAAAGGTATCTTCTCCCCAACATAGACAAGGGCATGCGGTTAATGAGGTAACAAGCAGTGAGAACCGCATCGCCCCAGAACGAGGGTGGAGCACAACTCTAGATAAGAAGAGTACGAGCAACATCAAGTAGGTGGCGATGTTTTCTTTACGCTACACCATTCTGTTGGGACGTGTATGCGTAGGACGTTTGATAAAGAATGCCATGAGATGAGAGAAATTGCGATAATGTTTGAGTACATAATTCAAGGGCATTATCAGTTCGCACAATTTTGACAGAGACAGAAAAAACATTCTGCACTTCTTTAATAAAACTCATAATAGTGTTGCCCTCTTCGGATTTGTTCTTTAACAGGAAACTCCAAGACAAACGACTAAAATCATCCACAACAACTAAATAAAACATGTGTCCCTGATGATCAGGAACGCGACTTGGACCCCAAATATCAATATGAAAAAACTCAAATGGAGAGCTACTGCTCAGACTCTGACGACTAGGGAAGACAGACTGATGATGCTTCCCTAACTGACAAGCTTCACATTTGAATGACGAGCGGGGTGAAATTTGAGGAAGGACTTGATGCAGTTTCTGAAACGGAAGATGACCGAAGCGCATATGCCATAAATAAGGAGAGACAGGTCCAATGGAATGAGATGATGCTCCGGCATAAGGTGTATGGACCAGTCGATACAACCCACCTTGCTCACAACCATGTCTAATCACATTGCCCATGAGAATGTCCTGAAACACAAGAGATGATGGGTCAAATATCGCTCGACAATGTAAATCCTTAGTGAGCTGACTAATAGACAATAGATTCATTGAGAAATTATGAGCATGAAGCACATTCTGCAACTGCATAGAAGGTGTCAAGGCAATCTTTCCCTGTCCTGTGATGGGAGAATGAGTCCCATCTGCTATGACCACCGTCCTTCCTGGGGAAACTTTCTTGTTGGATGTGAGCTGACGTCTGTCTCTACACAAATGATGTGTGACACCTGAATATACAATCCATTCTGAGGTACCTGAACCTTGGTAGAAAGTTGAAATATGAGCACTACCTAAGGAACTAGCTTCTGCAGTCGCAGCAACGTCCAAGCTGGTCTCTGAAATAGATGAAGGAGGGGTACTAGCTGGAGGCATGATATCACGCAGTCGAGACACAAGGTCTTCATATCATGGAACCGACGCGGGTGTAGCACCATGGTGCCGAATCTGTTTTGCTGCACGAGCCGATGCTGGGAAACCATGCCTGGAGTAGCATGTATCTTCTGTATGACCAGTCCAATGACAGTATGTACACTGTGATCCACGACCACGGCCACCCCTACCACGTGGTCCTCGTCCACGAAACTGAAATGGATTGCCTCTTCCACAACAGGTTGCCATAGCAGAAGAATTTGGTACAACAACAGGGGTCGAGACATTGAGTCGGCTCAATCTCCGAAAAGCCTCCTCCATTGGAGGGATAGTAGCATCAACCAGAATCTGAGATGACGCGGCCTCATACTGTGAGTCGAGAGAGGCCAGAAAAACTCCAACCATCTTGGCATTCCGATATGTCTTCAACTGCTCTAGAGTAGCTGTGAGAGGCATGAAGCTATGAAGCCTTTCAAACATTCCCCGCAATGTAGTGTAGTGAGCATGCCGGGGTCGACCATTCTGCTTTATCGTGAAGATGTCATGCTGAAGCTGCAGGATTTTTGTCTCTCTCTTGGCTTGAGAATACGTGGCAACAAGAATATCCCACATGGCTTTGGCAATGGGTTGGTGTAAGACATTGTTAGCAATGTCTGGAATCAGAGTACCAGACAACTAGACCTGAGCATATGCGTCATCGGTCTCCCATGAGGCATACAACCCTGTTTTCTCCTCTGACTCGTCCTCGGTAAGAATATGTTTCTTACCCATTGATTTCATTAGGCTCATGAACTGCATGACCCATAACTCGTAGTTGGATCCTTCCATCTTCACAATAGGTGCAGGACCTCTGAAGGCGCCTGTAGTGGGGATCTCTATCTTGCTTTCAGACATTGTGAATGGAAAAAAATAGGGATTGTAGACAAGATAAACTTTGGTCTACACTGACATGACTAGGTTTGGTTGCATGTGTAGACTTTTACGCGACCAAACCCATCAACCTGGAAGCGCGGAAGAGGAGCCCTTTAGGAAGACAACTACCAAACCCTAGGGGCGGTGAGACCCTAGGGACGACGACTGTGGATGACGGCCACCAGAGAGCGCGTGACAACCGATCACGGCTGTGGCTTACAGCCGAACCCTAGGGGCGGCGGGGCCCTAGGGGCGACGGTGGCGGTGCGTGGCAAAGGTGGGGGCAGCGCGTGAAGGGCGGCGCGCGGCGAAAGGAGCGGCACAACACGGGGCTTGAAGGTGGGGGGGCTAGGTTTAGGGTTCAGTACGAGAGCTCCGGTCTAGGACCGCCGCTCTGATACCATGTTGGGAAAAATAAGAGTTGTTGTTTATTCCTTGAGCCCTAGACTCTCTTATATAGGGAGAGGCCTATGGGAAAATTACATATGGTAGACAAACGAAAAGAACAATATATAAAAAGGTACAAGAACATAACATAAACTTCTACAGTAAGTTTAATCAATATCGATCTAACCCACATCATCTCTGCACTCCCTTGTGCCATGGCCCTGTATTCAGATTCTGCACTTGATCCATTGTCCGCTTCTTGCTTTTCCATGAGACAAGTGAGCTCCCGACAAACACAACAAAGCTCGAAGTAGACAATCTGTCTCTAGGACAACCTGCATAATCAGCATCTGCACAAGCTGTCATCTCAAGAGATGTATTCCTGTTGAATATAAGACCCGAGCCAGGTGAGTTCTTCAAATATCTCAATATCATATAGACAACATCCATATGCACCTTTCTGGGCTGCTCCTTGAACTGGATAACTTTGCTTATTGCAAACATTATATCCGACCTGGTGATAGTGGCATATAAAAGCTTCCCAACCAGCTCTCTATATCTCCTGATATCTACCTCCTCAGTGTCATCATCATATAACCTCATGCTCGGACCCATAGGGGTAGTAGCAGGTTTGCATCCTGTCATACCTGTCTCAGAAAGAAGATCCATCACAAACTTCCTCTGCATCATTACCAGACCACGCTGGTTCCTGGCGAGCTCCAACCCAAGGAGGTATCGAAGAGTGCCAAGGTCCTTAGTCACAAACTGTTGACCTAGAAACTCTTTGGCAGTCTGAATGCCTTGGTCATCATCCCATGTGACAACAATATCATCCACATAAACGAGAATATCAACAGTACCTCTCTGTGTCCTCTGAACAAAAAGTGAGTAGTCCGCAGTAGACCGGACAAACCCCTGGTGCTCTATCAACTCCGATAGCTTATGGTACCAAGCTCTCGGACTCTGCTTCAGGCCATAAATCGCCTTGTGGAGCCTGCACACCTTCTGGGACTCCCCCTTAGTAGCAAACCGTGGTGGCTGCTGCATGTAAACTTCCTCTTGAAGGTCCCCATATAGAATGGCATTCTTCACATCAAGTTGGTACAAAGGCCAGTCCCGTGAAATAGCAACGGAAAGAAGAACGCGTAGTGTCGAATGTCTAGCCAACGACGAAAATGTATCCTGATAATCCATCCCATAGGTTTGGGTGAACCCACGTGCCACAAATCTTGCTTTGTAGCTGTCCACACTGCCATGTGCTCTTTGCTTGACTGTAAATATCCATTTGCATCTTACAACAGAGGTATCTTTTGGAGCAGATACAATGCTCCATGTACCACGCGACCTCAAGGCTGACGTCTCCTCTTCCATTGCAAGTCTCCACCTACTGTCCTGTAGTACCTCCTAATATGTACGTGGGATAGTAACCACAGAGAGTCCCACTACAAACTTCCTTTTTTTTTTTTGAAACTCAAAAAACGGGGGACGCACTCGATGGTGCTCGCCCCAGATTTATTAATAGAAAAGTAAAGGGAAAAAGAGAGACTTACAGTGGGTGGAAACAAAGGGAAAGAGGAAAAGAAAGAGCTCAACCAAGATCAGACGGTATCACAAACCGATACCCCGACACCCCAAGAAACAATTAAACAACAGACCAGTCACCGACCAACCGAGAAGCAGAAATGAGGACATTTTCCGAGTAGAATCTCTGGCCAGAAAACAACGCCTCATTCCTAGAGGTCCAAATGCACCACAACCGAGCGTCAGCAGAGAGGATGTCGTTCCTACACCTAGCCCCCGATCGAACCAAGCAATCACAGAAGGAAGCGGAGTCCGAAACGTCAAGCCAAGGCAGGTCCGCCCAAATGGCACGCGAATAGCCGCAGCGGAAGAAGAGGTGGTCAATAGTCTCATCATCCAGGTTGCACAGACCACAAGTAGGCGAAGCCGAAGGGAAAAGAGCGGCACACCTGTTGCGTGTAAGGAGTCGCCCACGACGGAATAACCAGAGGAAGATGCCAATCCGCTCAGGAACCCGGAGTCCCCAAAAGAATTGACAATCCCGGAGCAGCAAATCATCAACCACAGCCAAGGCCGGAAGAAGGGACTTGTAAGCAACGCGAACAGAGAAAGGACCATCCTTCCAGCAGAGGTGATCACGACCCCCCAAAGGCGAGGGCGAGACCTCAAGGATCTCCATAAGAGCCATAAACTCCAATTGCCGCTGATCAGAAAGGTTGGCCATAAAGGTAGGCCCCCAAGCAGCACCATCCCAATAAGAACTCACCCTCACGTCAGGGTCATCAACCAACGCGAATAACCGAGGGAAGGTATCCTTAAGAGGCCCCCTTCCGGTCCAATCATCGCCCCAAAAAAGAGTGAGGGAGCCATCACCCAACTTCATGACAAAACGAGCACGGTTGCGGGCCAAAATGTTACCAATATCACGAGAGAAGTGAGAGGCAGATGCCAAAAAACGCACATCCGTACCCAGCGCCAGACTTCGGTCTAACCCAACAGCCATTCTTAAGAAGTTAAGCAACAAATTATCCTCCGGCCCGCAAAGACGAGAGACCCATTTAAGAAGAAAAGCCTCATTCACGATATCCAATCTCCTCACCGCCAACCCGCCCTCCTTCTTAGGCCGAGTCACATCATCCCAAGCAACCAAGGGAACGCCGCTACGCACAGACCCCTTCTTGCCCCAAAGAAAAGTCCGCATACAAGAATCCAATCGCCGACGAATCCCCTTAGGCATCCCCTTCACAGAAAGGAAGTAGATAGGCAGAGAAGAGAGGACCGATTTGAGGAGAACCAGGCGCCCGCCCCGAGAGAGGAGAGCGGCACGCCAGCCAGCCAAGCGGGCAGCCATGCGATCCAACAACGGCTGCCACTCCCGCAGGCGAGCCCGACCAATAGACAACGGAAGCCCAAGATAGTCCAGGGGAAGAGCACCCACCGTACAGCGCAAGATCCTCGAGCAGGCATCGACCTCCGCCGTGGAAAGAGAAAAGGGGACCATGGAGGACTTATTATAATTGATGAGAAGCCCAGAAGCCTCGCTATAGAGCTCCAAGGTAGTCGCCATACCCGCAATATTCGACTCGTCGCCTTCAATAAAACAAATTGTATCATCCGCGAACTGAATAATCGGCAAAGAAAGGGTCCCAGCGAGCAACCACGAGACAGGCCAGCTGCAACCACGTTGTTAACCATAGTGGAGAGAACGTCCGCGGCCAAGACAAAAAGCAAGGGGGCGAGGGGACATCCCTGCCGAATACCCCGGCGGGGCTGGAAGAAACCCCCCGCCAAACGTCCATTGAGCATAACCGACAGAGATGCCGTGGAAACACACCGGCGCACCCAGGAAATCCATAACGGGGGGAATCCCCGTCTCTTAAGTACAGACCATAGAAAACGCCAATCAATAGAGTCATAGGCCTTAGAAAAGTCGATTTTCCACAGGATTCCCCTAGTGCCGCGCTTGTGCCAAGCATGAATGATTACGGACGCCATCGCATAACAATCACCAATTTGTCTGCCCTTAATAAAAGCCGCCTGGGAGGGCGAGATAAGCGAATCAAGAAGCGGGGCCAATCGGCGCGCCAAAACCTTAGCAATGATAAGATATACAGCATTTGAAATGGAGATAGGCCTGAAGTCCTCAATCCGGGTGGCAGAGGGGGACTTTGGAATGAGAGCAATAATAGATTTGTTGAGCTTGTTGAAGCCGTTATTACCAGCACAAAAATCGTGAGCGACCGCCAAGACGTCCTGAGAGAGAATATCCCAAAATTCCTTATAGAAGAACACGGGGAAGCCATCAGGCCCGGGGGCCGCATCAGAGTTAAGAGACCAGACCGCCTCTTTCAATTCCTCCAAAGAAATCTGACGAGAAAGGATATTAGCATCCGCCTGAGGGAGCATCGCAGCTCCCCTCCCCGACCACCGCCAAAGGCGCGATGACCTGCGGCCATACCACTCCTTAAAATAGGCCGAGACAGCGACACCCAACTCCCGCTCCCCCTGAACCTGAGAATCATTGATGAGCAAAGAAGAGATAGAATTAGATCGCCGGCGACCCGAAGCAACCCTGTGAAAGAACGCCGAATTCGCGTCACCCTCCTTTAACCAGCGCAACCGAGAACGTTGGCGCCATTCAATCACACGCTTACGATCCTCCAGCCTGACCCTGTCCAGGGCATTAGCACGAGCCAGCAACTCGTCATGATTGAGATCACGATCGTTCTCAATACGGTCGAACCGCAAAATCACTTCCTCAGCCTCCACCCGGGTGGCAAGGCGAGCTGAGCGAGAGGCCCTTTTAAAAGACGCCAGCATCCTTCTGAGGGATGAAATCTTGAAATCAAAGCGACGGACGGCACTACCAGAAGGATAGAGTTGAGACCAATGCTGACGAACCATATCACGGAAGCCAGGCTCCAGGAGCCAAGACCTTTCAAAGCGGAACATAGAGTGCGGACGGTTCTCCTCCCCGTTCGACCAGAAGATGGGGTTATGATCAGAAAAAGAGCGCGGTCTCGATGCAACAAAACATAAAGGAAAACATTCCATTAGAGAGTTATTCGCCAAAAACCGATCGATCCGCGAACGCGAGGAGCTATTCCGCCAAGTGAATGAAATGTCGTTAGGAACCAACGATTCAAGAGCCAAAGCATTCAGAATCTCCAAAAAATCCGCAGATCCCGGGTCGAGTCCACCGCGCCCACGTGGGCGATCCTGAGCATGCAAAGTAACATTAAAATCCCCGCCAATCAGCCAAGGAACTTCACCAAATGCAGCAGCATCCTCCCGCAAGTCATCCCACAATTCACGACGGGCAATATGACATATAGGGGCATAAACACAAGAAAAAGCCAAGCAGCTATTAGTCCGTCCACAAATTAACATCACCGATATCGAATGTCGCCCCACCCTACAAGAAGAAAGCGAAAAGCGAGACGAACGCCAAGCCAAAATGGCACCACCCCGAGCACCCACGGCGTCCAGCGCACGGTAATCATCAAGCTGACCAGCCTCAAAAGAACGCCAGAGAGAGTCATCCATCGCCTGAAGCTTCGTCTCCTGTAAGAAAGCCACATCACAAGACCATTCAACGAGACGGGAGCCCAAAATGCGCCTGCGATCCGCATCGCCCAAGCCACGAACATTCCAGGACACAATCTTCATTAAAACAAAAAATATATCCCCCCAAAAAGCCTGAGGCCCAAAAAGCACCAGATACGAGTGAGGCAATCAAACCCCAGAGGGATGAAGGCCCGCCGCCTCAGCAACCGCGTCACGCAGAGTTTGGCAAGTAGAGACCACATCAGAGCTTGAGAAAAGAAAGCGCCTCCTGGAGTAACTTTGGCCATAGCGAGAAGAGGGAGACAGACCTATCACCACAGAAGCCTCAGGAGAAATGGGAGGCTCCTCACCGAAGTCAGAGATAAAGGGATTCAAATTGTCCTGCGAACGGGGCTGGCCCATATCAACCGGGTGGAAGAGCACAGCATCCCCACCGGCTGACGTCTGATAAGCAAAGTCGGAGAAGAGGAGCAACGGAGGGGACACCGGCGAAGGAGGTGAGAGTGAGCCTTCCATGAAACCAGAAAAAGGTACTGCTCGAATAGGGCAAGGGCAAGGCATACGACTCTGAATCAATAGTGAGAACATCCCCCCAGAAAGAATGAGGAGTACGACTCTGAATCAATAGTGTTCTTGTGACATCAAGAAGGTGACAATGTTTATGTTCAGCCACACCGTTCTGTTGAGAAGTATGATTGCAAGAAGTCTGATGAACTATACCGAGAGACCTGAGAAATTCAGAAAAGTGTAATGTGGAAAACTCCAAAGCATTGTCTGTACGCATGAACTTCACATTAGCAGAGAATATATTTTTAACTTCAATAAGAAAGGTTTTAATGATAGCACTAGCTTCAGATTTATGTTTTAACAAGAAAACCCAAGATAATCTAGAAAAATCATCCACAACAAACATATAAAAACGATGTCGCTGATGATCAGGGATACGACTCGGACCTCAAATATCAAAATGAAACAACTCAAAGGACTGACTACTGTAACGACTCAGACGACTCGTAAAAGAGGAGCGATGGTGCTTCCCAAGTTGACATGCTTCACAATCCAGAGTAGAACGAGGAGATATCTGCGGTAGCACATGACACATCTTATGTAGTGGAAGATGGCCAAATCGAAGATGCCACATGAAGGGAGAAACATATCCTGAAGGTAGAGTAGCAACGCCAACACAAGGTGGTATAGCAAGCTTATACAATCCTCGCTGCTCACGACCATGACCAATCACCCTGCCAGTTAGTATGTCCTGAAACACAGAAGAGGGATCAAAGATGGCATGGCAATGTAAATCTTTTGTAAGTTGACTAATGGACAAAAGATTCATATGGAAGTATGGAGCATATACGACATTATGAAGATGCATAGAGGGGGCTAGAACAATCTCCCCTTGACCAACAATGGGTAGACGAACTCCATTGACAATAACCACGGATCTGCCATGTGGGATAGATCTGTATGTACTGTACTGTGTCCGATCTCCACACATATGATGTGACGCTCCAGAATCCATAATCCAGTCAGTCAAATCTGACATGCTACTACTTGTAAGCACAGAAGGAGTACCTGATGAACTAGACGATGCTCTGACAGTGGCTGCGACATCTGTGGAATCTGGAGTCGGAGTCGTAGGAGTGGTCATCATGTCTCGAAGTCTGAAGACAATATCATCGAAACGTGGATCCGGAGTAGGCGCACTAGAATGCTCAGTCTGCTCAGCAACACGTGCAGACGCTGGATATTCGTGCTTCTGAAAGCATGTCTCCTCATAGGGACCAGGACAATGGCAATGGGAACAAGGACCGCGCTGTTGGCCGCCTCCTCGACTTCGAGGTCCACGACCACGAAACTGGGACGACCCCCCTCTTCCACGAGTAGGTGCCATAGCAGGAGTCGTCTGGACCGTAGTAGTGGATGTGGTAGTGATCTTGCTCAATCGCTTTTAGACTTCCTCCATCGGCGGTATCGTCTCTCCAGTCAGAAGTTGAGTGCAAGCGACATCGTACTCTGAGTCAAGAGATGACAAGAAGACTCCCCTCATGGTGGCATTCCGATATGCCTGCTGCGGTTCAGTTCTAGTGTTAGTAGGCATGAAGCTGCGTAGTCGCTCAAACATACCTCTCAGATGAGAGAAGTTGCGTGGAGCGGTCGACCATTCTGTTTGATCGAGAAAATGTCGAGCTGCAGTTGAAGAATCTTGCTTTCATTCTTTGCTTGCCCGTATGTGTCTACCAATATATCCCACATAGCCTTTGCAGTTGGCTGGTCAACAATATCATTAGTGATATCCGTGGTAAGTGTCCCAAAGAGCCAGATACAAGCATATGCATCGTCTTGCTTCCATGATGCATTTGCCCCAGTCTTGTCCGTCGGCTCCGAATCAGTTAGAATGTGCTCCTTGTTGTGGCACTGCATTAGGATACGAAATTGCATGGACCATAACTCGTAGCTGGTCCCGTCTATCTTCACGATAGGTGCCGGACCTTTGAAGGCACCAGAAGAGGAGAAAACATCACCCTTGTTCTCTGACATTGTACCAAGAAGCCAAGACGCAGAACAACTGAGGAGTATATGATGGGAATAAAAATCGTCTACAGAACCATAGGAGGGATTAGTTGTATCTGTCATGGTTGCAGAAAGCGGTAGTCGGTACTCGGTCGGCGGGGTCACTGACTAAGGATTAATCGGCAGTCGGGAGAGTAATCGGATTTAGTCGGGCATTAGTCGGTTTTGATTTTTTTAATTATTTTAAATATATAAATCGATTTTTAATACATACACTCTCATATATATACACAAATTTAGCAATTTTAATACATACAAACACAAAGCTAACCATATTCACAAGTTACTAATCAACAAACTCACATGTTACTAATCATTGTAATTAAGAATCACGAAGTTAATTAACAAATCACAAAAGATAAATAAAAAGATTTAATAATTATATAACCTTATAGTTATTGACATAATTTGATAATGTAAAAGAATTCATATACATATCTGTTGTAGTCAAGGATGCTAAATGTTTGTTAGAACGTTGTTAGTTCTCACCGTACTTTCATGTGTCCACAAGGATGATAAGGCAAAAGGAGGTATATTTTTGTATTATTTTAAGTATAAAACCACTTCATATATATTCGAATTTATAGTAATAATGACTAAGTAATAACAACACAAACAATTAAAAGTATATAAAAAAGTATACAAAACAGTATACAAACAGTTTAAAACTTCTATGCAAAAGTCGGCCGACTAGTCGGCCGACTAGGCCGATTACTCGGGCGACTAATCGGGTCGACCCGACTATAGGTCGATTTGGCCTAGTCGAGTCGGATACCCCCCCCCGACTCGACTAGTCGGGCCGACTAGTCGGCCTAGTCGGCCGACTTTTACAACAGTGGTATCTGTAGACTCATACAACCATCCCTAGGTCTTCGTGCGAGGTCTAGAGCCGTACAACAAGAGATAAATCTGAAGATATCACGAATTGTGAACTAGAACAGATCTTGGATCAGCACGGAAATCCCTCACAACGTCCCACATGGCGTGCTTGGGCCCCTTCCTTGGCAGGGCAGGCGGCAACAACACCCAGCGGCACCTGCGGCGGCGCGGGAGGCCGCTGGAAGCACCTGCGACGGCGCGAGAAGCGCTGGGGGGGCGCGCGACGCCCGTGTAGTTACGCTGGCGGCGCGGGAGGGCGCTGGGGCCCCTGGGACGACGCGGTAGAGGGCTATGGTCCTAGGCGCGGTGGCGCGGGAGGACTTGGCCGATGAGGCAGCGATGGGGGGGGTAGGGTTAGGGTTTAGGGTGGGATATGGGAACCTCGGTCTAGAACCGTTGCTCCGATACCATGTTGGGAGAAAAATAAATCATGCGTTTAGAATAGACCGAGGGCTCTCTTATATAGGAGAAAAGCCCTTGGGTTAATTACATGATAAGTACATAAAGAAACATAAAACATAAAATAAAATAGACCAAGAGATATATTTATCTCAACCGTTATATGCTAGATAAGCTAGCCAACATATTTCCTTCGCAGTCTAGATATTTCCTTCGAAGTCAACTGTACGTCAATTTATGGATAAGCCATATTAGTCACATTGGGATATTGCGATGATTATACTGAGATATTTGAACTCTGAAATCGAAAAATGTCTTCGTACCACATGTCAGAAGTCCTTTTAGGTGGTAGCTTATAGTGATGCATATTATGCAGGTTGTCATAAGGATAGGAACTCAAGTATAGGTTTTTGTACGTAGATTGGCGGCAATCCGGTGACATGGAAAAGCAAGAAACATGATGTGGTAGCTCGATCTAGAGGTGAGTATGAATATAAGGCAATAAACCAAGCCACTATTGAGTTGATGTGGATTAACCCCGTCTATGAGATCGTCATCTCTCTAATCCTAGTCTGATGGTGTTAAGTTGCGATAGCTCCACGACCTTGTTTATTGCAAATAATCCTGCTTTTTATGAGAGGACAATGTACATAGAGGTAGACTTCCAATATACTCTAGATATATCCAGAATCCAGATTGGGTACATCCACGTTGAGTCAGTACCTTCGGAAAAGCAGATTGCAGATGTATTTATTGAACTCTTGAGTCACTCTTTTCACCATATATACATTCAAAGTTGAGCATGATGGCTATCTATGCTCCAACTTGGAGAGGATGGGGGATTATAAGTCATATACTCAAAGGCTTTGTTTGTCCTTTTCCTCTAAGGCCAAGGACATACTTGTATGTTGGCATTTCTCTCGTCCTCCTATACAAGGGGATGTCTTATTTTCTAAATTAAGTCATTTAGTTCCCATCTCAGTTAATCTGAAAAGAGCTCGGATTAGGTTGATGTATACCTTAGAAAGAGAATAGATAAGTACCCATGAAGGGGTATATCTCGAACTGCAATATATTCAAAAATATAAATTACAAGGGTAAAATGGGGTTACAAAACCTCTTAAACTGTTCAAATTACACTTGGTGACATATTCTTTCACCCTTTCTGAGAAAAGTTTCATACCAAGATACTTCCCTCCGCCATAACTAAATACAACAAGAGGCAACATATGGTGAACTAGTTTAGAACCTCATTTGTTGCTTGGAAATATTTTTTTAAGGATGTAAAATAAAAGATGCTCATCCAAAAACTATATATTCACAACTTGATGTATCAATTACAAAGACCAGATGTACCGCAGTGGGGATCTACATAGATTTTGTTGCCTCTAAAGGGGTTGTCCTCTAGGGGGAGCTAACTTGGCTCCCCTCGCCCTTTTTCCCCCAGTTTTCATTTTTTTGAAAAATACTTCCGTGGATTTTCATTATATATCCTTATAATATGTCATTTAAATTTCATGCGAAATAAAGACTTATACGACCTCCATCCAGATGGGGTCGATTTCAACAATTCTACGGCCATTAAAAAATGACTGGCTGGATGGAGGCCGTAGGGGTCTATGTTTCTCTCGAAACTTGAATAACATAATATAGAGATATAATGATGAATTTCCACGGATTTTTTTAAAAAATAAAAAAAGTGAAAACAAATGGGGCGGGGGAGCCAAGGTAGCCCCCCAGGTGCAGCCTCATTTTCCCCAAATTACAATTCTATATCATAATAGTGTTCTTTGTAACCATGCTGGTTTTGGTCTAGTATATTTTTCACAGTTTAAGTTCTTGATGGAATCTTATCGGTAAACATTAAAAAAGTCCATAAGAAGTAGCAATAGCCCGTCATTTGCTTTGAAAATCCAGTCACTAAAAGTTGTGGACATGAATGGGATGCTTAGAATGTTGTAATTAATTGGATGTTTAGGATGTTGCAATAGCGTAGGAGACATTTAAAATTATTCAAATTACAGAGGTATTAAGGTGATAAGTCATACTATGAAAATTTGGGAACGTGTTATTGAAAGAAGGTTGATGCAAGTTCCCAAAGTAAAAGAAAACCAATTCGGATTCATTTCAGGTCATTCAACTATTGAAGCCTTCCATTTGATGAGAACGATGGAGATTTATAGAGCTAAAAGGAAGAATCTCCGTATGATTTTTATTGATTTGGAGAAGGCTTATGATTCTGTCCCATGGCAGACATTGTGGAGAGTTTTGTAAAAGAGACAAGTACATGTGCTGTCCATTAACCTCATAAAGGATATGTATAATAGGGCTTCATCTTGTGTAAGGATCCCGTCTGGGAAGATTGACTATTTTGACATCAACATTGGTCTGCATCAAGGTTCAGCTTTGAGTCCATTCCTTTTTTGCTTTGATTATGGACGAGTTGACAAGTCACATTCAGGATGAGATAGCTTGGTGTATATTATTCGCTGATGATATTGTGTTGATTGACGGGACTAGAGATAGAGTAAATGAGAAGCTTGAGTTCTGGAGACATGCATTGAAGACTACATGATTTCATATAAATAGGGCTAAGATTCAATATATATAGTGTAGTTTTGTTGGAAGCAACGATGGTGGAATCGAGGTGAAGATTGGTGATGATAACATTCAGAAAGATTCTTTTAGATACTTGGGATCTATTTTGCAACATGATGGGGAAATTGATGGAAATGTTACTAATAGAATAAATGCAAGTTGACTAAAGTGGAGAGGAGCCTCTATTGTTCTTTGTGATAAGATAATTCATTTGAAAATCAAAGGAAAGTTTTACAAAGCAGCCGTGAGACCTGCTATGCTCTATGGATCTGATGTTTGCCTGTAAACCATAGACATGTGCCGAGAATGGCAGTAACGGAAATGAAAATGTTAAGGTGGATGTCTGGACACACACATAAAGATCGGATTCGGAATGTTGCCATCAGAAGGAAAGTTGATGTAGCTCCGATCGAGGATAAGATGCGAGAAAACCGCTTAAGGTGGTTTGACCATTTGTAAAGGAGGTTGGCTGATGCACCAAGTAGGAGATGCGAGTATAGGGATGTTGAGCCGAATAAGAGATGGCGAGGAAGACCCAAGAAATGTTGGAATGAGACTATACGAAGGGATCTTAGTTTTTTGGGTCTAAGTCCGATATTGACCCAAGATAGATCTGAATGGAGGTAAAGAATCTATGTAGCTGACCCTACTTAATGTGGGAAAAGGCTTTGTTGTTGTTATTATTGTATGAATAACTCCACCTAATCTAGCCCTTTTATAGATATAATCTTTTCATCTTGTACCTTAAGGAATTTATTCAAATATGCAACTCTTGCTTAACAGAGCATTTCATCCCGAGGATTGACTGTTTTATCAGTGCTGAAAAGGAAATTGTATCTACTTCCTTTTACTTAGTTATGTGAACCATCAAGTTACTTTGACCTACTTGGCACGTTAAATTGGCTTGGTTAATCAAGGACGGTGGCGCAGTTTCTAAAAGACAGATTTGGAAACTTTTAAGGTTATTGAAGAAGTAAATATTTTTATATGGAATTGAAAGTGGCCATGTGTTTGCAATTAGCATATGAAATCTGGCCTGAATAAATCAAATATTTTGCAGAAAGTGGCCATGTGTTTGCAATTAAAAATGTACTAAACCTTCTCCCACTATAAGTAGGGCCGGCTACATGGATTCTTGCTCAAATCTATATTGAAAGATTCGACTATTTTTTACGCTGGCCATCGACTACCTAACGCAACCCCTGCAAGAGTGGAATTTAAACCCTGGCCATGTGTTTGCAATTAGCATATGAAATTTTGGTCTTACCCTGGTCCGTGGTATATTTTTAACAGCATGTTCCCGCTAGTTCTCAGTACTTTAACTTAGTAGTCAGTCTAATAGAAAACAATGAACCACAAAGATAACTTTTATTTAAAGCCAGCTGCATGAATACTCTTGATGCCATCTTGTCAGAAGCATTCATGGAGATTATGGTTGCTGGTTGCCAAACAATCTATGTGCCATTTGGAGTCTTGAGACTGGATGTACAACATAAACATTGTTCACGTAGATTATGTTAAAAATCGAAAAACTCTGTAGAATATGAGTATCATATAAACTGAATTTTCTCACTGTTTTCATACACCTCATAAGTTTTATTTTTTGAAAAGAGATTTATTTCTTTTGTTTATTTTTCAGGTTTACACCAGTGCCCTGAGGCTAGTCCGCTCAATGGTAAACTTCTTTTTCCCCTGATATCTGCCACTCAAAAAGTGCTTGATGATTTTAGTTGTTTATCACCTATTTATTTGAGCATGTTCTTTCTGAAAATAACATTAGCATAGAGTTTGAGATATTGATATTATGGTTGTTTCTTTATAAAAGCTATTATTAATGGAGTTCCTGTAGTCAACTGGGTCATGATTTTTTGATGGGCTGACAAATCAAACATGGTGTTGTTAGAGAAGGTTACGGAGAGAAAAACATGTGAGGGTGTGGGTGGATGGTGCCTACGAGGATTCATGATGAGAAGGGAAGAGAGAAGAACATAACTAGCCTCACAAATTGAGAGGAACAATGATAAGAAACCTGATTGTTTTTGAGGCAAGGAGGGGAACATGCAAAGTTGTCCACCCCAAATATATTAAACTATTGGAAAGATACCAAAGTCACCTTACATGAGCCATGACTCGAGAAGAGTCTTTGCATTATAGATTACATTATCAACATATAAACGATCATATGCAAAGATAACACTGTTTCGGGAGAGCCAACTTGCCCTAATACTTGCAATAGAGTGGAGCATTTCTCTACTGGCACAAAACCTTTCAGCGGAAATTGAGTCCTAAAACCTCTCAAGATTACCCGTGTCAACCCATTCAATCTCCAATCCCAGCCAAACATGTTTTATCTTCTCGCAAGCAAAAACATGTGGTCGATCAACTCCATTACATTGCCACAAAGTGGGCTTCTGCCAATGCCACCATGGGAAGATTCTAGACCAATGATCTATCATCAATATACACCCTCTACATATCAACTAAAGGAAAACTCTGAATTGAGAAGGACACTTTCAAGGCGCTAATAAATCTGCAATCTTGAACAAGATTCCCTAGTATCGGGTCAGGAGGTGTATCAATGCATTTGTGAGCCCGTCTCTCCAAGAATTCGTCATCTCTTAAAACCTAGTGGTCCCTACCCTCCCAGGACCATCTAAAGAGATGAGAATATCTTGAAGGTCCATGTCCTCTAGGCGCTGATCGGAAAAATCAGAAAGGAATGTTGTCGCCCAGGTGTCAACTACCCATCGTTCTACCACAAGAACTCCACGAGCAGAGGACAAGGGAAACGATCGCAAGGAAACGAGATGCCAACATTCCTACATCAGTTAAATTTTCCTACCAGAATGCAAACATGCAACCATCACCAAGAATCGGCCAGAACACACCAGGAAACTACGACATCAAGGCACATATGCCCTTCCAAAAGTGGATGTGAAAAAAGAAGGGTTGGAACTAGATTCTCTAGAGAACGAAAAACTAAAATGAGAGGGATGTGGGGGTCAAATTCAATTTTTTTATTTCGTATTTGACTTGATAGTCAGTCTACTATCCTTGTAATTGTGGAAATTACAAGATAAATAAGGAATCTAAATTAAACCCTTTTAAGTTTGTTGAACTTCTAGTTTCAATAAAATAACATGTAAAATTACCAAAAATAGAGATAATTATTTAGTTTCAAGTTATTTTACTTGGAAAGTAGCTAGAAAGCACCCGTGAGACCGGCTATGCTCTATGGATCTGAATGTTGGCCTGTGAACCATAGACATATGCAGAGAATGGCTGTAGCGGAAATGAAAATGCTAAGGTGGATGTGTGGACGCACACACCCACACACATAAAGATCGGATTCGGAATGATGCAATCAGAAAGAAAATTGGTGTAGCTCCGATTGATGATAAGATGCGAGAAAACTGCTTAATATGGTTTGGTAATTTGCAAAGAAGGTCAGCTGATGCATCGGTTAGGAGATGCGAGTGTTGGGATGTTGAGCCGACTAAGAGAGGGTGAGGACGGCCCTAGAAGTGTTGGAAAGAGACTATACAAAGGGATCTTAGTTTTTTGGATATAAGCCCGAGTTTGATCCAAGACATATCTAAATGGAGGCAAAGAATCCATGTAGCCGACTCTACTTAATTGTGGGAAAAAGCTTTATTGTTGTTGTTGAGTTGGAAAGTAAATAAGACTCAAATAATAGCCTAATCCCAATTATTCCAAATATTTGGATTTCTGGATTGGCATTAATTCTCCTCGATTTTTAAAAACGTTTCTCGTGATGAGTTGTCATTAGTTTTGAAATTTTCTTCATAATTCTAGAGCTAAGAAGTTCTTTGATTTGAGTGCAACTTCTAAAAAACTCAAAACCTACGCACAATTTTCAATGTTGCAGAGTTGATTTCTGAACTTTTACGAGTTTCAAAATTTCATCGGACTTGATTTGGGGATTCTGAATATCAAACAAGCTTTACTAAAGACAATCATGTAGAGTTGCGTAGTGGATCCAAATATCTTCTCCTTGCCGCTCATGCTGTATTACTAACTCTATGAACTCATAATAAATCTCGTATGTTATATAGAATTACATAATCTTGTAATCCATCACGTGCGAGGATTAAGCTACAATGGTAATGGGGCTGCGCCTGTATCGTGCTTGGTACGATGGGAACACGTTGGAACTTGGGAACGTCGTGATGATGTTGATGGAGTTGGCAACGATCTCTATGGTAAGGGTGCACATTCAAAGGAAATTTAATATCTAAGATTGTATATTTCATTTTTTTAGAGAAATCAATGGTAATGTAGAGTAAAAATGAACATATTTATTAAAAAATATAAAACAAATCCCCCTAAGATCTCAACGTGTACAAGAAATCGTAGTCTAACACTAGAAAAAAATCATGAACAAGTAATCTAGCACCAAATATTACAAAACCTATAAGAAATCCATCTCAGAAAGCATGTTAAGGTGAGATTGAGATTTGGTATCGGCGATATCATTTGAAATGGAAAAAGATGCATAATTGTTTCAAATTTCGACTGATATCCATTGATATCATGATATGTCGATGATATCTTGTGAGGTACCAACGTTATTTAGGAAACAATATTTAGGGTAGTATCAATACTAGATGATATACATACCAATATATCATCGATTTATCGTGATATTTTGTGCCATGCACGAGGTAATGATGATAGGGTAGTGTTCGATTATTGTTGCATGAGTGGTGCATGCATAAGAGAGATAGAATCACATAAAGTCTATTAACATGCTTCTGGAGGATGGGGTTGTAGGGAGCTCGACATAAGGTGGGTGCAGAGCATTGAGATGTTGATTAAGACACATACATAGATCAATAAGAGGCATGGATCTAAAGACTCTACTCTAGAGGTACATGCTTGGAAGAACTGTGACTGATAGCATGTCTTTGTAGTCTGTACTCGGTCGACCGGGTCACTATCAGGATTAATCAGCAGTCAATCAACTAAATTGATTTAGTTGGATTTTAGTCGAGTTTATAGTTTCTACTTATTTATATGTATAATTATTTTTATACATATATTCCTACATATTTACATAAATTTATACATTTTCTATACTATCATAATGAAATAAAATAAATAATCGAGCATTAACCATTTTAGATTAAGCTTGCTTTATAAAAAATAGAAAAATGGAAAAGTCCATTTGTGAAAATAACCCTTTAATCGGCCTAGTCACCCAACTAACCAAGTCGACTAGTGATCCATTAGTCCTAGTCAGGTCCACAACCCCTCTGATTAGGCTAAACAAACTGACGTAACATCGCTTTTTACAAGCCTGCAATTGATATCCTTGAGCATTGGTTGTCTATTCAAAATCGAAGCAATACCTTATGTAAGCTATTTGCTATACTTTTGAGGAAAAGATATATGCTATATTTTAGTGCATTTAATTGCACATATGGCCCGATGCACATCTAAAAATGGTATTCATGCAGTTGTACTCAACTTTGATCTACGTGAAAGACAAATATTGCTAGGATCTATGTATGGTCATTGATGATTTGCGTAGACAAACTTTTGTTATTTAGATAAATTATTAGTTGTAAAAAACAATAATTAGAGTTAAGTGAGGAGTGATCCTGTGAGAGCAAAAAATTTGTAAGAGCATGAGAGCAGTGATTCTGGACCACTAGATTCAACCAGGAGAGAGAAGACCAGGAGAGAGAAGATAAAATCTAGTGGTCCAGAATCATTACTCTCATACTCTCACAGTTTTTTGCTTCCACAGGATCATTCCTCAGAGTTAAGTTTCTTTGATTTTTTTATTAGAATTCACACATGAACATGTTCAAGTCACTCAACAATAAATATTTGTATAATAAATCCTTTTTAATGATTATTTTATAATTAATATATATGTTATCATGGCTTTTAAACCCACATATGTAGCAGAATGTGAATGTGGCCATTATTGCAATACGAAGCAATACCTTATGTAAGCTATATGCTATATTTTTGAGGAAAAGATATCTGCTATATTTTAGTGCATTTAATTGCATATATGATCTGATGAACATATAGAAATGATGTGCATGCAATTATACTAAACTTTGATCCACGCGAAAGATGAATAGATTCCAAGGATGTGAAGGTGAAGTATCTAAAGAAGGATATATCTTGGAGATAAGTGTCAGGACGAACCTACTTGCAAAATGGGGTTCAAATCCTTAATTGTTTCACACAGAGGCTTGCGAGAGGATAAAGATGAGTCCTATTGTGGAACTACAAGTCAAAATAAGGAGGTGAATAGTAGGAGGGTAATTGGCATGGCTTTGAGAAAGCACTTCCGGTTATTCACATGAAAATGCCACGAGGACCATAAGGGTGGCTCTGTATAATTGTGTTCAAATGGAGTAGCATGATCAATTTGATAAACTGATGATGGATGAGGAGGTGAAAAGTTCATTGGGTAGCTTAAAATCGGGGTATTCTCCTGATTGACATTGTTTTCCGATGTTCTTATGTTGGGAAATCTGGGACGTAATTGGAGGTGATGTTATGTAGTTCTTCATTAGAGTTCGGAGATTCGAGTAATTGAACAAACTCTTTATGTTCTTGCTAATAAAATATAACACGTCAAACTCTTTTGCTCAGTTGTTGTGAGGGAATGGATGTTACTTATATAGCTACTGATAATCTTTTTTAGCCCTCCACCTATTCCGACAATGGCGTCCTTCCTGAAGCACAAACCCCCTCAAAGCTGGTATGAAAATAATGACGCCTTCCGATGCATACCACATCTTCTATGAGACTACTCTTAGCCTGTCAAATTCACCTCTTGCTTACAACCTTGCTTGATAGCCTTAGAGCTAGGATATGATAGTCTACACACACTATCTCAGTAGTGAGGGAGTTGAAAGCCGAGGGCATCGTTATGTATCACATGCCTACTTATCCATATCCAGTTGTCCTTTACAGCAGGTAAGTCCTTGATGGTAAATGCGTGGCTACTTCCGAGGTTATTTTTCTTTAGGCGAGGGACAGAAAACTTAACATGTGTGGCAGATTTGGTAAAGGATTATGTTTCTTCTGATTGGTCATTATTTTGGTTTTAAAGTACACATGCGGCAATCTCATCAAACATAACATCTTTGTATTTCAAGTTTACATTACTAAGAAGTGTCTTACACCAATTCTATCTATTACAACTTCTTACAAAATAACAGACAGTACAAAAACAACGAAAAGCAAAAGCCACCTCCTCTTAGTGTATCAGCGGTCCTTTCCCCTGCTATTCGTGATTCTGCTGATATGTACATAATTATAATATAAAGGGATGAGTCTAAACCCATTTATGAGCTTAGACCCAGTGAAAGGATCTCAAGCTTTTTACATATAGCTAAAATCTGAAATATGAGCATCATGACAAAAATTTATGCTGAATACTGTGAAATAGCTTGAAAGAGACTTTATGACAGAAATTACATATAACAACATGCTAGTTTTGCAATTGAACGCTGGAATCACTTCAAAAGCAGATAAACTGAAACATAATCATCTCTATCAATCTGTTTGTACTAATCACCACTATGGCTAATTTATCGGTTCATGAACGCTGAAACAAAGCTAAGGCATACGCGCAGACGGTCCCAAAGACCAAAACACCCTGCATATGGCCCAAAGCCTATATGTATACAGAATGCGGACCCAAAGCCCTCTTGATACCATATCTAATGGTTTGCCATATCTAATGGCGATTTCAGGGTCATATCTAATGACATCACCATATCTAATGGCTAGTTCATGATTTGTATAAAAGAGCTACTTTGGTGCTTATCTTCTGATTCTGATTCTTATCTTGTCACTAATAAACCGTACTCTTGCTAATTCAAGCTCATAACAACTAAATCATGAATATAAAACAATCTTAACATAGCATGCATATTCTGACAACTAGACCTATTAAGAACTTGAAATCCGATTCATATTGCATAGTAACTGCACACAACATATTTCTTATATAAAAAGCTTGAATCTAAGTAGTGAAACTTACGATTCGTATTCCACAAAGAACGAAATGCTTAAAAACGTGCTATCATGATAAAACACCTGAAACGACATCTGAAATATGTTCTAAAGCCCTGATTTCATATCAACTGTATGTTACTTGTAATTCATGCGTAAAAGCTTTAGAAAACACGATTTCATACTTGCTATTCAAAACCATGCATAAAAGCTAAAGACTAGTGCTTTAAAATAGCGCTTGAGAATCCCTCACCTGATCGATATCTAACTTGTGTCAAGATCTCCTTCTTTAGTGAAATCCCCCCCTATAGCTGTCTTAGATTGAATACTACGGCTCGGTGCGGACAGAACATCGTTACGGCTTCAAAAACGCTCTCGATCACCGACAGGGCTTCGTCGTGGCTCCTCTCGTGCTCCTCCCGCACTCGGCGGCCTTGCGGCTCTAAGGTGGAGAGATGGGCGTGGGATGAAGTGAGGAGTATGGGGGGTCATGGGTATTTATAGGCCCCCAACCCCTTTACATGTGTGACATGTGTCAACATGTAGGGGAGGCTCCAAGACACATGTTGCCTCTTATCCATGTATGAAGACACATGGCGACACTTGCCATTCATACAGCATGGCATATGGCTCACTTATGAGAAAACTTGTTGTTCAAGTACGAGGCTACACTAGAACACATGTTAGTCTTAGAATGATGACACATGTTACTCTTGGGTTTTGACACTTGTCCTGAATCTATAACGACACGTGTCCCATGATTTCCTCTCCATGTGTCCTACTTTTGCTAATGACACTTAATTATCACTAATGACGGGTAATCAGTACTAATCGCGCTTAATTAATCTTAATGATGTGATTATGGTCTAATGAGCCGCTCCTTAGGAATAGGGTTCCACGTAAAATCCTGCTGTTCTTCTTTGATGTTTATTCTTTTCCATGTTTTCGCTTCCGCTTCCTATTTTCTAACAATTATGATTGAAAATATCTAGTAGTAGTCCTATGGACCATATGGACATTGAGGAATTATGTTACAGTGTTCGAGCAGGAGAGGTAGTATGTTTAGAAAGTAGTTTTTAGTGCGAATGCCTGGTATTGGTTGTGGGTGTATTCTTTTAATGGTAGAATGTAATTCATTCTGGAGGAGCAACCTTTCTTTAGTTAAAGAAAACTGAACGACTATCCCAGTTGAGTAGTAATCAACCTTTTGCTTCTTTAAAAAGCTGTCATTACTGTTCTTATCATTGTTATTGAATGCTGTTTGCTGTTATAATTGTTCTTGTTTACCCAACGTTCCTTCGGCCGAGGTTTTTTTCCATGGGAGTTGGCCATGATACGCCAAATACCGCCCCAATGGATATGTCCCATATTCTGGGTTGCAAGAAAGTGAATTTAACCTTTTGCTATATCCTGCATTGATATCTAAGTCAAAGATCTCAACAATAGTTTATTCTAGAAAAGAAGAATGCATGACAGATTTAACTGCAAGAAGTGAATCTTCTTTCCTTTTTGCTAATTATCTAGCTGTCATCTTTTGATTTTGTAACAACTTTATCTTCCACGGGGACAACTGCTAGGGTGGCCAAGATATAAACATGGGAGTTCTATTTATGTTCTTGAGGTTTTTTCTTTCTTTTGCAGCTCCCTTTGCCTTATCTTAAGGTTGGTTATTTGACTGCGCCTCCTCCCAAAAACCCACTTGCTCCACACTCAGACTGGGAGAGATCTCAATTTTTTTTGAACCATGATGGACTTCAGCAGGTAATTTTCTTTCTTGTGGTTCTATTTTCAGACCCTTCCTTGCAAAGTCCTCTCTGTTTTCTGTCGTAATACATAATATTTCTTTTGCAATTGACGACTGGCTTATTCTTGTTGCTAGAAGTAGTCCAAACTAATTAAGCTGTTTTGGGAAATTATTATCAGGTCTAGTTAAATCTAGATGTCTGCCATGTTGATAATCATCAACACTCTTTTTTGGAGAAAAAGGCCCTGCTAAGAGTTTTCTTAAGCTACAGTTACAAATGATGGGCCACTTAGTAATCTGCGGTTGACTTTTCCTCTTAGCTGGATTAATTAAGATATTAGGCATGGTAGTATAAAACAAACACTGTGAAAATAATCACCCAAGACATGAGAAGTTTTCAAAGTAGTTAGTAGCATGGGGATATTATCCGAGGATACCATCCTCTACGCCCAACATGTTTTACACGAACTCAGGTTATATTAATGAATGACGAGTTGAAAGAGAGAATGTTTTTTTATTAGAGGCGGCACCCCTCGGACTCCTTATATAGAGAGAATCCTATGGTTAGGGTTACCTCAAAGAGAGACCAAAATGAAAAAAAGGCAAGAGTACCTCTGAAGGGGTGTACAACTCATCTCTCATTCCCCCCGCTCATGCTGGAGCATATATTTCATTTATGCCTAGTTTGTCACAGCACTCTTAGATTGTATATAAGCAAGAAGATCGATTAATACATCAATAGTCTGATCCTCTGAAGCTACACTAGAAGAGCGCAACAATCCCTTTGTATCAAATATCAAGTATAATGGCAATCAATTTTCACATGCTTCATGCGCTCATGGAGTGTGGGGTTGTTAGCTATACACATGGCGATCCTGTTGTCTCATCTTATCTTCATAAGCCCAATGGGGGTGACTTGAAATTATGCAAGTACGGATCTAATCTATACTAACTCAGCTCCTACGTTCGTTATTGCTTTGTATTCACTCTGTGTATTAGAGTGGGAAACAACTAGCTGTCTATTGCTTCTTCAAGTAATCAGTTCCCTACCAAGTAGGTACCTAAGCCAGTATTGTACCTCCCATCCAGTAAGCTTCTTCCGTAATCAACATTGCATAGACTGCGAGATCCATGGTTCCCCCCTTACTCGAGGATGCTTGGATCCCAACATCCTAGTCTTATATAGTAGTTCACTAGCATAATTCCTTTTGGACATGAGCAATCCTTGTCTAGACCGAGCAATCTCAATTGTAAGGAGGTATCATCTGCATAAACTAACAAAGGCATGATGCCTTTCCCTGAGTTTTTTTGTGAGTCATTTTCCCTGAGTTTTATACAAGCATGAAATGATCAGATGAGGATATGAAGGTCACAGACTCTCAATGCCTCTAATAGCTTTTTGAACTAGATTCGAAGGCTCCGCTTGAGGCCATAAATAGCTTTCTTTAACAGATATACCCTTTGACCCTCCCCTTGAGCCTCTAAGTTAGTAGGCTGCTGCATATATATGACTTCCTATAACTCCCCATACAGATATAGACTCTTCACGTCAAGAAGCTGACAATGCAATTTAGCTGTATTGCTAAAGAAAGAAGATTCTGAACTGTCGAAGCATATATAATGGGGGATAAGGTGTCAAAGAAGTCACCCCATATTTTTATATAAAACCCTCGGTAACCAACCTTGCTTTATACTGTGCAATTAAATCATGAGAGTTATATTTCAATGCAAAGACTATCCGGGTTCAACCACTTTGCCATATACAAGTGGTTCTACAAGCTTCCATGTTCTATGGGAGATGAGAGCAACCACCACATCCCCTATGGCATATCACCATCTAGAATCACGTAGTGCATCAACATGACTACATGGAACTTCTGTTGCTGTCAATACCATTGCAAACAATTTGTACGTGTAGTCAAGCCCAAATCTTAGGGGCCACATGCAATTTTCAGCAATAAAGGATGAAATGAAGAGCCTACTTGTAATGGTGTTATTTCATAAGGGTACACCAGTAGTTTTTCCTTTTTATAGTAAGTTATGGTTATACAAGGATGGCTGTGGAAGGGGTTACAACAACTTTGGTGACCAGAAAAAAACCATATACGTGCCTTTACCTCCTCTCCCCACCCCGATTCTCTTCCCCCCTTCCCCTCCTTTCTCTCCTTCCCCTAGCCCTCTCTTTTCTCCCATCCTCCTTTTTCCTTCTTTGCTCGATCTTCATTCCCCTACCAAACCCTCCTCTCTTCTCCCATCTCTCTGCCCTCTTCCTTCCGCAACTCTCTTCTTTTTATTACAACAACTCTTGCATCCTTTCTTCCTCTTCACTAATCTTCTCCCCTCTCCCTTCTCTTCCGTCTTACCACCCGTTAGCGGCCTGCGCCTTCAACCCTGTGAGTAGCTGCAATCTCAATTTCTAAATTTGTTTCATTGATCCCTCATCCAGTGAAGCTATTTGATCTGAAGGCTATGGCCCACATTCTTGCTGAAGAGAGAAGGTCCAAGACTAGGTCTCAAGGAGTATATAGAAGAATGTTCACTTCCCTTATGGCTTCATCATTATCATCTATTATCGCTGCCAGCCCATCTCTCCACTACCTACCCTCTCGCCCATCGCCTGCCATTGTCTACCCATACCACAACCACCTCCGCTCCCTCACCGACCGCCATCACCTCCCATTTGCAGTCCATAAGTCTGTAAGTTTGAGTTCCTGGTTTATTTTATTTTTAGCTGACCACCATCACTTCCCTTTTTTTTACATTAACCTCATAAAGGATATGCATGATAGGGTTTCATCTTGTGTAAAGATCCAGTATGGGAAGACTGATTATTTTGACATCAATATTGGTCTGCATCAAGGTTCAACTTTGAGTACATTCCTTTTTACTTTTATCATCGACGAGTTGACATGACATATACAGAATGAGATACCTTGGTGTATGTTATTCACTGATGATATTGTGTTGATTGACGAGACTAGAGATGAAGTAAATGAGAAGCTTGAGATCTGGAGACATGCATTGGAGACTAAAGGATTTCGTATAAGTAGGGATAAGATTGAATACATTGAGTGTACTTTTGATGGAAGCAACAATGAATGAATCAATGTGAAGATTGATGACGATAACATTCAGAAGAAAGATTCTTTTAGATACTTGGGATTTATTTTTCAACATGATGGAGAAATTGATGTTGATGTCTGTTGGAGTATGCGTTATATGCGTCACATGTATGGGAGATGGGTAAATGGATCCCTCCAGGATCCATTACCCCATCCAACAGTTTTGTCCCACATCGTCCAATGGTGGGATTTGGAGGCTCTGTGGAGGCTATATAAGGAGCCCCAGGCCTCCTGTATCAGATGAGAAAGTCAATAGACAAACACGGCCCTTTGAGGCCTTCTCCTGTGGTTTCATCCCGCTCCTCACGAAGTAGGGTTCCACGTAAATCCCGCGTTCTTATTATTTTTCTTTATCTCTTTATCCATGTTTTCGCTTCCGCTTCCTATTTTCTAACATGGTATCAAAGCAGGTCGATTCTCAGGGATTTCAAGCTCTTAGTTCTGTTCGAGACTCGATTTTTTTTATGTTGTATTCATGAGAGTTATTGTTCATAATATGAGAGATGTGCTTTTGAAATTTCTGTATTTGAGGATTTTTTTGTGAGCAAACTAGGGTTCCTGTTCTGGCATCCTAATCTTGGTTCTCCAAGTTCTGGGCACTGCAGGCGCATCTCTACCTCCGTCCTCAGCAGTACGATCCCCAGGCCTTCAGATCCCGGCTCCAACAACCTTCAGGCGGCGGTCTACAACGGCAGATCCCTGCGCGTTGCGCGAAACCCCTCTACAGCGGGACCCCCATGCTCCCAGAGAAGGAGCTCCTCCTCCCTCGCGAGACTCTTTTCCTCGATCTCTATCAGCGACGTGCTCCAGACCGCATGCTTTCTCCTAGGCGTGCTCCTCATTCCCCCCTTCCAGCAAGTGGCGACACACCCTGATCAGGCGAAACCCTAGCCGCTCCTGCGGCGCCGCAAGAAGCCCCCAGGCGAAGCATCTGCTCCGTGCGCAGCCCCCAGGCAGAGACCTCTCCCCGCACGCGCTCCCGGTGCACCCCCGCGCGACCTCCTCAAGACCCCTCCGCGCGCCGCTCCGATCTCTCGCGCTTCCAGGGCGCAGAATGCCTCGCACGATCCCATCGCGCAACCCTCCTTCGTCAACGGCGCTGCCAGAGGGGGACTCCACTGCCCGAGTGCTCCAGCCTCAGCGATTCCTGGCTCCTCTCCAGCGGCATATTTTCAGCGGCGGGAACCCCTGCGTGGGGTAGTGTTGTTTCGTTGCGAGAGGGTTCCCACGATGGAACCCTAAATAAGGGCACGATTTTTATTTAAAAAAGGGGGAACAGAGTAGACGTGCATAAAAAGGGGGGGGTGCTTTTATTGTAAAACCCAAGTGGGCCGGAAAAAAAGAAGAAGGATTTTTTTTTTTAAAATTGTGTTTTCTTTGGAAAAAAGAAGAAGAAAAGGCACGTACAAAATGAAGAGCCGTACGCAAGTTAAAAAAATATTTTGCGAAAGCCGTAAAAAAATGATTGAAACGGCTTAAAAAATGTGACGACTTAAAAAAAATTGATGAAAAGGCTCAGGGAATTTTTTGAGAATTATTCATGTTTTCCCCATTATCTTGTCTTCTCCCAACTTGGTCGACGTCCATGTTTTCCGACAAGTATGGGAGAAAGGGGGAGTATATGTGTAGAGTCATAGGTCTCAGGATTTCTCTAGATTTTGGATTCGTCAGACCGAGCCAGATTTTTCAGACTCTACAATTTTTAGATGCGCAAGATTCAGACTCGACGTTTAGATTCCGAGGCCACAGGTATGATGCGCAGTTGTTCAGACTCGACAGATTGGTCAGAGTCCAAGATTGAGGCACTCCATGTGGAGGCCCATTCTTCGAGTTCTCCAGAGAGAGACTCAGTTTCAGACACACACGAGTATGCAGTCTTTTCAGATGAGCGCATGTTTGCCATCCGTTCAGAGGTCCCCATCCTTTCTTGTTTTGTAGGCCAGAGTTTTCATGTGAGCCATAGGGACTCCAGAGTAGAGGACCATTCCCTATGCCATGTTGGTAAGGGTTTTCATGTGGTATCATATGGACACCAGAGTAGTGTACCATTCTCTGAGCCAGATGGGAGAGACCCCGTTCTCCGAAGAGGAGACTATTTTCAGACTCCATTCCAGCACATGCTCTCCGACGAGGAGATTCAGAAGACACACTCCAGCCCGTTCGTCTGCACGACATGAGAAGCAACGTCCTCGACTGTAGCAATGTGCGCGTTGGGTTGATATTGTCCGTAGTGTCCTGTAGCGTTGAGTTGAGTTTCTTTCTGTTTGTCCAAGCTGAGCATTACATGCTCCAGCTTGAGGGGGAGTGTTGGAGTATGCGTTATATGCGTCACATGTATGGGAGATGGGTAAATGGATCCCTCCAGGATCCATTTATCCCATCCAATAGTTTTGTCCCACATCGTCCAGTGGTGGGACTTGGAGGCCCTGTGGAGGCTATATAAGGAGCCCCATGCCTACTGTATCAGATGAGAAAGTCAATAGACAAACACGGTCCTTTGAGGCCTTCTCCCGTGGTTTCATCCCGCTCCTCACGTAGTAGGGTTCCATGTAAATCCCACGTTATTATTATTGTTCTTTATCTCTTTATCCATGTTTTCGCTTCCGCTTCCTATTTTCTAACAGTTACTAATAGAATGAATGCAGGGTGACTAAAGTGGAGAGGAGCCTCAACTATTCTCTGTGATAAGAAAATTCCTTTGAAAATCTAAGGAAAGTTTTACAAAGTAGTCGTGAGACATGCTATGCTCTATGGACTAAGTATTGGCCTGGGAACCATAGACATGTGCAGAGAATGGTAGTAGGAGAAATGAAAATGCTAAGGTGGATGTGTGGCACATACGTAAAGATATGATTCGGAATGATGCAATTAGAAGGAAAGTTGGTATCGTTTCGATCGAAGATAAGATGCGAAAAAACCTCTTATGGTGATTTGACCATTTGCAAAGGAGGTCGGCTAATGCATTAGTTAGGAGATGCGAGTTTTGGGATGTTGAGCCAGTTAGGAGAAGGCGGTGAAGGCCCAAGAAGTGTTTGAATAAGGCTATACAAAGGGATCTTAATTTTTTGGATCTAAGTCCGAGGTTGAACCAATGTAGATCTGAATGGAGGCATATAATCTGTTGGAGTATGTGTATTATGCGCCACTTATGTTGTAGGTGGGTAAATGGATCACTCCATGATCCATTTACTACATCCTTAGTCCCATTTCTACTAGTGGTGGGACTTGGAGGGTCTGAGGAGCAATGTTTTAAACAAGGTTGTAAAAGTCGGTACTCGGTCGGTCGGGTAACTGACTAAGGATTAATCGGCAGTCGGACGACTAATCAGATTTAGTCGGACTTTAATCGCCTTTGAATTTTCTGATTATTTTAAATATATAACTCATTTTTATTCATATATTTACATAGATTTTGTACATTTTTATACTATAATAATAAAATACAAAAAGTAATTGAATTCAAATAAAACATAAAGCATATTATAATAAGTTTGAATATAAAAAAAGCAAAAACATATAAAAATATAGTATCTTCAAGCAAAAATTGGTCAACTAGTGTGCCTAATCGGAATTAGTCGATACTCGACCGGCCACCCTACTGACTAGACTAGTCGGACCTAGTAGTCGGGCCAGTCGGGGGACTTTTACAACACTGGTTTTAAATCTTGATTTCGATTTCGTTTCGAGATAGCGAAGAAAGGAAACAATTTTGAAATTTCGACGAAGTTTTGTTAGTTCCGGCCAAAAACGACCTAGATTTGTGTAGGGTCCATATTGAGATTTCGATTTCGGTTTCGGTGGAGTGTCAAAATCGAAATTTCGACGAAATTTCACGAAATTTAAAACTTTGCTGAGGAGGCTATATAAGAAGCCCCAGAACTCATGTCACAGATGAGAAAGTGTAATGCAACATATAACCCTTTGAGGCCTTCTCCTGTTGTTTCATCCCGCTCCTTAGGGAGTAGGGTTCCACGTAAATATCCCGGTCTTCTCCATATTTTATATTTATCTCTGATATCCGCTTCCACATTCTTATTTTATAGCTTGGTATCAGAGTGGGTTTAGTTTCTCGAGGATGTATTGTATATTTTTTGAGATTAGATCTTTGGTTGTATTTTCTTGAAGATTTCTTCATTGAAAATCATTATCTTGTATTGTTCAAGTTCGAGAAAAATTAGGGTCCTTGGATCCCTAACTCTGGATAGTCTTCGTATACCTCTCCTCGAGAAAAATTAGGTTCTTCGCATCAACAACACATGCAGCAGTGCCAGCCGCATCTCCAGAAGTTGACGTAGTTAGGGCTCCATCATGAACCCTCGAAATACTGTTCAACCTTCAGTTCTAGACGGCTACAGTGTTTTGGGAAGGAGTCACGACCCCCTTGCGTGCTTCCTGCATCAGGCGGAGCCGCCCTCCTGCTCCAATCGGAGCATCTCCTCTACACGACGGATCCATGCAGCAGCCGCTGCCCTCTGAGGCGGCTGCATTGAGAAGCCCTAGCCATTGTTCTTTAAAAAAAGGGAAAGAAAGAAAGGTGACATCTTCTTCTGCTTGCAACAGACGACGACGATCTCATTCTAGCTCAACTCAGGCGCCTGCGCAACCATCAAGCGACGCTGCCGCTGACCTCTTCTTACGGCTTTTCCATCTCCAGCTGAGGTGCCGCCACCCTTGAATCAAGCACCATCAGCCGCATCTTCAACATCTCCCAGCAAGTTCAGTCGCTTCAGCAAGTCCAAGATGTAGGATCTCAAGGCGGCGCCACGAGGGATGCATCTACCACCTCCGTCAGCCTTCCTCCCAAGCGATGATACTGCTCACCTCCATCGGAGGCAGTGCGCGGAGTGCAAGGGCCCCATCGGGGCAACACACGAAGTGTAGGGGCCCTATCGGGGGTGACAAGTGTTTGAGAAAGGGTTCCCAAGCCCCAAGTGGGAAGCGGTTTAGAAAAAATGTTTTTACATTGTAAGGGCCCAGGAGGACCGGAAAAAAGGAAAAGAGGGAGGCATCTGCTGTTTAAAAAAAGAGCATCAATGTTTTTTTTTTTGATCCAAATGGGCCATAGTGATTTGCAAAAAAAATGCAAAAAAGAAGGAAAAGCTGGAAAAAAATGACTGGCTTATTTAAAAAAAGGAAGAAGAAGAGATGACTAAAAAAAAGAGAGAAATAGACACAAGAAAAAAATCATTTGAGATTTTTTCTCTCTCCCCATATTTTCTTGTCTTCTCCCAACTTTATTGATGTCATTGTTTTCCGACAAGTATGGGAGAAAGAGGGAGTAATGTGTAGAGTTCTATAGGTCTGACTCCAGATTCTTTAGTTCGGACTCCATACCAGTTTTCAGACTCTATATTTCGGTTTCGGACTCGACGATAGACTGGTTCCGAGTCTTCATTTTGATTCGCACAAGTTTGCGATCATTATTGTGTACTCCCCATCTTTGCTTTTGGTCTCAGAGTTTTCATGTGTTCCATAGAGACTCCAGAGTAGAGATCCCATTCCCTATGCTATGTAGGCTAGGTTTTCACGTGGTTTCATAGGGACTCCAGAGCAGAGATCCCATTCTCTAAGCCAGTATGGGAGAGACCCAGTTGTCCGACGAGGAGACTTTTCAGACTCCATTCTCCAACGACTGTGGACTCCGACGAGGATGTCTCCACGGCCTTTTCAGTTCGGCTCTCTAGAGATGGAGCACTTGTCCACATGATGTGGCGGGCCAAAGTTCTCCAGGTGGAGACTCATTTTCAGTTGCAATAACTCTAACATGCGTAGTAAGAGCACATGCTCTCTGATGAGGAGATTTGATTTGACTCACACTCCAACCCATTAGTTCCTTCTCACTTGCACGACATGAGAAGCAATGTCCTCGACATCAACCGCTAATGTGTATGCGTTGAGTTGATATTGTCCGTAGTGTCTGGTAGTGTGAGTTTGAGATTTCTTTATGGTTGTCCAAGTTGAGCATTGCATGCTCCAGCTTGAGGGGGAGTGTTGGAGTATATGTATTATGCGTCACTTATGTTGTAGATGGGTAAATGGATCATTCCAGGATCTATTTACCATATACAAGAGTTTAGTCCCACATCTATCAGTGGTGAGACTTGGAGGCACTGATGAGGATACATAAGAAGCCCCATACCTCCTGTAACAGATGATAAGGTGCAATGCAACATATGTCCCTTTGAAGCCTTCTTCCGTAGTTTCATCCCGCTCCTTAGGGAGTAGGGTTCCACGTAAAAATCCTGGTCTTCTTCATGTTTTATATTTATCTATGATATTCGCCTCTACATTCTTATTTCTAACAAAATCTATGTAACCGTCCCTACTTAATGTGGGAAAAAGTTTTGTTGTTGTTGATTTTGTAGTTGGGTTATGGAGTCCAGTTTGGGCCGTTTTTTTATTTGGTGTTAATGTTTCGAGTTTGAGTCCTAATATCAACTCACTATAGTTGCTTCTATCGAAATTTCAGTATCATTTGCCTTTTTGGTTTTGTGTCAATTTACAAACCAACTGTTTATGTCTCCTAGATACGATGTCTGAGCTTCATTTATTTTACAAAGTTGATCATTGTTTAGTTGGTTCACTTATTTGGTTCAGAAATCTACTGCTCAGAAATGCGTCTTGTTCTTTCGTATTGATTAGTCATAATTACGACCCCCTTTCATTCGTAAGTCTTGGGATTGATAAATAGTTGTGCTTGAAGCTGCAACTGTGCATTTGGGGAGGGTTAAATGCAACCATGCATTTTATTGGTGTGGGGAAAAGTTGAGAATGCAATGGAATGAATTTTATTCATCGGTGTGGAGTTGCTTATATATCGCCAAATCCTAGAGCTCAAAAAGGTAGGAATTACATAAATTTCCACGAAGAATTACGAATATAAATATAGAACAAGGAATCTGTTAGAGTATTTGGAGCATGCATCACTTATGTAACAGGTGGGTAAATGGATCCCTCCAGGATCCATTTACCCCACCACTGAGTTTTGTCCCACATCGTCCAGTAGTGGGACTTCGAGGCCCTGTGGAGGCTATATAAGGAGCCCCAACCCTCCTGTAACAGATGAGAAATTTCAATAGAATATCCGCCCCTTTGAGGGCTTCTCCCGTGGTTTCATCCCGCTCCTCACGGAGTAGGGTTCCACGTAAAATCCCGCTGTACATATTTTATTTATCTTTTTCCATGTTTACGCTTCCGCTTCCGATTTTCTGACATGGTATCAGAGCGGGTTCGTTTCTCGAGGATTTCATATTCAATATTATTTATTCGAGATTCGATTGTTGTTTATTCCTTGAGATTATTTTATTGAAGATTATTGTTGGTCAAAAGTTCTTGTTCTAGGGTTTTCTGAAACCCTAGATTTATTCGTGAAGATCCGCTCTCCAGCCAGCCGTAGCATCTTCCAGCCCTAGCCCTAGCCGCGTGATTCCCAGATCTCCACCGAAGTCCAATGGCGCTCCCTCCTAATCCAGATCCCAGCGGCGCTCATAGGCAGATCTCACCCGAACAGCGGCGACCCTAGGCCGCGGTACCCCTCCAGGCGGCGGCGCCCTTCTGGCGGCGCAATTCTCCAGCCGCATTTTCCAGACTATTCCACGCGCTACTACCGGCAACAGTACCAGGCACAGATACCGATCGGATTCCTCCTCCCGACGAAAAGCTTCAGGTGACACCTTCATGGCTCCAGAGATCTCCTATCTCCAGGCGACACCTTCACGAGCACCAGGGCAAGCCCCAGGCGCAGGTGCGGCAACATCGAGCCACCAGGCCGAGGCGAAGTCTTTATATCCAGGCCATTTGATCGATGCGAGACCGGTGCCACACGCAGACCCAACCCCGATCGATCCTCCCCATCTCACATCGCTACCCAGTCTGACGCGCGGAGCAAGGACGATCGACCGCGATCGGCAGCCCTCGAGCCCCAGGCGGCAACAGAAGACGAAACCCCAGAAGGGGGCGGCGAGCCCTCTTAGAACCTCCAGCGAAGGCGGCGCATCGCGTGACCTCCAGCGCAGGCGGCGCCTCTCATCTCCACGCGCATCGCGCATGCGGAAACAGAAGACGAAACCAGCCGGCGCGGCACGCGACCTCTTCTCGCCGCAGGCCATCTCCAGCGGCGCCGAAGCTGCGACGCTCTCCAAGGCGGAAATCCCCGCGCCCTCCTTTCCCATCGGGGGCGGCGGTACTTCGAGCAAAGTTTCCCAATGGGAAACCCTAAATGGGGGTAGGGGGCAAATAAGTCCAGCCGCAGGTCTTTAAAAAAAATCGGACCTGCTTACATTTCGGCCCCTGTTGGGCGTTGAGTTAAAAAAATCTGTTGTATGGCCCAAATGGGCCTCTTGTTTCCAAAAAAAGAATGTTCAAAAAGAAGAAGAAGAAGAAGAAAAGGCGCGTACAAATATAAAAAGCCGTACGCATATAAAAAAATGTGAGCTTTGAAAAAATGCCAAAAAAATGATGAAAGCGGCATTAAAAAAAAGGTTTCAAAAAAAATCAAAGAAAAATGGACGGCTTATTAAAAAAAATTGACGAAGAAAAGCCACAAGGAATCTTTTGAGAATATTCATGTTTTTCCCATATTTATATATTATCTTATCTTCTTCCAATGTGGTCAACAATGTTATTCCAACCAGTATGGGAGAAAGGGGGAGTATATGTAGAGTCACAGGTCTTGTTCTAAGATTCAGATGTCAGATTCTTCAGACCGGTCAGATGTTCAGACTCTATAATTTTCAAATGCAGATTCAACGATGACGCATGCCAATTATTTGTCATTAGTCGGCCAGAGCTTTCATGTGAGCCATAGGAATTCCAGAGCAGAGTACCATTCCCTATGCCATTGAGGGCAGGGGTTTTCATGTGGTATCATAGGGACTCCAGAGTAGAGTACCATTCTCTGGGCCAGATAGATCCAGTTTCACACTCCACCCCGTTCGTCCTCCTCACATGCACGCCATGAGAAGCAACGTCCTCGACTGCAGCAGTTGTGCGCGTTGGGTTGATATTATTAGTAGTGTCATGTATTGTGAGTTGAGTTTCTTTCTGTTTATCCAAGCTGAGCATTGCATGCTCCCGCTTGAGGGGGAGTGTTAGAGTATTTGGAGCATGCATCACTTATGTAACAGGTGGGTAAATGGATCCCTCCAGGATCCATATACCCCACTACTGAGTTTTGTCCCACATCGTCCAGTAGTGGGACTTCGAGGCCCTGTGGAGGCTATATAAGGAGCCCCAGGCCTCCTGTAATAGATGAGAAATTCCAATAGAATATCCGCCCCTTTGAGGGCTTCTCCCGTGGTTTCATCCCGCTCCTCACGGAGTAGGGTTCCACGTAAAATCCCGCTGTGCATATTTTATTTATCTTTTTCCATGTTTACGCTTCCGCTTCCGATTTTCTGACAGAAACAAATAAAAGAGGAAATAAAAAAAGAAATATGGCTATATTAACGAATAAGATCAATATTCCCCCTCAAATTGGAGCACATCTATCGACCATGCCGAACTTGGAAGTCAATAATGATATGTGCTTCTTTGAGATATGCGGAGTAATGATCTTCGTATTGCATCTCGAATAAAGTGGCATTTCACTTCGATATGGCTACTCATGGAAAACATGGTTGGTAGCAATGCACGTTGCGGACTTGTTGTCGCAGTATTGATGAACATACGTAGCGGCAATGAGTAACCTTGCAAGTAACCTTGCAAGTAGCATGAGCAATTGTTCTGTATTCGATTTCTATGCCTGATCTGGAAACAACGGTCTGCTTCTTGCTTTCCAATGTAACAAGGTTTCTGCAACCAGTGATAGACTGCCTATCCTTAGAACTAGCATAATCGATATGCGTAAACAATGATGTCAGTGGTGATTTGCCCCATAGAAGAGGCCTTTTCTTGAGAGTCTTTCAAGTATTGAATAATCGAAACAACATCCATCTAGTGACTGTAGTACGACTTCTCCATGTACTGACTAGCTCTGCTCTGGGCATTTGATATGTCTGGCGTAGTAACTGTGATGTAAAGCTGCTTGCCTACTAGGCTTTATAGCGTATAGTATCTTCAAATATACGATCTGTCGAGATAGCATGTCTATGAAATTCTGCTAGGATGCCTGAATGTTTGCATCCAAGTAAGCTAGCTTCTGTAAGATATCCAAACAATACTTCCTTTGTGATAAGTGTAATCTCTTTGCAGTGCGTATCACCTCAATGCCTAGGAAGTATCGGAGTTGATCAAGGTTGTTGGTGACAAAAACCTTATGGAGGAAGGCCTTGGTCTCTAGAATGCCTACTCTATTATCATCAGTGATCACCAAGTCATCAACATAAACAACTAATATCACAGTGCATGATGACCTCTGCCTGATGAACACGTCATCGTCATATGTCGTTTTATGGAAACTCATAAAGATGATCTTAGAAGTGAATTTGTCGAACGTTGCTCATGGTCTCTACTTTAGGTCTTTAGATGGCCTTACAAAGTCGGATGCATACTCCACCTCGATTGAGTAATCTGGTATCTATGTCATGTAAATTTTCTCCTCCAAGTCACCACAAAGGCGTTCTTCACATCTATTGAGGGATGGGCCAATTCTTGTTGGTAGCAACATAAAGTATTGTGCAAATAGATCCCGTCCTTGCTACATGAGAGAAGGTCTCAAAGTAGTTGACGCTGTAGGTCTGAGCAAGGTTCGAAATCTCGATTTTGATTTCGTTTTAGTGACCCTGTATACCGAAATTTCAGGAAATTTCGACTATTTCGGTGGAAATGTTGGAAATGGCTCAAAAACTAATTTTTTAGTTTTTTTGTAAATTAAGATCGTCCAAGTTATTAGAACAACAAATAATTTATAAATACACAATTATGTCACACATATTGCTCATCTACACCCCTTAAATTATACATATCGGTCGTATTAGCCATATTGGTCATATTGTACAATATGTTAGATATTGCAAATGGAGTTAATCTGAGTACTTCAAACAATGAAAAATAGATATACACTTATATGCTTATGCGTATATATATATATCGATCATCTATGACTATGAGAGTATATCACACATCATATCGAACACATTGTTGTTAATACTTAATACTTAATAACAACGTAACAATCTTACAATAAGTGAAAAGACATATATTCATGTGAACTAAATAAAAACATGCACATTAATGATTAATGCAATAAAAGATTAAAATATATTACCTGGTTATGTGTTCGGTTCAGAATCAAGAGTTCCGCGGTGGATCTGAATCACTCCCTTTCTTGTTGTCTCTCATAATGCATCGCCGATTCAATGTACTCGTAGTAATTCTCCCATGTCATGTACGAGTACGTGGCCTTGTAATCCATCACATATTGCCAATGCCTTAAACGTCGGATTTCAGTTTCGTTTCAGTAATTGACCGAAACAAAAATTCGACCAAATTTCGATCGTTTTTTAGGGTCCCCAAATTTCGCCCGATATTGGTCATTTCGGCCGAATTTCGGTCACCCACCGAAATCGAAATTCGATGAAATTTGATCCCATGCATACTGTCTGTATTGGTGGTCATCGATGCCTATGAGTATCCCGAGACGAGGATAAGAAGCACTAGATCTGGTATCACGAGTGGCATGATGAGGTTGCGAAGTACTGGCTTGAGATCCTCGGGACGACGACGGAGTAGGACAAGATCTCTGCGGAGGAGGAGGCACTGACATGTACTTAGGGAAGAAATCATAACTATCACCGCAAAGAAGCTGCCCTGGCTCTAGTCAGGTTGGATACCTTGGTAGTTTTCACCACTGTAGCTACTATATCCCCATACCCACTGTAATCATATGAATATGATGGATGTGCATATGCTTGAGGAGGAGGAGGTCCAAGAGGAGGAGCATGAAAGAATTCTTGGAAGATGTCAAATGATCTCTCATCGTGTGATAATCCATATCCGCCCAGGGAACTTGGTGTTCCTCCACGATATGGGTTGTCAATGTCCATGCAGCTCAAGGAACCTACATATGATATCAAATCGTCCATGTAGCTATCGGTTGGACGATGGCCTCGACCGTATGCGTCGTAATCCATAGGCTTCGGACTCAGACTTGGAACAAACCGCCCATGTGTGTTCCTGTCGCTCCATATATTCACGTCCTACGTTGAGCCCTTCCTCGAATCTTATATCTTGTAGTCCATGACCACTCCCTACTGACCCACCTGAATATGTTTCCCCACCATCATCAGATCCACTATGGTCGCTAAGATCATCATCATCACCATCTCCATTATCATCTTTTGACTTGGAATTGGATTTGGAACTAGTGGAGAGAATTTCATCAGTAACAGCATCAACCTCGGCCTCTAACCATCCAAGAGGGTCTGTATATCCGTTCGGATCTAGCCATATAGTCACCTATATCTATTCCCATTTGCTGGCTTATATTCTCATCTGGTCTTCCACCCGGTTGATCGAGAACAGGAGCACCATTGGAATCCATCCACTTATGGAGAACATCTTCATCAGCATCGTCTTCGTGCATCTTGAAAATGTATGCAAGATCAATAGGGTCCATGTAGTCCTCTTTGTCCTGACCCTCCCTTACATGTTTCATCTTCAACATCAAGTTGTACTGCACGCAGACAAAAGATCATGGAACCTCTGTTCTCTCAACCTGTTCCGTGTTTTCGAATGGATCAAGTTGAATGTGCTCCAGTTCCTCTCACAGCCCTAGCAGATGGAGTTTGAGACAACACTTTCACTGCCACTTTTCGTAGGTAGGGAGGAGCCTCCATCCCGTACAGTAACCACCCTTCGGCTGCGAAAAATTCAAGCGGAGATAAATCAATAATAGTAATACATCCTACACATTCAATGTAACCAAAGGAAAACCCAAGACATCCTTTAAGGAATATTTTGTGAGTCCCAATCTAGCTCCAAAATCAAGATTACCTCGTTCATGCACAAGGTCTGTCTTCTCGTCCTTGACGAGCTTTTCCACCACGATTTGTACAACTGCTAGAAGGTCAACGTTTGTACCAAGACTATTCTTATATTGGTACTTAGGATTGAAGTTATAAGCTGGACAAAAACAAACACAATTCTCAGATTTTAAAGTGCTATAAAAATGAAAAATAAATTTGGTTATTACATAATACATACCGGCCTTTTGAAGAGGATGTGAGAGCATCTTGGACCATCGCTCGTCTATGATGTCCAACCATGCTTTGAATCCTTTTCCAACAGCTTCTCTGTCCTTCTCTCTCATGCAACGCATTGCCTCGTAGATCACTCCCATGGTGGGCTTCTTATCGTCGTCTACGACCCGCAATGCATAAACAACCAGATCCATGATTTTCGTGACTCGAGTCACGTCATCCCAAAATTGAAGATCATTGAATAATGTCCCACTTTCTGTCTTCCTTCAGTCCGAGGTTCAGGTATCTCGAACCATTCACCTTGGCAACGCATGGTTTTCAACCCTGTCTTGTGTTGTTTCAGGCTTTGCAACGCTATAAAATTGGTTGCAAAGCGTGTGATGCCAGGCCTCACCAGCTCGCCATTGCACATCTGCCTCATCAACGCCAACACTTTAAAATGATTGCAAATAAATGTGGTGATCGTCCGTGCTTGCCCCAACACCCTTGAGACAAGCTTCCTCTTGCTGAAGTCCTTTAGATTAAATCAATACAACGTGCAACACATGGTGTCTAAAAAAATATCGTAGCTACTAGATTTCATTATTGTTTCACCTGCTTTTTTAAAGTTGCTGCTATTATCTATGACAATCTGGACAATGTTCTCTTTCCCAACATCTTTGATGATGTTCTTCATCAACTTCAGCAGGTACTTGTGATCTTTCACATGTTCAGATGCATCAACAGATTTAAAAAAAATGTCTTTCCATCGCAGTAAACAAGGAAATTGATGATTTGCTTCATCGTATAGCTCGTCCACCCATCGCACATCAACGTCACCCCATACTCTGGCCATCTCCTCCTCAGCTTGGCGATGTACTCATTCATCTCCTCCTCCATCCCAAGATATTTGTTGATTATCTCGTAGGATGTGGGAGCCTTCACTCCTATTCCTGCTGCATCGATCTCATCAATGGCATGTTGGAGAAATGGCTCGCTAGCAACGTTGGCAGGAATGCTCTCCTCAAAGAAGAGCTTGCTGATGGCCTTTTCTACCCTCTTCCGTGCATTGCTGAACATGCTCTTCACTGTATTCTGCCTCGGATCCTTGCTTGGTTTGTATTGCATGGATCCACTCCTCGTCAAGAAGGGCCCAATTCCCTTCCCCTTGTGTTTTTTGGTGGCTGGTGGTAGTAATGCACCTCCAGAATCACTCCCATTGCCACTTGTACCATAAAGGCTGCCTCGTGCACCACCGTGTTCTCTCCTCTCGAACTCGCTCCTCATTGATTTTTTTGTTGCCCTCCTATATGCCCTCCTCTCCGATGTAGTCTGAATGTCAGCAGGGTAGACAAACTCATCGTCGTCTGAATCTCGAAGGACGTTGAATTCTTTCTCAAATATTAACTCTTTGAATTGTTCATCCCTCCTTACCATATTTGTGTCCCTATCTTTCTTCCCGTCCAACCTTCACCTTGTCCCTTACATCTTTGGGACAACACATGCACTTGGCATCATTTTTGCAAGGCCTTAAATGCCAGATTTTAGTTTCGTTTCGGTAATCCTGGAAAGAGAAATTTGATGGAATTTCGATGTAATTTCGGTGAAATGGTCGGATTGGGGAAATTACTTGAAAAGTCCTTTTTTTAAATAAAGATTTCTAATATCCTTTCACTTAATAAATGAGATAGAAAGATAGTTTTTTGCTCATAGTAAGATATTAATATGATATGTTACATTAAATTTCCATCCAATCGTTCCAACAATCAAACGGTAGTACGTTGCTCAGATCAGAATCAGAATCAGATTTCGAACCGTAAATAGAAGCTATTGGTTTCTCCTCTTGAACATGAAGAGAATGGTGATACATTAGCACCTCATCAATAAGAATGGGATGACATATATATATGATAACTACTAATTAAAACATATATCAAAAATAAAGAAAAACAAAAAAATATAAAGATCTTCGAATAAAATTTTAATTTAACTCTTCAAAATTGTGTCTAACTGATTTGGTTTGGATTTAGATTTATATCGTGTCTAACTCATTTGGTTTGGATTTTGATCTGTAATATAGAAACAATGGTAAAGCACTCTAACAACTCAATTCATTAGTGAATAAATAAGTGGAAATTCATTAATATATGCAATTTTCGATGAAAACGAAGGGTAGATTCTCTTATTTTTGTTGTTTCTTCGAAACATGTAATCTCGACGAAATTTCGATGAAATTTCTTTGACATTTCGCTGATATTTCGTTAGAATTTTAGAAAAAGAAATAAGGGAGCTTTTTGATTTCGGTGACCTAAAGAAATGGAAATTTTGGTGGAATTTCGTTGAAATTTGAGGCCATGCATTTTTGTTATTGCCAACAAGATGTTGCTTCATCCTCGTGATCCCCCCTCCTCCCAATTTCTTCCCACATAAATTGCATTGTGTTTGGTTTTGTTGTCATCTGGAGCGGCGGCATACCTCCAACCAATGTCCTCACTAAAATCCCTCCTCTGATCCTCAGAACTGTCAGATCCTGATCCAGAATGTGCCATTATGATGATCATCGAAACCTGCGAGAAAATTGAAGAACAATCATTCATGATCCATACGATGAGAACAATTAAGAATTAGCTAATTATTTTATGTTTTAATTTTCGGAATTAATATATTTTAATTTTTCGAATACCTAATATGCACAAACTCGTAAAATCTTGGTTTTTGAAATTGAAAGTATACTATTAATATTTAGATTTTCACAAAAAAACACCTTACATCTATACATTAGGGTCTTAGATCTAACAATTAGGGGACCATTTTCGAGAAAAAACACCTAAAAGACACAAAACATGTAAAATAATACACAGAATTAATGTTTGATTTTCGGAATTACTCAGTTTTAAAATTTCATTTACCAAAAAATCCGAAACATGTCTTCTACGTCCAAAACTTAAGATCCGGCTTTATCCTTTAAGAACTCATCATGATTCCGCATTAGAACACAAAAGCCCTAATTTTCTCTTCCATAGATCTCACAAATTGTTTCCGAAGTACGCTTTACTACATGTTATACATGAGATCCGAGTAAATACATTCATAACTCATCATTATTGTGCATTAAAGCACAAACCCCTAATTTTGGTCTCCAAAAATCAAGCTACATATTCTAAATCTCTCAAAAAAACACCACACCAAGCGAGAACAATATCTTAGGAATAAAAACCCTAAAAATTCGAAGAAATTTATGAAGATTTGATCAATTTTGGCTTACATTAAAGAAAAGGTTGAAACAAGATCTTGGAGAACCTTGGAGAAGCAAAGCAATCGAAAGACTGTCGAAATAGGCAAATTTCGACCGACATTTCGGTCTATCTCGCCGAATTTGGGATTTTTTAATTCCCGATTCGCTATTTTCGGCGAGATGGCGAGATGACCCGAAATCTCGTCGATATCTCGCGAGATTTCGGGAGAAATCTGGGAAATTGATATGTATAGAGGCTTCGATATATCCAACCCATTGAAACCGAAATTTCGACGATATTTCGCCGAAACGTGAGATTTAGAACCATGGGTCTAAGTGAAGCATGCTTATATTTGAATATGTCAGTAGAGCCATGTGAAGAATATTTGGTCATATAGACCCATCTACATGCAACATGGATCATGCCTGACAGACATTGTACAAGGTTCCACATGCCCTAGAGGAGAGTGCATCCATCTTCTCATCGGTGGCGTGTTTCCAACCATGGTCTTGAAAGGCACTGTGATGATCATGGGGAACCGTGGTTGTGGTGAGAGCTTATGTAAAATTCCTGCCACAACTGGATAGATAAGGGGTGTAGAATACATTGCCTTTTGGATTTATGCAGTGCAATGGGGAGTTTTGACGGAACATTTGGATTTGTAGCAGCGAGGTCACTTGAAGAATGCACATCATCATACAAATAAGGAACATGTAAAGGAATCAAGTCAGGCTGAACAATGTATTTCCTTTTCTAGGACAATGGGAGAAGGAAGCTCCAAGGTAATATCACTTAACCGACTGAGTAAAGTAGCTGATTCATTCATGGAAGGTGACATCAACAGATATATAGCAAATATGGCTACTAGGTTCCTCATTTGGGCCTAAGAATATCCAAGGAAAACCTATTTAATTGCACGAGCAAACATTTTAGCAGTAGTATGAAAGTTTGGACAAAAGTAGTGCAACCAAAAATCCGGAAAGATAGATGAAACGATTCTTCATCTTAATACAAAAAGGGAAAATCGAGTTGCCATTTGAGAACCGAAGAGGGTACCCGATTAATAAAGTATGTGACAATAAGAACAACATTCCCCTAGTGGGTCGTGGAAACCTTCATGTAAGTAAGAAATATACATGTAATGTTCAGAAGGTGATGAAGTTTCCTTTCCGCGCCCCTTTCTATTGTGACGCATATAGACGTGATATATGGTGAAGGGTAACATGTGTAGCAAAGATGGTGATCAAATCCTTCTTAACAAACTCAGGAGCATTATAATTCTGAAAGTCCTAAGTTCCTAACATAAACAAAGAAAGATGTCTTTATGAACTGAAAGGACTTGACAATTTTATTATGCTCTGACCGTTCCTTTGTTAAATATTCCTAAGATGATCTGTTATGATCATCAACAAAGATAGCAAAATATCTATGACCTCCACAATATGGACCAAAGAAGATCCTCAAATGTCATATTGGACTAAAGATAAAGGCGATGAACTATGAGGCTTGGCCCTTTGAGGCATGGAGACTCGATGATGTTTGCCGAACTGGCAGTCTTCACACTCAAATAGCTTCAGTGATGACAGTTCAAGAAACATCTGAGAAAGAGCTCGAGCAGAAAGATGACCAAGACGCAACTGCCATAGGAAGTACGTATCAACAAACACAAAGACATCACTGACAAAACTAGAAATCAACATGGATATTGAGGTAATACAAACCAATCTTCTCATGACTCATAAAAATTGTGCATAATCAGAATGGCCTGAAAATAATAATAAAAATCGTTAAATATTACTAGACAGTTTAGTTTAGCACGTAATCTAAACAAATAAAAGACTCAAATGAAAGTCAGGAGCACAAAAAACTCCAGAGAGCATGAGTTTGGAGGAAAATTTCATAGTCCCAACCAATGTTCAGGAAGGCGGTGTGCGGTATTCAGTCGGAGGGGTCACTGCATAGAGTACGCGGTATGCGGGAGAGTATGCGTGGAGTATGCGGTTTTATGCGATTTGGTATTTTTTATTATAAAAAATATAAATAAATTTTTAATATCATGTTAATATCCTCTAAATATTATATTTCTTGATTATAATAATAAAGAATTGAAGGTATAAGGAACACAACTGTTAGGATAAAAAGTAATATAGAGTCAAATGAGCAAAAACATCAATTGAAAGAGTGTTAAGTCGGATGTCCGAGTTTAGGTTAAGGTTTTAGAAAATGTTTATTCGAAAGTCGGCCGCATAAACGACCACATATATGGTATATTCGACCGAGTATGTGGCCTGAACCACCTAGATGCTGATTTGACCATACTCGGAGCGTCAAGGCTTCCGAGTACGAGTATACGGCTGAGTATGCGGTATACTCGACCGATTTCCTGAACACTGGTCCCAATGGTGGTACTATAATGTGCACAATTGGTTAGACAAACCGACTTCACATTGGAAGAGAGTTCTGAAGAGGTTAGTAGCCTACCTTCTCAGATCAAGTGAGTAAATGCACTAGAGTCAATATTCCATCCCAGTGCTGAGACAGAAGTATGGTTGGCTATAGTACCTGAGATGTTAGCCAGGTTCGTACTAGGATGATTATCAATGTTAGGTGTAAAAAGAATAGAATTACTTGATTCATAGAGACCCCAGGCCTCTCTTATATAGGAGAAAAACCCATGATAAATCACATAAACGGTACAAGATGAAATAGAAATAAGAAATAAGAATGAAGAGATACAAATGAAGAATGAAGAGCATATATGTCTATCATGACCAGCTTGGAACAACATCTCTGAAATGTACCTCGAGTAAGTGCTTTGGTGAATATATCTGCGGTCTGATCTTCAGTGGTGACATGGGAGGTGGATATGAGTCCATTATGGATCATGTCTTTGGTATAGTGACAATCCACCTCTATATGCTTGGTCCGTTAATGGAATGCATGATTATTGACAATAAATAAAGCTGCTTGATTGTCGCATATAAGCTGCATGGGAAAAGGTAGTTCAGCTGCAAGATCAGTCAAGACTGATCTAACCCACATCATCTCTGTGCTCTCCTGAGCTATGGCTCTATACTCTGACTCTGCACTGGATTTAGCAACCACTGTCTGCTTCTTGCTCTTCCATGACACGAGTGAACTCCCAACAAAAACTACAAAGCCAGATGTAGACTTCCTGTCTCTAGGGCATCCTGCATAATCCACATCTGCACAAGCTATCACCTCAAGAGATGCACCTCTGCGGAATATATGCTAGTACATGGTGAAGTCTTCAAATATCTTAGAATCATATAGACAATATCCATATGTACCTGCATTAGCTGCTCCATGAACAGGGTCACCTTGCTTACATCAAATGATATGTTTGGCCTGGAGATAATAGCATAAAGGAGCTTCCCAACAGGCTCCCAGTATCTCCTATTATCTACCTCCTCAGTGTCATCATCATATAATCTCATGCTCGGATCCATAGGGGTAGTAGCAGGCTTGCACCATGTCACACATGTCTCTAGTAGAAGATCAGTCACAAACTTCCTCTGGGTCATCACAAACTTCCTCTGGGTTATCACAAGACCACCCTGTCATACACTCTGCATGGGAAGAGGTACCTCATTTTTTTGAAAGAATAGAATAGAACCCCCCCTTCCCCTCCACCTTGATAGTACTGATGTCCTTTATAGAAGATTCGCTGCAATGTGAGGCTCGGTGTTGTTGGTCATCCATGTCATGATATGATAGTTGTCCCCAAGTCAGGACTCATAATCTTTGTTTGTTTCATGTAGTGGTTCATTCGTCAAGGAAGTTATTTTTTATTGACCATCGATGAACACCTTGGTGGACCGAGACTAGAGAACATAGTTATCCGCGTCTTTGAGCTTGATAGAAGTTTCTTGAGCCATCATAGAAAATGTGGAAAACATTGGTTTGGTCTCCATTGGAGTCACGTCGATCGTGGTAAAATAGAGAGATCTATGAAGTGCAGAAACCAATCTAATCACATTTGGAGAGGGCTGTGCGAGAGAGTGGTGGGCCTACACGAGGGTGTTGGAGGCCCGCACGGAGTCCCAAAATTGTTGGAGTTACTGAAGGTGCGTGGGGATGCAATGGAGACCCTGCTATGGGCCTACAATTCTGTTGGGAGCCACACTAGGTCACCAATGGTAGGGCTTGGGGCTCGTAGAGGTGCTGGAGGCATCGGGCGATGTCGCCAATTAGCACAAAGGACCCATCTTGTGCGAGCGTTGGAGGGCACCCTCGGTGGGCATGGGGCCAACAGAGGTGCTGACAGCTCTGGACGATGACGTGATGAGTGCAATTGGCCGTCACAAGAGGCAGGGAGGTTGTGACTGTGCTGGCACTGCTTACACGTGGAAGAAGACCTGCGCATGAGGGGCTATTGGCATCATGAAGAGATTTGTGGTGGCAGCAGGAAGTTAGGTACAGACTCCAGTATAGGACCTTCATTCTAATACTATGCGGAGAAAAATAGAGAATGCAAATAGAATGAATTTTATCATGGGTGGAGTTTCTTATATGGCGTAATATCCTAGAACCCAAAAGGTGGTAATTATATAAGAGACCCCGAAAGGTTACACATAGAAATATAGAACAAGGAAAAAAGTAAAAAGAGGAAATAAACAAAAAAGAAATGCATCTATGTTAGCCAATAATATCTACAGATGTTGCGTCACGTCGAAGTTTTCCAATATCTTTATTCACAACCGGTTTCTACTCATAACATGCAACTTATAAATACATTTATTTCGATCATACTCTGAGATAACACCTGGATGATCCAGATGAGAACTAACACATCTTAGGAGAGATGGCCTAAAGTGATGAATGCTGCTTAGGCGTGGACCATTCTGTAAGAGGCACACATGTGCTTGTGACCCGGTTTGATACCAAGTTAAGAGAAAATGCTTTTTCATATTAGAGATGGTATCCACAGGCCTCCTTATATATGAAGAAGCCTAGGGTTTTGTTACACCAAGGAGACACCAAAGGAGAAAAGACGAGTACTCCTCGAAAGGGTGTACAACTCATATCTCTCAACACCATGTATTCAGAAATGATGCACAGCCTTGGAAACTTAAATTATAATACATGTGATAGGGTTATATCATAATACATGAATTAACATTATATTAGCCCCTTAACATTTAATTCTAACGGATAGGATATTTCAAAAACATGATCAATATTACGTGAGATGAACAAAGTATCCTATGGCCTCTTTTATAATAAAAACCATCGGGAAAATTACTGAGAGAGACAATAAACGAATAAAGAAAAGCCCACGAGCTACTGTGTAATTCTCAAGACTTCCTTAAGCTGGAGCATACATGCTCAACATGGAAGGACGTCTCAAAAGTTACACGGGGAAGTGGCTTAGTGAAGAGAGAGGTAGTCACATAAATGTTCTGTATCATATTCATTTTATGATAACAATTTAAACTCAATAATTTTTATTTTCTTATGGAAAAAAGATTTTTCAACAACAACAACAAATCCTTTTCCCACATTAAGTAGGGTCGGCTATATGGATTCTTTGCCTCCATTCATATCTATCTTGGGTCATTTTTGGGATCAGATCCAAAAAACTAAGATCCCTTCGTATAGTCTCATTCCAACATTTCTTGGGCCTTCCTTGCCCTCTCTTAGTCGGCTCAATATCCCAAAGCTCACATCTCCTCACTGGAGTAGCTGACCTCCTTTGCAAATGGCCAAACCACCTTAAGCGATTTTCTCGCATCTTATCCTCATTCAGAGCTATACCAACTTCCATTTTGATGACATCATTCCGAATCCTATCTTTATGTGTGTGTCCTTACATCTACCTTAGCATTTTCATTTCTGCTACTGCCATTCTTTGTACATATCTATAGTTCACATGCCAACATTCATACACGTAGTGTATAGCAGGTCTCATGGCTGCTTTGTAAAAATTTCCTTTGATTTTCAAAGATTTTTTTTACCACAGAGAACAGTAGAGGCTCCTCTCCACTTTAGCCAACCTATATTTATTCTGTTAGTAACATCTCCATCAATTTCCCCATTATGTTACAAACTAAATCCCAAGTATCTAAAAGAATATCTCTTCTGAATGTTATCGTCAACAATCTTCACATTGATTCCTTCACCATTGCGTCCATCAAAAGTGCACTCATATATTCAATTTTAGCCCTACTTATAAGAAATCCTTTAGTCTCCAATGCATGGCTCCAGACCTCAAGCTTCTCATTACTGCATTTCTAGTCTCATCCATGAACACAATATCATCGGTGAATAACATACACCAAGGTTTCTCATCATGAATGTGACTTGTCAACTCCATAATCACAGTAAGAAGGAATGGACTCAACGTTGAACCTTGATGCGGATCAATGTTGATGTCAAAATAGTAAGTCTTCCTAGACTGTATCCTTACACAAGATGAATCCCTATCATACATATCTTTGATGAGGTTATTGTATATGACAGGTACTTGTTACTCCCGTGAGACAGAATCATAAGCTTTCTCTAAATCAATAAAAATCATATGGATGTTATTCCTTTTAACTCTATAAATCTCCATTGTTCTCCTCAGCAAGTGGATGACTTCAATAGTTGAGCGACCTAGCATGAATCCGAATTGATTTTCTTTTATTTTGGAAACTTGCTTCAACCTTATTTCGATTACATGTTCCCAAATTTTCATAGTGTGGCTCCTCAACTTGATACCTCTGTATTTTGAACAATTTTGAATGTTTCTTATGTTCTTATAAAGATGCACCACAATGCTTCTCCTTCAATCTTCATGCATTTTCTTACTTCGTCAAATAACATTGAATAAATTTGTAAGGCAAGTCAAACCACGCTCACCTAAAACTCTCCATACTTCTATAGGAATCATCAAGTCCTATACCTTTCCCATGTCTCATAACCTTCATAACCTCCTCTACTTCCTTCTTGTGTATTCGTCTATAGCTTGCACGATTCAAGTAACTTTCACTACTATCTAGATCTCCCAATGTGATCTCTCTATTTCCTTCCCCAATGAAATGCTTATGGAAGTACTGCTTCCATCTAGTCTCTATAACCTTCTGAGTAACAAGCACATTACCTTCCTCACCCTTAATGCATCGCACTTGAGAAAGGTCGTTGATCTTTCTTTATGTTGCTTTTTAGCCAACCTGAATATATCCTTCTGGCCCTCCTTAGAGTCGAGATTTTTGTACAAAACTTCATAAGCTTTTTACTTAGCTTTGCTTACAGCCTTCTTTGCTTCCTTCTTCACGATTTTATAGTTTGAGTCAGTCATCTGTTCTATCCTTAGACATAGCTTTAAAGCATGCTCTTTTAATTTTCAGCTTCTCTTGCACCCCTCTACTCCACCACCAAGCCTCCTTTTGGCATGAAGCTCCACCCTTTGACTCGCCTAGCATCTCTTTGGCTATCCTTCGGATATAAGATGCTACTGCCTCCCATATCTCGTTTGCACTTTCGTTACAATCCCAAGATAAGTCTTCTAAATCCTTCTCCCTAGAGCTTGATTGCTTCAATTGAAGATTCTATCATCTAGTTCTAGTGATCTTGGAAACCCTCTTTTTCTTTACCAACCTTTTTATTTGCACATCCGTGACTAATAAGCGATGTTGGGTGTCAAACTCTCTCCTGGGATTACTTTGCAGTCTTTGCAACACAACCGATCCCTTTTCCCTCAACGCAAGGTAATCTATCTGTGTTCTAATTGATCTACTCTTATAAGCAATTAAATGCTCCTCCCTCTTCTTGAAAAGATTGTTTGCTATGAAAAGATCATAAGATGCCACAAAATTTAGATTGAGTTTTTCCTCTTCATTTCTATCCTTGAAGCCATGTCCTCCATGAACACTAACATACCCTGAAGCATCCTTTCCCACATGTCCATTAAGATCTCCATCTAGGCAAATCATCTCTCTTTGTGGGATTTCTTGCATAATCTTATCCAAATCCTCTCAGAAAGCTTGTTTAATCCCTTCTTCTAAACCAATTTGCGGTGTATAAACTGAGATGATATTCAAAATTTCTTCTTCGAGCACCACTTTTAGCAAAATAGTCCGATCCTTGAATCTTTGCACCTCAATCACATATTCCTTCAAATCCTTATGAACAAACACTCAAACACCATTTTTGCACTTATCTTTACTTGAATACCAAAGTTTAAAGCCTGTCTTCCCGATATCCCTTGCTTTCTCTTCAACCCATTTTGTCTCTTGGAGACATAATATCTGGATCTTCATTCTTTCCATTGTATCTACTATCTCCATCGATTTGCCAGTTAAAGTGCAAATATTCCAACTACCTATCCGCAACTTCCTTTGCAACCTCTTTTGGACTAACTTATGCGTCCATCATGCGAAAACCCTTGCAAATTGTCCTGCATCCGGTCGGCGATGCAACATAACTTATTTACTCGCATACGTTCCTCATGCGAGAACTCTTGCAAAATTTTAACTACATCCGGGCAGCGATGCAACGGCCCTTGACAACTTCTCATTTTACCAACTTCTCATTGCAACACGTCGCTAGTAGGGAACACCCCCAACGAAATCTAAATGTTTGCTTAAATCCATGTTGAAAAGATCCGAACTGTTTCGAGATAAATTCCGAAATAGTGTTCTTAACAAGAACACTATTTAGGAATTCGTCTTTCTTGCGTTGGCTGTCGGCTACCTAACGCGCAACCCTCCTCAATTTACCCATGCTTGGGACTGGCCATGTCCGAGTTGGAAAGATTTTTGGTGATAAAAAATACTACTTGATTGTCACATCTCATCTATGCTGGGAGAGACACCTCAACATAATGTTAAATGTTACCACTAATAAGCATAGAGAGACCATTGCAAATTTGTATCCCAATACGAATTTGTATCCCTGGGATAACCTACATTATCGATATCAACATTAACTACGACTTTGAGAGGTTTCTTCTGAGGAAGAGAAGTTCCAATACTATTATGACTTTGAGGTGCCTAAGGATCCTCAAGGCTGCAAAATAGTAGACCTTATATCATCTCCAAGAGCTTTAAAAGTTGAAACCATGCCCTCGGGCTTTGCTTTAGGCTATAAATGATCTTGTGTAATTTGTGAACTCTCTCACACTCCCCATTAATAACGATTTTAGGATATTGCCCATGTATATCTCTTCTTATAAATGCCCATATAGGTTCCCATTCTTAACATTAAGTTGAAAAAGAGGCCAGTCCTTGCTAATATTAGTAACAAGGAGAACCTGAACTGTGATAAGTCGAGTAGCTGGCAAAAGTATCTTAATAGTCGATAGTCCATATGTCTGAGTGTACCCTTGATGACCCCCAATTATGTTTTGTCTTGCTCCATGGTACCATTTGACCGATGCTTGATTATAAAGATGTACTTGTATGCCACCATGACTGCACGCTTGGTGCTGTAACAAGAGTCCAGTTGTCTCTAGATTGTAAAACAAATGTCTATTCCTGCACGAGGAATCACCACAGCAGAAAGATCTGCAACAGATTGTCGGTATGATGATGTGAATGCCATACAAGTCAGCTCTGTGGGCTTCTTTATATGTATTCTTACATTTACAAACAACTACAATGCCATTAGTAGAAACATTGTCATTGTGATCCAGAATTGCGTATGACACGATGGATGATGAAACATTCTTAGGAGCAACAGCCTCAGTTACAACGGGGTTCTTGCAGTGACTGTAAACAATTCTATATTGTCTATCACGGACATCCTTAGAAGGAGGTGGATGAGCAGGCAAGAAGACCTAATAGTCTGTTTCAGATTTGCTCAATATGGAATTAGTGGGATATGAGATGGATATAAATAAAAGTGACATCAATGTTCATATGATACTGTTTGCTGGAATGGTTGTAGCAATAGTAATCCTTTTAAATCCATGAATATTCGGAAAACACACAGTTAGGAACCGTTGGGAGAGTTTATCATGTTTAGGAGCTAAGATGTGAACAAAGGCAATGCAACAAATTTCCTAGGCGTCACAGAGAAAAGTCCTTATGAGGAAATATAAGTAAGATGAACATTCTAATCAAGTACATATGAAGGCATGCAATTAATTATTAAACATGTAGAAGGGATACTGCCCAGTAATGTGTACACCATAATGTGTGAAGAGCATGGCTATGAATCAAGAGGGTCCTAACAAGATTAAGATAATGTGATGCTTTTACTTTGCAATTCTATTTCGCTGCTATGTTTAAGAACATGGAGTATGATGGATAATATGTTCTATATGAAAAGTAAAATACAACATGGAACTCAAGGGTATTGTCTGTTTTAACAATATTGGCATGATAAAAGATTGACTACAGCGTGTCAACTTCAATTTGAAATGGAAAATTAGTTTTATTTTTTCAAAGAAAATCCCAAACTAACATGATGATGATCATCCACATCCACCAAATAATAACTAATTCCCTGGAGATCTAGATCCCAAACATCAAAATACTACTACTTAAAAGTAGACAAACTACTACAACAAAACCTGCTCGGAAAAGATGATTAATGAAAAATGGATTACTGAGATGGAAGAACCCTGTCCAACTTTTGAAGTGGTAAATGACCTGAGTAAAGATGCTAAAAAAGCAGGGGAAGGGACTCTAGAGGAGGTAAAGGAGAGGTGCCACAATTAATGACAATGTTTGTCAATATATCCTATAACACAGCAGAATGATGGACAAATTTGGCACGATAGTTTTCTTGAATATTTGCCTAGTTGATACGAGAGTAAAGGGAAAATCAGAGCTTAAATAATGCTCCATTAGGACATGGTATGTGGCAAATGATCCCCATCCTATGTTGTTTCTGGGAGTGCCTACCATCAACAAGAATAGATGCTCAATCTTGGGGATAAATTTAAAGACCTTAAGCTATCCTTCTTCTTTGCAAAGGTGACAAAATGCTAAAGAATTAACCGAGTATGCACCATTGGATATACTAGATAGGACAAGCACATACTATACTAGACAAGCTGGTTGCGACAACAATAGTGTCCACTCTTGAAGAATGGGTAGATGAGTTAAACCTATCATCTTCCTTAGTTTAGATTAGAAAGCATCTGGTTTTTAATCCGAGGAGATGGATGGTTTGCCCTCTGAACATGCTGATTTCTAAAAGGTTGGTAGAAGTAGGGCACCCATGCTTCTACCGAGAAGTGCCCTCTACATGATTAGGACTGAGTAAATAGTGCAATATGAACTAGTGCCATCACAACCTTCTCCTCATCCTTTGCCTTTTGACTCCTAGCAGCAAAGGAGCCACCTCGTCCATATGTAACAACCATTGAAGAGGTCAATACGAGGAATTTGAGAAATAAGTAACACAATATGACTAAGTCAACTATAGGCTTCCTCAATAGGAGAAATTTGAGCATTGGACTTAGGGTTGTTGCCTGGTTCAGGGGTGGGTCGAGGGGGATGTTAAGGTTGTTACCCTGGGATGTTTATAACATGGGAGGGGCTCGTAAGATGGGAGGGGAGACTCTTTACATAACCTTTCTCGACAACACAATGTCATGGAAGGAGGTTTTAGGGATGGTGCTGGTGGATGTTTGGAGAAGGAAGAGGTAACTGAAGTGCATGCCTTTATTAATTTGATGTACGTTTAAGCAAAAATGGGTTATTTTGATGCTTTCCGTCAAGTTTATATGTCAAGGGGATGGAAGTTAAGCCATAAGGGTATGGTTCTAGCATATTCCCCGATACCCTTTTTCAGGGAGTTTTGAGACATGATGGGCCAGTATACTATATACATCGGATGTGGTAGAAGACTTATGTCAGATGAACCAAAGGTTCGAACGACTAAACCCGTCCTTTTTGTTCCTTCTACCTAGGAAGGATGTGATGCGACATGTGTAAGACTTGCACCCTATTTCTTTATCTAATGCTATTTATCTCATTGTGACAAAGGTGTTAGCCAACATGTTGCGAGATGTACTTGGCTTTATTATTGATCTGACCCAGACAACTTTCATCCCATGCCAACACATGATGGATAGGGTTGTTTTGGCATCTGAGACAATTGTAGAGTGGCGAAGAAAGAAGATGAAGAAATTCTTGTGGAAGGTGGATTTTTCGAAGACATATGACTAAGGTTTTAATAGACGTGAGGCGGATCGGGGCGTTTTTTTTGTCGTTCAAGGGAAACGTAAGACTCAAAGCAGTCGAGGCGTTAGCTTCTATTTATAGAGAAAATACACATAAAAACTACGTTTAAATATATGTTGTTGAAAGTCGGTGGTATGACTAAAATATAATATATGAAGTATAGTATAAGATGAAGCCTAGTGATAAGAACACTAAAAAAGATATAACTCCATGTCCATTTTTACATTTTTTTATCAAATCAAATAAAGATTCATTGGCTATAAATGTCATGAAAATGTCAAAGATTACATAGTTATCACTAAAACATTGTGGCAAATGTTATTATTTTTTATCACGAAAATATTGTGGCAAAGTTTAATATTTTACAAAGTTTATTGAATAAAAACTACAGTAGGAAGTGAGCAAAATTATTCATATTATTTTTACTGATAAGTCACATAGGGTTCGAGTAACCCCTTTATATGAAACCATGCAAAATTATAGCAATACCCTTCTAGGGGAATACATGAATACCAAAGGGTATATACAAATAAGATCAAATTATAACTCATTGAACTAAATAGCCAAAAACGTGTTGAATCCTTGATAGTCAGCATGTGTTTTAGTTTCAATTATATTTTCGAAATAAACATCAACCACATTCTTTGATGAAGGTGAATAAAGTTTGGCACCATCATTAAATTGAATATACACACTACTAAAGAACTGATTAAAGAGGGAAATTAAGGTTTGGCACTGTTATAAATTATTAAATTCGACTGTATACAAGAGCCAAATTCGAGATCAGTCAATTTGGCACCAATTAAACTGGCTGTTTAATTTTGTGTACAGTAGATTTTGTTTACAGTCTATTTGGCGCCAAGGTAAATTTGACTCTACTAAATTAAAGTAATTGTACATAGCTGATTAAAATTTGGCACCAAGGTGAATTCACCGAAGAATTCACCTTCACCAAAAAATTCACCCACATCGCAAATTCAACATTATTCGATACAACTCTTCAATCAATCTCACTAAATAAGCCAAACTTGACTTGATAAATTGGTTTCTGGTCGAATTTGCAGGAACTAGATGGTTGTGCATAATATTAATGCATCCTCTTTCAATAAGAAAACCAATAAGTAGCAACCACATACGTTGCTATCTTATTAACATCTTCAGGCTTTCATCAAGAGGACGAAAAGAACTTTCTTACTCCAACTGTTGGAGTATAAGTTGTATGCGCCTATTGAGTTGTAGATGGGTAAATGGATACCTCCAGGATCCATTTACCCCATCCCAGTGTTTAGTCCCACATCGTCCAGTGGTGGGACTTGGAGGCCCAGTGGAGGCTATATAAGGAGCCCCATGCCTCCTGTATCAGATGAGAAAAAGCAATGAAACATCCGCCCCTTTGAGGGCTTCTCCCGTGGTTTCATCCCGCTCCTCACGGAGTAGGGTTCCACGTAAAAATCCCGCTGTTCTTCTTATTATTTATCTTTTCCATGTTTACGCTTCTGCTTCCGATTTTCTAACATGGTATCAGAGCGGGTTCGATTCTTGAGGAGTTTTATCTTCATTATTCGAGATTTGATTGTTAGATACATTGTTCATGATTCTCGAAGATCATTATTTTTTTTCAAGATTCGATTTTTTTCGGAGATCTGGACAATTTTTGGTTCAAGAAGTCTAGGGTTTTTCGAAACCCTAGATCCAAAATTTTTGGCCGTGATCGAGCATTCTGTCTAGTGGTCAGGCCAACAACGTGATTGTCAATGACGATGCTGCAGGATCTCTCATCTCATGTGCAGCACCTTCTCAAGGCACGCAGGCGGAGCCTCCAGGCTCTCTTCCAGGCGGTGCAGGCCGCTCCAGATGGCGGTGCAGACCGCTCCTCCATTGTAGGTGGCACTAGGCCAGAGGCTACTACCTCCCGCGCAGCAGCCCTAGCGGCTCCAGGACCAGCCACGTTTCTCCTCCCTCGCGTCGAGCGCCTTCACGTCAGGCCCAACGAGGTCAACTCCAGGAGGCGGAGGGTCCCATCTAGCGCCTTCACGTCAGGCCCAGCGAGGTCAACTCCAGGCGTCGCGTGCTACTCCAAGTCGTGGCGGCGACCCATCTCTGCTACGCGCAGGCGGCGTGCTCCTTCTCCCTACCGACCCTGTCGGCGACGCCATTTCGAGCAGGCCACGCGCAACAGCATCAGGCGGCGGCGCCGCATCACGCAGCCTCTCCTGTTCGCCCTTCAAGCGCCCCCAGGCGGCATCCAGGGGTCCTCCTCCCTTAGGCGATCTCGGGGGCGAGATCTCCAACAATGGTGCGAGTGACCATACCGCCATCTCGGGGGCGGCGACATCGAGCAAAAGGGTTCCTGATGGGAACCCTAACGACGTGATGAGGGGGGGCCCGATAGCCCTCTTATTTTTAAAAAAAAATATTTTTGCTGTAAGCCCAAATGATGGGCCCTATAAAAAAAAGGGTGAGGGATGATGAGAAAAAAAGGGTCGTGTGTTTAAAAAAAAATCAGGTTGTATTAAAAAAAAGGGGGCCTGTTTTGAAAAAAAAAGGAAGAGAGGGGAGATGTATTTTGTAAAGCCCAAATGGGCTAAGGTTTTTTTGGGCCCAATTGGACCACATTTATTTTGTTTAAAAAAAGGCGCGTACAAGAAAAGCTACGCAAATTGCAAAAGTTTTCAAAAAAAAGAGGCGCGTGCATTAAAAAAAAAGAAAAAGAGCCGCACGCAATTTAAAGAAAATGTTTTTTTAAAAAACGTGACGGTTTCAAAAAAAAATGAAAAACCGCAAGTATCATGTTTCGTTTTCCCCATTTATCTTGTTTTCTCCCAACTGTCGATGTCTTCATTCCGACCAGTATGGGAGAAAGGGGAAGTATGGTGCAGAGTCACAAGTCTGTTCTATTATTCCAGATTCAGATGCCAGTCTCCAGACCAGCCAGTTGATCAGACTCTACAGATTGCAGATTATTCAGACTCGACGATTGTCTTCCGAGTCCTCAGTTTTTAGACACGCACGAGTTTGCGGTCATTTTCAGATGAGCATATGTTGCCATCATTTGTTCGTGTTCTCCATCATTATTCTTGTTGTCAGGCCAGAGTTTTCATGTGAGCCATAGGGACTCCAGAGCAGAGGACCATTCCCTATGCCATTGAGGGCAAGGGTTTTCATGTGGTATCATGGGTACTCCAGAGTAGAGTATCATTCTCTGAGCCAGATGGGAGAGACCCAATTCTCCGACGAGGAGACTTCAGGCGTAGTTTCAGACTCGATGGTCAGATTCCGAGTCTTCATTTGACTCACACTCCAGCCCGTTCGTCCTCCTCACCTACACGACATGAGAAGCAACGTCCTCGACTGCAGCAATGTGCGCGTTGGGTTGATATTGTCCGTAGTGTCCTATAGCGTTGAGTTGAGTTTCTTTCTGTTTGTCCAAGCTAAGCATTACATGCTCCAGCTTGAGGGGGAGTGTTGGAGTATAAGTTGTATGCTCCTATTGAGTTGTAGATGGGTAAATGGATACCTCCAAGATCCATTTACCCCATCCCAGTGTTTAGTCCCACATCGTCCAGTGGTGGGACTTGGAGGCCCCGTGGAGGCTATATAAGGAGCCCCATGCCTCCTGTATCAGATGAGAAAAAGCAATGAAACATCCGCCCCTTTGAGGGCTTCTCCCGTGGTTTCATCCCGCTCCTCACAGAGTAGGGTTCCACGTAAAAATCTTACTGATCTTCTTATTATTTATCTTTTCCATGTTTACGCTTCCGCTTCTGATTTTCTAACACCAACCAATCGAGGCAGTGCGTGGTTCCGCCTCACCCCTCAATGCATCGATTACAACCTCGATCGTTCAAGAATTACACATCTATGTAGTAATATGAGACTATAGCATCAAGCCTATTTTCTTCCATATCCACTTCGAGGCATGCACCTCAACACCTTGAGGCATGTTTTTGAAAACCATGCTTATGATTGTGTTAACTGGAGATTTATTTGGGTGTCCCTACATTATAGATACTCCCTAGTGTGTGGAAGAGGGGAGAAGAGATGTGTGATAACATCTTCCTACACAATTTTGGTGAATGGTAGGAATGATGGTAGTTTCTTTCAATCGCAATGTGGGGTTAAACAATGTTACCTTTTGGTATCATTGGTCTTTGTTGTGCTTGCATATGCTCTGGATAGAATGGTGATGAAGGCAAGGGAGGAAGTTTGTCTGGTAGATTTCCATACTGGAGATTCTTCTGTTCCCATTCTCCAGTATGCTGATGACACTATCTTTTTTTTGAAGGAAGATGCCACATCTGCAGAACGGATGACCATTGTTCTCGAGTTGTTTGGGTTCTCGCCTAACGATTAATCATGATAAGTTTGCTTTTGTTAATTTCGAGATGGATGAGAGGAGATAAATGCTTGTTTGGTTGCCTGCAAACATAGTGGGAGGGCCTCGATACCCTTTCCCTTGAGTTGCCTCTGGTGGGGGTTACATTGTTGTTATCCAATTGGTTACCTGTTACTAAGAGGATGGAGCCGAAGTTAGCAAACTGTAATATATTCTGTCTCTCGAAAGGTGGTCGCATGTGTTGTTGAAGGCAATTCTCTCGGCTATCCTGATGTTCTTCATATCTACGTGCATGTAGCATGTTGGGGCAAGGGGGAAGTTGGAGGAATTTATGAGACGCTACAAGTAATGCCTTTGGTAGGGTGGAAGGCCCTGATGCTTGAGCAGGAGGATGTTGGGCTTGGGATACCGACTTTGGAGGCAATAAATATTACCTTATTGATAAAGTGGGTGACTTACATCTGGGGATAAGGGTTTGATTTGTTGATGGCTATAGATTCCATTTTTGGATTGATGATTGTATATTGCATATGATGCTTCGATCTCATTTCCCTCGCCTTTTCACTTTAGCATTTGACGCATGTTGTTCAAAGGATTGATTGTTGGGAGGGCAGTAGCTGGCGTCCACTCTTTTGTAATGATTTTGCAGATCAATGTTTTGTGGAGTTTCTGCACCTTTTGGGTGACTTGACCCTAACAAGCTCGGAGGGAAAAGAACCATTGATGGTTTTCAACCTGAATCCGGGGGCGCGGAAGGGATCCGAAGGTGTAGCACATTCAGATCGAGATAGATCTCTTCTACATCACAACCTCGAAGCAGCACTAATGGAGGTGGACGATCCTTTGATGGTGAAACCTGATGCTCAAGCGAACCTCGAGGTGGAGAAAAAGACTCCTTAGATGAGGATGTTGGAAGTTGTGGATGGGGAAGGCAGGGACAGGAGGTTGGAGACGACTTTGGGGCTGGTGGCGATTAATGGCCTCGGAGCGGAGAATGGGGGTTCTGCTGCTACAGATTTGGTGGGATAAAAGCACGGTGACAACATCTTTGAGACGTACATCCCAAAGCAAGAAATGCCTAGTGGCTGCAACGAGGGCAAGTCGAGCACGGAGACTCGCATTGGGAGAGGGTTCGTGTAAGGCTCGTGCGGGACCGCTTCTTTCATTCTTGCCGAAGAGGCAGAAACCAGAAGCTCAGCAATGGTTGGAAAGGGAGATAGAAGACAAAGACAACGGATTAACTACACGGTTGGGGTGTAGAAGGACAAAGGGAGCATATGGGAGAGAAATCAGGAGGGGATTAGTGACGATGGAACTAGAGTGTATGTGGAGGTTTGAATTTAGTTGGTTGACATTCATGCTTGGGTTGTGGAGTGTCTCAGGGTTGTGATACCCACAGTTATTCTCTCCGAGTGGATCCAAATGAAGATCGTTACTTGGAACGTGTGGGGGTTCGGGGATCGAGAAAAGAGAAGTGCAGTTGGAAGACTTTTGAGTTCTTGACATGCTGATGTGGTGTTTTTACATGAAACAAAAATTGCGAACTGGGATTGGAGAGTCTAGAGATCAACAGGGATGTGTAAGTTATCTGAGTTTAGGGCATCACCGATAGTCGGAACTCGGAAGTGTTGGGGGTGTGGCTTTGGGTTGGGATGAAGATCTTTTCTCCTTAATGGCAAAAAAGGTCGAAGTGGTTCGGTGTCTGTGATGCTGGAGCGAAAAGCAAAATCGAGAAGGGTGCTTTTGAGTTCAGTCTATAGACCACCCGATGGTTAGTCAGGTTCGGAACTCCGAGAGGAGTTGAGAGCGGTCAGGCGAGACTAGGCGGGAGTCATGTGGCAAGTCGAAGGGGCCTTCAATGTCACAATATTCACATCAGACCGGCTTGGGGATAGAGGAGGGCAAGACTCGGGATCTAGAGAATTTTTGGATCTAGTTGGTGAGTTGGAGTTGGAGGTGCTTGATGCGGCGAATTGCCATATTACACTTGGTAGAGCAAGTCATCTAGATCACGTTTGGATTGCTTTTTTGCATCGGTGGAGATGCTTGAATTGTTTCCATTAGCTCCACAAGGGATCTTTTGAGTACTCGGTTAGATCATTCACCAGACCATATGGATGGACATGCGGAAGCGCTTACAGTGATTTTCACTAGGGAGTAGGTTCGCAGGGTAGTTTTTGACCTAAATGTTGATGGTTGTCTTGATCCAGACGAACTAATCGTCTATTTCTATAGAGAATTATGAGAAGTTGCAGAAAGTGATGTCATGGAGTGGATCATAGAGTTCAGAGAGGAAAATCGAGGCATCGAGAGGCTGAACAGATCATTGATATTCCTTATCCCCAAGAAGGAGGTGGTGGAGCATGTGGAGGATTTCATGCCGATAGCTTTATCTAATGCGATCTATCTCATTGTAGATGAGGTATTGGCCAATCGACTAAGGGGAGTCCTTGAAAGAATTATTTTGCTTGGTCAGATAGCTTTCATCGAGGCATCGAGAGGCTGAACAGATCATTGATATTCCTTATCCCCAAGGAGGTGGTGGAGCATGTGGAGGAAAATCGAGGCATCGAGAGGCTGAACAGATCATTGATATTCCTTATCCCCAAGAAGGAGGTGGTGGAGCATGTGGAGGACTTCAGGCCGATAGCTTTATCTAATGCGATCTATCTCATTGTAGATGAGGTATTGGCCAATCGACTAAGGGGAGTCTTTGAAAGAATTATTTTGCTTGGTCAGATAGTTTTCATCGAGGCATCGAGAGGCTGAACAGATCATTGATATTCCTTATCCTCAAGGAGGTGGTGGAGCATGTGGAGGAAAATCGAGGCATCGAGTGGCTGAACAGATCATTGATATTCCTTATCCCCAAGAAGGAGGTGGTGGAGCATGTGGAGGATTTCAGGCCGATAGCTTTATCTAATGCGATCTATCTCATTGTAGATGAGGTATTGGCCAATCGACTAAGGGGAGTCCTTGAAAGAATTATTTTGCTTGCTCAGATAGCTTTCATCCCTAGATGTCAATTGTTTGATGGTGTTGTGGTAGCACTGGAAATTGTGGCAAACTGAAAAATGAGAGGAAGCATAGGATTTTTATGGAAAGTGGACTTTACAAGGGCATATGATTGCTTGAACTAGAGTTTCATTTGGGCCTCATTGGCCCTAAGGCGATTACTGGATGAGTGGATTACATGGATGAAGAGGTGCATCACGATTTCGTCCTGTTCAGTTTTGGTGAATGGGAGGCTAGAAGGAGGCTTTTTTCAGCCACATCGAGGAGTGAAGCATGGTTGTCACTTGGCTCCATTACTTTTTGTGTTGGCAGTAGATGCGTTGGTGGTAATGTCGAATCTGACAGAGGAAGGTGGGTTCTTTCAAGGATTCTCAATGGAAGACCTCTCGATTCCGATTCTCCAGTACGTTGATAAGACGATCTTTCTTATCGAGAGGGGCGGAAGAATACAGAGCGATTAAAGCTGTTTTGGGAATCTTTGGGCAAGTGTTGGGGCTAAGAGTAAATGGGACAAAGTTGGCTTTTGTTACATTTAACCAAACCCAGGAGGAGATAGTGATCTGTGAGGAGATTTTAGAAACTGCACGACGAAGTTTGCCCCTTAGCTACCTTGGTCTGTCATTGGTTTGTGGGAGCTTAAGGCGGGTGGATTGGTTGTGGTGATAGAGAAGTTAGAAATAAAGTTAGCAATATGGAAAGGGATGTGCCTGTCTAGATGTGGGAGACTAGTGGTGGTGAAAGCAATCTTGTTGGCAACTCTGATTTTCTTTAGTTCTACCAGATTGATGCTGATCGGGATTTGCAGATGACTGGAAGGGGTGCTGAGACGTTTTTTCTTGGGTAGTTAATATGGAGGGAAAAGGAATGGCTTTGGTGGATTGGGGAGCTGTAAGCCTGTAACAAAGTCAGCCAAGGAGGGTGGATTGGGGGTGCTGCGAATTAGGGACATGAACAAGGCTTTGCTGTTGAAGTGGGTGCTGAGGATCTGGCAGGATGTGATGGATATTCCTTCACGTATGGTGAGATTCATTTACTTTGTTCATCTAGCCTGCATGCAAACGTGGGAATTGTGGCTGCACCACGACTTCATGGAGATGTATGTGCATGAACCTACAGGATATAGTATCCTCGATGCAACCCTTATTAGGAAGCGAGGAAGGTTTCATATTCTGGCGGGATTATTAGACGGAGGAAGGAGCGTTATGTGATTTATATCCCAGGCTTTTTGCTTTACCTACAAGGAGGGAGGCAAGGGTGGCAAATATGTGGTCGAAGGGTGCCTGGACGTCGGAGTTCGTGTCAGATTTATCAGATTAGATGCTTGAAGAGTTTGTATCCCTTTCGGACAGACTAGCAAGAGAGAAAGAGCCATCGGAAGGCAGATATGCTTGATGTTGAAGTGATGGAGTTTTCTCGGTGAAAAAGACATACAAGATCATTCTGACCCATCTACTGAAGTGCTAGAGGATACTTCACAAGATTGTGCTAAAATATGGGGGATGAAATTTACCCGTGACCGTGAGGATAACGATATTTCTATGGTTGATGAGGAGAGGGCGTTTGATGACGGGTGCAAGAAGAGCCATGATGTTCCTGGTTGAGGAGATGCGCATGAGATGCGACAAGTTGAAAGAAGATATAGAGCATCTTTTTTTTTCAATTGTCCCCAATCTAGGGAGACGTGGGAGAAATCCGAGCTGCAAGGAGTGAGGTGAGAAAGTTTTGGGTCCTTCTGGAGTTCACTTGGTGCAAATTGGACATGCTTAGTCGGGGGGAGGTCAAGAGTTTGTGCGATTGTTTGGGCCATATGACTGATATGAAATGGGGATGTTTTGAAGGTACTCACACATACTAGTGCACTTTGCGAAGGTTGGCGTTTGTTGTGTTTGTAATTATTTTTATATCTATATTAATATATTCTTTGGATGGGTTTTTCAACATGGATTTGAAAGACACTTTCAACATGGATTTGCACTTTCAACACGGATTTGATCAAGAATCCATGTAGTTGACCCTACTTAAAGCGGGAGAAGGTTTTACCATTTTTATATTCTTTGGATGGGTCTCTACAGGAAGTCCATCCTATTTTCTCTCAAAAAAAATCTTTTGGAGGTATTATCGGTTTGTGAGGGCCTTTCCGACACTGAAGATCACTGGTCCTGGGCTGATGGATGCTTCAAGATGCGGAAAGCATATAAACCATCTACTTGCCAATGGTCTTTGATCTACGGATCGCCTTGGATAAGTGCGGGGACACATGGAGGTGGAAGATCCCACTGCAGGTGTGGATCTTCATCTGATTGCTGAAAGGAATCGTCTGATGACTGGAGAACGAGGAGTTAGCTTCATCCCTAGGACTGGCGGCACATATGAGTGATGTTTGATGGCTTAGGAGGATATCGAGCATCTCTTCTTTGGAGTTGGTGTCATCCACTGATTGGGGTGGTTCTTGGGAATCTTTGGATGAAATGGGATATGGGAGCAGCCCCAACAAGATTTGCGTGACGGCTATTTTATGGTCTATTTGACTTGTGTGTAATGGGTATATATTCCGAGGAGAAAGAATGGACATGGAAAATGTTATAGACATGCAAAAAACTTAAGGATCTTTCGATTTTTTAATTATTTTTTGGATAATGTGAATATATAGAAGTTTAGCGTTGAGTGTCTCCTCGGCGTCGCGACCTTTTTTTCCTATAAAAGGTTCTTGTGCAAGAATAAACAACTTTATAGGATTTATGGTGTAACTATGAAATATCTAGATGTTTAGATGGAACTGCATTATTTCATAGGGCCATGTATCTAGATATTTGCTATAGTTTATTGCGACATGCAATTTTCACTAACACGGACTTCAGTTAATTTTTCTTTTAAATTTTTACTGTATTGAAGTTATTTTTCTTTTAAACTGACTACATTAAACTTATTTTTCTTTTAACAAATATAAAATAAATGGTACCTCTGGTTCCTATTAGAATTGCCGAGGTGAGGTAGCTCGTCTGTTTTCGACAATAAGTTGGGGAAACCATATAGGACTACCGGTACTATGTGGAACACAGAGTATAAGCATATCTCCAATTTTTAAATTAGTTAATGCTAATGGTACTACGTGGAATCCAAAATATAAACATATCTTCAATTTGTAGATAGGCCAATGCTACTGGTACTACGTGGAACCCGATACAAGCATATCTTAAATTTGTAGATATGCCAATGCTATCTGTATATTTCAATTACTGGGATGAATCAGAACTATTTGATTGATTGATGTAATGAAATGTTCATCCTCTGCTAAGAAATTCCTACAAAGTTTCTCTTTCTTTTCCTGTAGGGTGTGATAATGATTCATTCCTTTATGATATTAGATAATTATATGTGTTATATTTGTAAACAAAATTGCTTGATATGCAGGTTGACAAATCTGAACAAAAGCCATCCGAACAAAGCCCATCTGGCAGGTTACAAGGGTCAACATATGCAGACAAGTCACTTACCCGAGTTGATGTTCAGGATATTGTTTCAGTGTCTGCATGTGCTGACCTCACGTTGCCCCCTGGAGCTAGCTTATGCATCGATACAATCCATGGACCTGTCTTCTTGGTAAATTATCTTTTCACATGTCTCATCTAGTACCAGCAAGCTGATTAATTCTTGAAATGGTGCTATAAACTTTTGCCTTCTGCTGTGGGCTATACTTCTAGCCTTCCAGCTCACACATAATGATTTATTCTGAGAAGTATACATTGCCCTTGGTCTACATTTCCCGGATTCAAATAATTTTCTATATCTGAATGTTAGAATTTAGAAAAGCTATCCCGTTCCGAAATTTTGCACCTTATTCTGATATGGAATTTCGCTTGGAAAGATTGATTTTTCTCTCACATTTATAAGCAAAGTGGGCACTAAGATTATCGAGAATCCCCTACTGCTGCTAATTTGTTCCATTGGTCCATAAATTACATATGTTTTGATTTCGCATTTTCAGCATCCTTATACCTCTTAATCATGTCAGCATATACGCAGAAAAGTGCTCCTGCTATCCGCTCTTTCTTCCATGCAGGTTTTATGAGGATATTTGGTCACGCTGTCTTCATTGTTTTTATGCCCAATCCTGGTTTCTCTTCCACCTCCACTTGCACATAGCTTTTTACTACTTCAATGGCAAGTACAGTGCACATCTCAGCCCCTGATTCATCTGTGTAAAGCCCTTACGTTGAATTAGTAGCTGCATAGAATGTCAATTCCGATGTCTCATGGAGATGGGTCTCCTGCAATGGGGAATACTTACAGTGGGAATGGGATTGCAAATATGCCTATGATTTCAAGAATGGTGGCTTTGTGATGGGTGTGTCCGCATGTAGAATAAGGAAGTGAAGAGCTGAAGGAAAATGTAGAACGCGAGGGTATCTCTTTGGTGCTTGAATTTGTGAAATCGAAACCCAACACCGAAATTCGACATGGTTTCCTTTGAATTTTCATGATTTTGATTGAATATTGACGACTTATTGTCGATATTTCTATTTCCCCAAGTTACTGATATGCTAGTGAAATCAACATTTAAGCCCATGTCTAGGATTTCTGAAAAGGTATGTCGCCGGTGATAAAGCTTCAGAGAGGGAGGGGTGGTTTATGGTCAAGAAGCAGCTTAGGGTGAGTAAGGTTCGATTGTGTGTCATTTTCCATTCCTATGGGAGTTTTATATAAGGTGCGGGTCACTACGTCATCCGCCACTGTCCCTACACCTCGATTGGAAGGGATGGTTTATGGTCAAGAAATGGCTTCCAATGAGTGAGGTTCGATTGTGTATCATTTTCCCTTTCGATGGGATGTTTATATAGGATGTGAGCCATTACATTATCCACCATTGTCCCTGCATCCTGATAGTTATTGTCTCATGCGGGACCGACCTTGCTGCAACTACAGGTGGCGGTTGTTTGACCACTCGATCATCCAGAGGTTGTTCAACATCTCCTACTTGATGGAAGTAGTCAAGGCTTCCACACTCCTATTCGTTGTGTATGGAGGGAGGGAGGGTTTATCATCAAGAAGTGGCTTTCAATGAGTAAGGTTCGATCGTGTCATTTTCCCTTCTTATGGGAGTCTTATATAGGGTGTGAGCCATTACATCATCCGTCATTGCCCCTACACCCTGATAATGAGGGAGGGAAGGTTTATGGTCAAGAAGCAACTTCCGATGACTGACGCACTATACCCTACCAGATAGGGCTCTTGTTAGGGTGTCTTTGTACTGGGTAAGTGGTTTATTTTCTATACATAGCTCCATTTTCAACTAATAAAGTGGTGGATCACATATTCATCAACCCTGTATACTTAGACCTTGCTCGTCCTCGAGCAATTAAAATGAATGCAGAAATGAAATGAGATTGGATTCCAAACCAAGATCATGAACAAAAAATGAAAATGGATCTCGACCCGACCTTTGGATTCGATTTTATGTCATTTGCCCTTCTTATGGGAGATTTATATACGGCGTGAGCCATTACGTCGTCCGCCACTACTCCGCCTTGATAGTTAGGGTTTCGTGCAAGACCCGGCCTTGCCGCTACCATAGGTGGCAGTTGTTTGAGTACTTTGTCATCGGAGGCCTTTCAACATCTCCCACTTGATGAAAATGGTCAAGACTTCCACACTGCTATTCGTGGTGTATTTTAGAAGATAACTACTATAGGGATCACTATTCATCATTATCTATTATCCGAGTCACGCATTCATGAGTCCCATTTAGCCAATGTTTAATATAAGTGCATGTTGTTATCCCATTAGTTAGAGAACCGCCTAACATATCACTTGTAGGTATATAGATTTCCTTGATTTCTTATTTTGCCATTATATCTTTTATAGTGAAATCGGATCTCAATATTCTTTCCTTCAGAATTGTTGAAAGATATTTATATAAATCCTAAACCTAAGGGTATTCTCATACTCTGAGCAGAGAGGCACCACTCCTTGCAACCCTATCCCTAGGACTCCATCTATATGAGGAGCCCTAGGGTTCTCATTCTAATTATGAAACTTCTATTCTGATTCTCAACTTGGTATCAGTGCGGTTCTCATCCTCCCCCCATCTCCCCCTCTTCCCCACCCACCTCTACCACTCATCCCCAATGCCTCTTTTCTGACGTCGTCAACAAGCTGCCACATCCAGCCCTTGTAGACCACACCTTCAACCCCTCTACCACGCACCCTCCCTACCACCCAACAACCCCTTTCCATCCCCTTCCTTCCTTTCCTTTAGCCCGAGCTTCCATCCCTCACCAAACCCTGCTCCAACCCCCCCGCCTCACGCGCTCCTTAACGTACAATAGGCCCTTTCCAACCCCACTCCGTACCGCCTACTAACTCTACACCCCCTCTTTATCACCTAGCAAGCCCATGACTCCTTTGCCATCCCGACAGTAGCCCCATGGCTCCTCGCTACTCGACAACCCCATAATAACAAACTATCCCACCCGTGCACTCCCTTACACGTCTTTGGTCGACTTTCTTGCTCTTTCCAGTCCAAGAAAGCGACCACCCCTTCACCCATTAGGATTGTAATGAGCACATTCATTTTTATTTATGTTTTTAATCATTTTGAGGATAATACCTATTGGTTTACAACTGTTATATCATGTTCATATAAATTAGTACGAAATGCTCATTAGTAAGAATAGAAAAGACATCAAAATAAAGAAAAGCACAAATACGATATTAGTTAAAACTTGAATTTAACTTTTGGAGCTTGAGTTTAGTTAATTAAATTTGGATTTAGACATAAAATTTTATAAATAAGTAAAAGCACTTGTTTGCATAATTATAAAGTTTGCATAAAACTTAACTCAACACATCAGCGGAGAAATGTGTGAAAAAACCAGATTCCCTTTTTTTGTTCTTTTGATGAAAGGACATGTAATTTCAATAAAATTCCATTGACATTTCACTAAAATTATGCAAAAGAAATAGGGTTTTGATCTCTTGTGCCTTTAACTTTTGCAATATTAGTTATGCTGCTTATTCTACTCCCCATTTTGTAATATCAGTTGTGCCTCAGACTTTTTAAAAACTTCACAGTTCTGCCCTTTTGTAATATCGATCATACACTTACTTTACCTTAATGGAAGGGAAGACCTGTTAATTTTGTAAGAAGTCATGGGCACAATCATGGTTTTAAAAAATGCGCCTCGAGGCGCCGAGGCGTAAGCCTCGAGGCGGTTTTCCAAGAAAACCGCCTCGAGGCTATAGCCTCAGTCTGGATATCTGAGGCGTAAGCCTCAGAGACCCGAGGCGGTATCGAGGCGGTCGAGGCGGTGAGGCGGTCCCGAGGCGCCGCCTCGGTCTGTTATGCATTTTCTTAGGTAAATAAATAAAAAACTATATAAAGTTGTACTTTTATAATAATATTAAAGTTATTAAGCATATTTTAGTTACAAACATACAAGTCACAATCGCAATATTGTGTTATAGTATCATCATATGTATTCTCAAAACGTAACATTTCATAAATATACAAATATACATTTATATTACAATCACTATTGCATCAAAGAAATCATGCAAGTGTACAAAATGATTGTTTCTAATTAGTATGAACAAATTTTATGTCAACAATTGATATTCGATTGCTTATATCGCTACAATGAGTATAATATATGTTTAAGAAACTGTATATTTTTGTACGAATATTAGAAATTCACATATTTACAATATTAATATTACTTAATCACAAATTAAAACTAGCATATATGGTTAATATGGTATTATTTCAATATCTATTAAATTTAAAATATTCAAATTTAGGATTTATGATCATATATTTTGTCAATATTTGAAGTTGACAGATTTATGATAATATAATTATGCTTAATAATAATTTTGACTTGTATTTTCTCTATAAATCGAGGCTTACGCCTCGACCGCCTCGAAGCTTACGCCTCGCTTCAATAACGGAAAACCGCCTCGATCCGCCTCACGTTTTTTAAAACCTTGGGCACAATTGCTGTTATAAAAATAGAGGGGCATAACTGATATTACAAAAGTTAAGAAGAGCATACGTGATAAAAACTTAACAAAAAAAAGGCAACATTTTGATTTCATTGAACCGAGAGACGGAAATTTCAACTAGATTTGATCGAATCTCACCGAAATTTGAGGCCATGTTCCATGATGATGTAATCCCTTTGTAATGCAGCCTCCGTGAAAGCATCATAGTTTGCAACATTTTTCCATCCAGTTTGAACTCTGTATGCAGTTGTGCACACAACATTTTCTCTTATACTCCAGCTAAATGTTCATAATTCAGTCTCCTTAAAGTTCTCATAAAATGAGCATTGTTCTTCAATTTGGTGCTGTTTGATTGTCACCTTTGATCTATGCAATAATCACAATATTTTAGGTAATCTTAACTCCTTATGTTAGCCTCCAAATCAAACATGGCTGGATAAACAATAGAGATAAATGATATATGAAGAATTTGTTAGAGATCAAACTAATTTATGACCAAATCAAGCTCCAAATCCTTGTGATAACGTGTGGAAAGAGCTCTTACGAGTAAAAGAAAAGAGGAAGATGAGGGAAGAGTGAAAAGAAAGGCGAGAAGAAGCGAGAGAGAATAAGAAAGCTCATGCTTCGACAACTTAATTGTATCCGAAGTTGGTAATATAAGGGCACTGTGAGCATGGAATGAAACAATACGCCTCAAGGCGAGGTGGTCAAATTTAGTGCTGAGGACACCTCAGCCTTGTTCTCTGAGGTGGGTGCCTCGAATGAAAAAAACACCCTGAGGCGGTTCCTCCTCGAGGCGTAATGAGGTGTTTCCTGAAGCAACCTCGACGCTCGTGACCCACTTTTTTAACCCTCTTTCCCCGATGCTCGAAGGGCTCTTTGGCTTTTCTCTGCTTTTCTGTCGTGTTCGAAAGAACCCAAAAGAACCCCTAAGCACTCTTGCTTCCCTCCGCTTCCTAACATTGGCGACACCTACTCGAGCGGTTGCCTCCCGACGTCGATGCTGAGGTTCTCGAAGCTCACAACCCTCTATAGTCGCCACCACCTCCTACATCTCGCGCCACCTCCTCCTCCTCTTTAGGTAATGCTTTGCTGCCCTAACTATTTAAGGGTGACGATTCTGCTAAATGGACCTATTAATTATTTATTTTTGTCACTGGTATATGTGAGTAACTATTTAAACTTCCCAATTCCGTATGTGTCCTGTACTTTCTGGTTGGATATTATTGTTTAGACATTTTAATCTAAATGTATATCATTTTTTAGAACTTGGAAACATTATTTTTTTCTGTAAATTTGCAAAAACTGTAAAAGAATTTATTTCAATTTACTTGACTTTTATTTTTTTTCCTTTGTAATCATGTAGACAATTTACATGCTATATGCCTATATACCATTGGAGAAGCTTCATTTTAATCTAAACCTAGAAGATGCGAAGATGACTATATACTATATAGTGTACTGTAAATAACTATCTTAGATTCTTAGACCTATTTGACTAAACTTGTAACTTGTAAGTCGAAGGTTGCAGCTCTATAGAGGGTCACGAGTTATGAGTCATAGAATCATAGTTTTTGTGCAATAAATTTCATATCCATGATTCTTAGACCCATTATCTTAGATTCTTAGACTTATGATTCTTACTTTGTTGCACATTTGATTGGTTGTGCTTGCAATTTTTTTTTTGGGAAATAAATTTCGAAAATGCCGAAAGCAAGCATAAGAGGTGCGAAAGATTCTGTAGGAGGTCGAAGCGATCCTGGATAGAAATATTACGTTCGACTCGAAATGGATGAGTCTACGAAGGGTAAGGATTATCTTTATGTACAATACATTTTTTATGCTAAGAGGATAACCTGTGGAGTTGCAAGACTCTGCACCATCTTGCAAAAACTGGGAAAAATATTAAAGCATGACTAAAAGTTCCTTGCTTTCTTCAAGAAGAAGGAGGAGCATTTAATTACTTATAAGAGTGGGCCAACGAGCACACATATAGATTACTTTGTGTTGAGGAGAAGAGATCGGTTGTGTTGTAAAGACTGCAAAGTAATCCCAGGAGAGAGTTTGACAACCCAACATCGCTTGTTAGTCTTGGATGTACAAATAAAAGGGATGATAAAGAAAAGGAGGGTTCCTAATATCACTAGAACTAGATGGTGGAATCTTCCATTGAAGCAATCGAGCTTCAGGGAGAAGGTTTTTGAAGATTTATCTTGGGATTGTAGTGGAAGTGCAAACGAGATGTGGGAGGCAGTAGCATACTTGTATCCGAAAGGTAGCCAAAGAGATGCTAGGCGAGTCAAAGGGAGGAGCCCCAGGTCAAAAGGAGGCTTGGTGGTGGAGTGAAGGGGTGCAAGAGAAGCTAAAAATTAAAAGAGCATGCTTTTAAGCTATGTCTAAGGGTAGAACAAAGGAAACTGTCACAAACTACAAAATAGCAAAGAAGGAAGCAAAGAAGGCTGTAAGCGAGGCTAAGTCGAAAGCTTATGAAGTTTTGTATAAAAATCTCGACTCTAAGGAGGGCCAGAAGGATATATTCAGGTTGGCTAAAGCAAGAGAAAGAAAGACCAAAGACCTTTCTCAAGTGAGATGCATTAAGGATGAGGAAGGTCACGTGCTTGTTACTCATAAGGATATAGAGACTAGATGGGAGCAGTACTTCCATGAACTTTTTATTGGGGAAGGAAATAGAGAGATCACTTTGGGTGATCTAGCTAGTAGTGAAAGTTATTTGAATCGTGCAAGCTATAGACGGATACAAAGAAAGGAAGTAGAGGAGGCTTTGAAGGTCATGAGACCTGGGAAAGGTGTAGGACCGGATGACATCCCTGTAGAAGTATGGAAAGTTTTAGGTGAGCGCGGTTTGTCTTGGTTTACGAATCTATTCAATGTTATTTGGCGAAGCAAGAATATGCTTGAAGATTGGAGGAGGAGTATCGTGGTGCCTCTTTATAAGAATAAAGGAGACATTCAAAATTGTTCAAATTATAGAGGTATCAAGCTGATGAGTCACACTATATGAAAATTTTGGAGCGTGTGATCGAGAGAAGGTTGAGGCAAGTTTCCAACGTTAAAGAAAACCAATTCGGATTCATGCCAGGTCGCTCAACTATTGAAGCCATCCATTTGTTGAGGAGAACAATGGAGATTTATAGAGCTAAAAGGAAGAACCTCCATATGATCTTTATTGATTTGGAGAAGGCTTATGATTCTGTCCCACGAGAGATATTGTGGAGAGTTTTGGAGAAGAGATAAGTGCATGTCCTATACATTAATCTCATAAAGGACATGTATGATAGGGCTTTATCTTGTGTAAGGACCCCGTCTAGGAAGACTGGCTATTTTGACATCAACGTTGGTTTACATCAAGGTTCAACTTTGAGTCCATTTCTTTTTACTTTGATTATGGACGAGTTGACAAGTCACATTCAAGATGAGTTACCTTGGTGTATGTTATTTGCTGATGATATTGTGTTGATTGACGAGACTAGAGATGGAGTAAATGAGAAGCTTGAGGTATGGAGACATGAGTTGGAGAGTAAATGATTTCGTATAAGTAGGGCTAAAACAGAATATATGGAGTGCACATTTGATGGAAGCAATGATGAAGGAATTGAGGTGAAGATTGGTGATGATAACATTCAGAAGAGAGATTCTTTTAGATATCTGGGATCTATTTTGCAACATGATGGGGAAATTGATGGAGATGTTACTAATAGAATAAATGCATGTTGGCTAAAGTGGAGAGGAGCCTCTGCTGTTCTCTGTGATAAGAAAATTCCTTTAAAAATTAAAGGAAAGTTTTACAAAGCAGCCGTGAGACCTGCTATGCTCTATGGATCTGAATGTTGGCCTGTGAACCATAGACATGTGCAGAGAATGGCTGTAGCAGAAATGAAAATGCTAAGGTGGATGTGTGGACACACGTAAAGATCGGATTCGGAATGATGCAATCAGAAAGAAAGTTGGTGTTGCTCCGATCGAGGATAAGATGCGAGAAAACCGCTTAAGATGGTTTGGTCATTTGCAAAGAAGATCAGCTGATGCACCAGTTAGGAGATGCGAGTGTTGGGATGTTGAGCCGGCTAAGAGAGGGCGGGGACGACCCAAAAAATGTTGGAAAGAGACCATACGAAGGGATCTTTGTTTTGTGGATATAAGCCCGGGATTGACCCAAGATAGATCTGAATGGAGGCAAAGAATCCATGTAGCCGACCCTACTTAATTGTGGGAAAAGGCTTTGTTGTTGTTGTTGACTAAAAGTTCCAACCGAAGTATCAAATGAAACAAAGTTTTTGCTAGTAATGCATGATGAAAAAAATAGAAGAGCAATAGAAGATATGGAAGAACTTTATAGAGTCGATGCTTATGGAATGGAAGAACCTCGTGGATGTAACGAACCTCACACATTAACATGAGGATCCAAAAGTGTGAAGCTAATAAGGGGTCCTATGGACTTATATGTTGGTGCAATCGGTTTGGGAGGTCCTACGATTGGGAGTACAAACATCCTCGAGATGCAGCATCAGACAACAATGAATGCATCATGGAAGAAAGAGGACTTATGTTTGTCGTGATATTGGAAGATTTTTCTTTGAAAATCGATTTGCATTCAATTGTGCAAATACTCCATCATTTCAAACAATGCTTCATTTTGTTGGTGCATTTGAGAGGGGATTGAAACCTCCAACGACATACAAGTTGAGATCTTTGATATTGACGGAAGAAGTAAATGACATCGACAACTTGATGAAAGCGCAAAGATTTCTTGGGCAGAGACATGTTGTAGCATCATGTTTGACGATTGGACAGACACAAAAGGTCGTTCACTTAATCAAACAATCCAACTGGGACTTGGTTCTTAAAGTCCATAGATGCATCTGATAAAATAAAGACTGCACAATTACTTTTTTCTGTGCTCGATGATGTAGTTGAGGAGGTTGGTGAAGACAACATTGTACAAGTTATAACTGATAATGCCTCGAACTACAAAGCAGCTTTACAATTGTTGATTAAGAAGAGAAAGCATTTATATTGGACCCATGCACCGTCCACTGCATTGATTTGATGTTAGAAGACATTCTGAAATTGTCTTTGCATGCTTCCGTTTTCAAAAAACCAAAAGACTCATCAACTATGTTCGTGGTTGGGTTTTATTCGTGATCAGGGCAAAGATTGGGGGAGATTTGGTCCGACCTGCCATTACACATTTTGCTATGGATTTCCTGACATTGCAGAGATTGATCACTATAAGGGACTCTCTCGAGTCATTTTTTATTTCCTATGCATGGAAGAGGATCCCCTATTCTTCCAAGCCTCAAGGGAAAAGTGCGTGCAACACAATTTTGTGGCACAAATCTTTTTGGCCTGGCATTGCCGTTGTGATTAGTGCAACCAATCCTTTGGTCATGGTTTTATGGATGGCTGATTATGAAAAATATCCCCCATGGGATTCATGTATGAAGCAATGGATAAAGCAAATGAGGAAATTGCACATGTATTAGACAATGAAGAAGAAAAATACAAATTGTTTTGGGACATTGTGGATGCTAGGTGGGATCACCAACTTCATACTCATTCGCATGTTGCCGCCTACTTTCTCTATCCCCAATATCACTACAACCCTCATTTTCGATGCACATCAGTGTTGCAGAAGGCGGTATTTGGTATTCAGTCGGAGGGGTCACTGAATAGAGAATAATCGGTATTCGGGTGACTATTCGGAATTATTCGGTTTTGTATTTTTTTAATATAAAATTTATTTATAATACATATATTCTTATATTTTTATACATATATGGTCATTATTTAACATGAATCCAAGATAAAAGTACCAATCAATATAATAGATATATAGAATTTGACATCTGTGGTGATACCGTGGTAAAATGTAACCCATAAAAATTGAAAATTGAAAATAAAAAAAATAAAAATATTAAAAGTCAAACTCCATTCGGCCTAATAGTCAGGCCAGTCGGCCGAATAGTCGGTCGACTATTCGGTCGGGCCGACTATTGGCCGACTGGGGGTCTATTCAGTCGGGGACTCCCCGCACCGCATAGTCGGACCGACTATTCGGGATAATCGGCCGACTATTGAAACATTAATGCACATCGAGATAAAAATTGGATTGTATGCTTACATGGAGAGGTTAATAAGTGATCCCTTGGAGAGAGAAAGTAGATCTACAGATAGATGCTTTCAGGAGTACACAAGGCATGTTTGGATATTGTAATGTTGTGAACACACGCAAGAAGATGAGTCCCGATATGCATTCCTCTGATCCTCTCGATCTATTATTGTTTGCTTTTCATTATTAAATATAATCATATATTATAGATTTATGGCCATCATCAATTGAGTGGTGGAGGGCTTTGGAGATATACTCCCGAGCTGACCAAGTTTGTCATAGAAATTGAGTTTGACATGTAGTGCATCTGGTTGTGAACGCAATTCGAGTTCATTTAATCATATAGTATTTCGACTTGAGTAGATCATAAGCGTATTTTCTAATTCTATATATTTTAAGATTTACCATGTGTATTTGGTAGGTACATAAGAAGAGAAATCAGCTCGCACAAGCAAAACTCAATTATGTGGTCTATGCAATGCTCAACTTGAAGTTGAAGCAGGGGGATGTCAAGAAAAAGACTATGGAGGATCCCCTATGCTTGGAAGATGTGGATTATGGTGATGAGTAGGTATTAGAGCTTCAGCCATATGAAAATGGTGCATATTAAGAGCTTGATGCAAATGCTCCTCTAGAGGAGGATGTTGAGGAAGTTGAGGAAGAATAAGATGATTCTCATAGGAAGAAGAGAAAAAAAGGTAAATGTGATGTTAAACTTATTTACTTGGAATAAAAATACAATATACTAACAAAATAACAATGGTATTGTATAATACATGTAAAGGTGTGGCTGATGTTGATGAGGATGAGGTTCATACCTGAGATGAAGTTAGCGATGAAGATGATAATAAAGCAAATTTAAACTACTTGGATGATTCATTGGATGATCCACGGAGTAATAGTGGATCCGAGGATGATATTCTTGATTCTGATGTTAGAGTTCAGGGTAATGATTAGAAGATCTTTACGAGCCTAGAAGATAAGAACATGACTTGGTATTCTACTTTTTGAACTAACAAAATGATTTGAAATCTGGAAGTTGGAACTTATTATGTTTTGTACTCTTTATTTTGTTTTGTGTTTAATTCTAACATTTGGTACACTGCAAGTCTATGACAATGCTGGATTACATTAAGATTCCTTTACTTGCTTTATATACTTTAAGATTTGTGTTATTGTATTGCTTTCTTAATATTTATAAACTAGAATAGGTTAGATTACTAAATTTTTGGGAAAATTCGATGCTATGCCTCGTCTCGCTTCTGGTGAAAACGCCTCGTTCCGTCTTTCATTCTTTCAAACCTTGATTGTCAGCTACTGACATTCCTCTATATTGGACGATAAGAGCGTTCACAAAAGAAATATACCGTTTTACATATGTAGGAGAAATGATATGACATCACCAATAGTGCCAGCATGGGTCCTGATATATCGCAGACAACTGAAAATTTCGGCATTCCATGCTTATTGAAAGATGTTGTGTTGGCTACATGCGATACATAATTATATTGTCGTGCTTTGATTTTGCTTCAGTATCTTCTCCAATGCTTGAACCCCGTTCTCTTACTTGTTGAAGTTCTAATGCTTTTTAGCTTGCGGATTTGCTGCTCTGCTCCGTTTACAGGTTGCTGACACATGGGAGGTTCTTGATGGTTGGTTGGATGCGATCCGTCTTGTATACACGATATATGCACGCGGTAGGAGTGAAGTTCTTGCCAGCGTTATAACTGGATGATGCATTGTTGCAGCTCCTGAAATGCTTATGCTATGCCAGGATGTTCAACTTATTTCTTGATGGGGCGACCGTCTTTATACAAAATATTCTTTCTCCAATCAAGATGTTCATTTTATATCCGGCAATGCGTTCGGTATGTGTGCAGTTTTTGCCCAAAAGCAAAGTGTATAAGAGATGTCTCTGTTCCTATCTTTTCGGGTACTAAATGAGTGTAGATTTGACCGAAAGACTGATGTCGGTTGAAGGAAGGATAATATTGTTGCCTGCTTAGGTTAATAGAAACTCTGTAAAAATATGATTTCCCCCCAATTATAGAACACACTGATAAGCGGAAGGAAGACTTGTGAATTCCAGGATTTTGGAGCTCAACTATTTCCTTGTCTCAATCATTCAGTTCGACACCATTTTACATTCAGGTCTCCTGAAGGTTGAATTTTTCCTGTCGAGCTGTGGTTAAAGATTCTTTTGGAGCCTGATGTCCATTTTTCGCTAGGGTTTCCTTCTCCTCTGATATAAAGACCATTTATGGTGGAAAATGATGGTTCTTTGAGCTGCAGCCACTACTCCATCTATTGGCTATCCTGCTTGCTGGGATTAGGCTCCAGCCAATCAGCGATGATGGGTATGGTATGAGTGATCCCTTATCCTTTATTGTGGTGTTGAAGTTTCTGTGGGATGTGTTTTTTTTCAAGTGGATGAGATTTGCTTGAAGATTCCTTCCAATAATTGGACCTAAGACTCTTAATTATGTTATAGCTGTGGACTGTATTGTACTTTGAGGGTGCCAAGACATGGGACTTTATTCATGAGTTGTCCTCTATCAAAATCACTTTCTTCCCATCGCATCGGATGCAAAGTATACGTTGATCATTCTTGTTTACGGGCAGCCAGCCATTTCTGAAAGTTTATTATCATCTTAAATGACGCAGTAGGATCTAAGAAGATATCTGTGGGACCATCCTTTAGCGTAACTGTCAAGATGCATAATCTCCATGCCTTTTGAAGATCCAATGCACTGCAAGTGTAAAGGGTTATAGGTCATTCTCGGTTGAATTTGTTGTGGAGTTGCTGCGACTCAACCCGTGATGGTATCGTCTTTCTGGACCTTGCATGTTCTAGTTTGTTCCTACCTTCTGTTTAGATGTGGATAATGCTCAGTTGTGCCTGTTGGGCAATTGGTTCTAAGACAAAAGCTTTGGATCTGAGGGCTTGTTTGGTTGCCAGGTTACCTCGAGGTAACCTGGCATACCCCTCTCTATCCCTGCATTTCTGGGTTGGAATTAGTTGTATGGATCGCATAGTTTCATTGTTATAATATTTTTAATCACGTTAAAATAAAAAATTATATAAAAAAACATATTATATTCACTCAAAAAAGTACATCACATCATAATTATCATTCCAACCCTCATATGCGTCCCTAGATTTCCACAAGAGACTGGGTATTATACTAAGTAGCAGCCTAGGATTTGTATCTATTTTTTAAAATGATCTTATGCATGGTTCAAGATGCATCACAGTTAATTTCTTACAAAAAATAGTGGACGATCCTTCCGCATTGAATCTTATAGGTGAGGCTTTGAGCACGTGTTTAGGGAATCTTTTTTAGTCCGAAGAAAACGATTCATTTAATAACGGGTTATTCTGTATTTTCTTGAAAAGGGAACTCAATCTATAGAAACCATTAATGTAATTTTTTTTTGAAGAAAAAAAGGGTGCAAAGCCGTAAAGGCCAACACCCATTAATGTAATTTTTAAGAAGGTAAAATTATTTAAAGAACTTGTTAACTTGAGATAAGTGAGTGACAAAAGTACGTAACGATTATAATGGATGCTCATCCATTATTAATCGATAAACTTACAACTCATTGCTCCTCTAAGTTGGGCATATGAAATAAACATAGCCTAACTTGCAGACGATGCTAATCTGGGGCTACCCATATAGGGTAATCGACCTATATCCGGTTCATTTAAGAAACTTCCATGTCTTTTTTTCCACGATGTCTATTTTTCAATAGGTTTTGTTTAAAAAATAATTCCCAGTAGATGAATGTGTTCAGGTTTGAATTACCTTCTGGGTAATTGAAACCAACTCCAACATCAAACCTTGATATGTACGTAGACATACATACACTTAAAGACGTATATACATGCAATAATCTCATGCTATTTTTCACACCATCCACCAACTCAACCGCCTTTCACGATCCTCACAAATACAACTTCTCTATTTAATAGATTTAAACAATTATTTTTTTTACAAATCTTGGATGTTCATTGTACCTTTTGATATTCTTGCTATATTGTTTACTAACCCTTTGTATCAATCCCATGCGTCGCATGTCCACTAACATAAGCACAATACACTTGCTTTCTGCAAGTTCATCTGCATTATATGTCCATGTGGAAGAAAAGTTGAGAATGAATGGAATTATTTATATCTGGTGTATGAGGTTTCTTATATAACGTGAAAATCTAGAGCTCGGATGGGGATAATTGTGTAAGAGACATCGAAGGGTGGCATGACTCAATAAATAAAATAAAAAGAAGATAACTAAAATAACGTCAACACTCCTCAAGTTGGAGCATGATATCTATGGATCATGCCCAACTTGAAAGTCAACCATGATATGTGTTTCTTTGATAGGTCTTTTGGAATATATTTGCAAGCTAAAGATTTGCAGAGTATTGATCATCGATCATCGTACTGTATTATGAATGAAATGGCAATCAACTTCAATCTGCCTAGTTTTCTCATGAAAAATAGAAATGGTGGCAATGTATGTAACAGACTTGTTGTCACAATATAAAGTGACATGAGTAATAGTAGAAAGTTCAAGGTCATGTATAAAGGAAATCAACTAGGTATTCACAAAGTGGCTTGAGTCATCACCCTATATTCAATCTCTGTACTCGATCAAGAAACACCAATCTGCATCTTCCTCTGCTATATAACAAGGTTCCCACCAACAAACATGTCATAACTTGTGGTAGATCATCTATCCTCAAGAGAATTAGCATAATAAACATCTACATAGGTGGTGATGTCAGTGTGGCCGATTGCGCTATAGAAGTGACATTTTCTTATGGATTCCTTTAAGTATTAAAGGATCAAGAGAACAACATGTCAATGATTGTAGTGATGTCTCTTTATGTGATGGATGGCTCTGCTCACAACAAACGATATTTCTGACCTAGTGACTATAAGTTAGAGTAGATTGCCCACTAAGTTTCTATATTGTGGAATATCCTCAAACTCAGAATTAGTGGATGTAGCATGTTTCCATAAGTCCGTTGGGATGCCAGATGGTTTGTATACAAGTAAGTCAGCCTCTGTAAGAATGTGAAGGTAATACTTCTATTGTAATAGGTGTAGTCCTACAATGCGCACCACCTCAATGTTAAGGAAGTATCTGATCTCACCAAGGTCCTTGGTTACAAACATCTGCTGAAGGAAGGTCTTGATATCTAGAATGCTTGCTTTGTCATTACTAGTAATCATCATGTCTTCAACAAAAACAACTAGTATCACAGTGTTAGATGTCCTCTTTGTAATGAGCACAGAGTAATTGGATGTCGTTCTTTAGAACCCAAGAAAATTGATCTCAGATGTAAGTCTATCAGACCAAGCTTGTGGTCTCTACTTTATGTTGTTAATGACCTTACGAAGTCAGCATACATGCTCCCTGATGAACTCGGAAATTGCCTCTTTAATAACCAAGAATTGTAGTATAGGAGACGATCTTCGATTCAACAAAAACCACGAATTTTTGAATGGTGTGGAATATTTTTCTTGGTAAGTGTACCAAGGTCAAAAATATGGACAACTGCCTCTTCGTCTATTTATCTAATTTCATTATTTAATCAATGAGTGATTCTTTTCAATCTTAGGTCCTTATGCATATGAAAATAATGCTGATACAATGATGCACGATCAGAACAAATTGATGCAATTTTTATTTGATTCACTACAAGCAGAGAACCCAGAGGGGACGGCCAACAACCGTCCCTTTTTTTATGAAAACCGTCCCTTCTAACCAGAAGGGACGGTCGCTAGTCCGTCCCCTATAACACCGTCTCATTTGACCGTAAGGGATGCAAAATACGAACATCCCCTTTCTGGAATCCGTTGGGATGGTTCGAACTGTCCCTTCTGCTACAAACAACAGGGACAGTTATGACCGTCCCTTCCCGACCGTCCCCGACGAACCTATAATGCGATAGTCTAAACCGTCCCATCCAAATGCTAGAGGGGATAGTCACGACCGTCCCCTCAGCGAAACCAACTGTTGGGACGGGCACAAACTCGCTAGATGGACAATTTAAACAGTCCCCTCCCATCCTCGACGCCCAAATCTAGTAGCAGGGAGTTTTGTAGGCTCAAAGGGGACAGTCAGGACCGTTCCTTCCAATTATCGGAGAGGACGGACGCACCCATCCCCTCCGCTTAAACCGCTTTTGGGGACGCATATACAATATAATTTACATATATGAATTGGTACGTAGGCGTCATCAACCCACTGCACCTCTCCTCCTACGTCTCTACTCTTTGACCCCGCAAAAACCTCTATTCAGGTCATCTATCATTATCCCTCAACTAAAATAACATAAATAAAATATTTTTAAATTAACTTCCTAAATTAGTCTCATAATTAAATTTATCGATGCTTACAAAGTCATTCTTCAACTGATTTGTGTTCCTCTCCCTATCTTTTGGGTGGACCTAAAACCTTTGGAGTGGTTTGGAGTATTTTTTGTAGATACCGCCTATTATTAATCAAAGTTAGTACAATCATAAAACAATTGAATAGAAAAAAATTTACATACCGCGAATTCCTCACTTGATCCAAAATTGATTAAGTTCCTCCACTGATATGGTGTAACACCTGATGGGACATTCTGCACAAGCTGCTCATATGGAATCTAGGGGTTGTAATACTAAATAGAGGGAAAAAATGTCGTAAGTGTTCATATTTTCTTATAAGTATATATACAGATGTTGTTACCTTTACCTCTATATGTCCCTTGTATAGACGCAACATCTCAGCCGTATGAGAAAGAATCTGAACATCAATGGCGACATTGTGTTCCCATGTAAAAACAACCTAGTACAAGATGAATATAGTAACTGAGTATATTAAAATAATGCAAATAATAATTCAATTGTAGAATACCTCCAAATCAGATAGTGTGGCAGCGTTGACAACATAAGGAAGCTGTCGAAAGTCATGTGTTGTGATGGAGACACGTGCATGAGCAACCTGGCCAAGGTAGCTCTGAAACTCCGTGGAGTTCTCCCCCACTGCATCTCATCTAACGATACGAACATGCAATGTATGCCCGGGTGCAAGACAATCTAGGAACCTACACTGAGACGGTCCCCATCATCTCTGAGATCTGCCACTGCCGGGATCGGAAGATCCTCCCTGTGATTGTTGAGCGGGTTCGGGAACTTCCCGAATATGCCTGGGTCTAGGAGCTATATCTACGTATCAATAGAATATAATTTTAAAAAATACATTTAGATTGATTACAAGAATTCATATTATTTGAATGTAAAATAAAAATACAATTACCTCGCGTTGCTAGTAGTAGTGTCTTTGTCTACTATAAAATGAAAAAAATCATTTGAAATATTCTGGTATGAAACATCATTGTCCATTGCATCTTCCTCTTCATTAACATCAAAGAAGTCTCTCGGCGTTGTCCTAACAGGTATAATTCACACACTAACAGAGTTGTTCGGTATATTAAAGTCCAGTTCTACCTGACTGGCAAGAGCATACGACTCGTTTGTTTGAAACCGATCTGTTTGCTTTAAAGAGAGAACTCCATTTTTATCTTTCTTGTAACCTGCTCCAACACGACCTAGATTGAACCAAATGCAACGAAATAGAACACACTTTGCATCATGTGTAAAATTGATTTCTAGTATATCAATAATTTCACCATAGAATCCATCAATTTCAGATGAGAGTTTCGACCTTCACTATTACTCCAGAAAGCTGTGTTGATTTATTCTCATCAATTGACTTTTTACGAAATCTGAAACCATTGACGATATAGCCAGAATGCTACTATTGAGAATGGACTCTGTTGGATAATATTAAGACTCATTCTCCATCGTTTATCTTTGGTAACTTTTAACAGTTCAATATTATCCTTAAATCATTTAAGAAAGTCTGATTTCTTAGTACCTGTTGAATGAAACTCTTCAAAGAAACAATTAGGCTCATCTAATTGCAGTAAGATATAATAATGAATAAGGTCTCTTTCATCATCTAAAATACATGACGGATACATTTTATAATAGCTCGTCCATTTTGTTGAAATATCCAAAGTTTGTTTGGATTTTCAGTCCACAACTTACCGTCATTATTTTATTTGAACCAATTGAATCTGATACTCTTGCCATCATCTATATATATGTTAGGAAATATAATACATTCTTCACATAAATACCCCTCAGAATGCAACCTTCGGATACAACTTTATTAAACACCATATTTTTTTAATTTCCTTAGATATCGTTCAATTGGATACATCCATCAATACTGTACAGGACCACATATTCGAGATTTGCTAGCAAGATGGACATTTAAATGTATCATTATATCAAAAAAAAGTAGGTGGAAGACCTGCTCCATCTTACATAAAGTGATAACAATATATGTCTCTAAGCGGAGCAAAACTTCATGATCAAAAGTCTTCGAACACAAGACTCTAAAAAATTGGTTGAGTTCGATTAGTAGCTACATAACATCAGGATGTACAACTCTCCTAATGGCTATTGAAAAATGAACTTGCATTAATACATAGTAGTCATGACTTTTTAATGATGATATCTTCCTTTCCGTTAGATTTATACATATGTTTATTTGTGACGGAAACCATCCAATACTCTAATTGATTTAATAAAATTGAGTATCTTATCTTTGTCATCACTAGATAATGTATAAATCACTTCAGGAATTGTTACTCTAGAATTATTATCTAACTTTGTCGGATGTAGCTCGGATCGAATACCCAACTATATAAGGTCACGTCTAGCTCGCAAACTGTCTTTCGCAGTACTTTAAAGATTTAAAATTCCAAGAGTATTTTCCATAACAATCTTCTCTATATGCATCAGATCTAAGTTATGACAGACCTGTAGAGTATGCCAGTAGGATAGTTCTCGGAAAAAAATACTTTGTTTCCGCCATCCGCCGGATAACGTCTCTTAAATAATCGACCTAGAGAGAAGCTACCCAACTTTTCTTGTTCCTTCCACACTGTACTACCAGATTGTCGATTCAAATTTATTTGACATCCAAACGATTGTCCGTCAAACTTGTAAATTTTGTCACTTTTCAGCCATATTTGATTCACAGGTAAGAAACGACAATGGCCCAAATAACAATGTTTCATACTTGCGGTTACCCATGTCGATTGTGTTTTGTCCATGTAAACTGGATACGCGAGTTTACCTTTCGTATTCCAGCCCGATAAATTAGCGTACGCCAGAAAATCATTAATTGTCCATAATAAAGGATGCATTGTGATGAATTCTTTCTTTACCGCATCATACATCCTCACTCTAGAATTCCACAAAATCTTAAGTTTATCAATTAAAGGTTGCATATAAGTGTCTATTACATTACCTGACCCTTTTGGACTGAGTATTAAAAAAGACATCATCATAAAAGAAGATGTCATTGACATCCAGGGTGGGAGATTATATGTAACAAGCATTACATGCCAAATAGAGTAACTCGCACTCATATTCCCGAATGGATTAAAACCAAGACCTAATCTTACATTTCTTACTTCTTCAGGGAACGATGGATATCTTTCATCAAATTTCGTCCACTCCTCGATATCTGACGGATGTCGCATAACACGAGTTATATATTTCTTTTTTATATTAATGTGTCGTATCATAAATTTGGTTGTTCTTTCGTATGAATATAATCGATGTAATCGGGGAATCAAAGGAAAGAACCGTAAAATATTCACTGATTTTTCTTCTTCGAATCATGACTTGCATTCTTATATCTGCTAGCTTTGCAGTCAGGACATGTATGTAACTTTGAACATTCCTTCCAATATAAAATGCAGTCGTTTGGACATGCATCACTTTTCTCGTAATTTGGTCCAAGTGAGCGGAATCTTGAGTTAGTGTCCTTCCAATCTTTTGGAAAACCTTCTAGTTTATTTAATAATGTCCTAATTAAGTGCAACACATCTGCATCATAACCGCTATACAACGATTCTTCACTTTTAACTTAAACAACTTCAAAAGAAATCATAAACAAGAAATTTTGATTCATGGATATATAGGATTTTCTGTATCTTTTATCTTTTCATGTAAAGTATCCTGAAGCGATTCGATCCCTTCATCAGTGTTATGTCCTTGAATATTGTCTAACATCTCAAACATACCACCATTGTCATTTGTTTCAGACATATCTCTTTCATTATCAACTGAGGCATCATTGACTTCTGCAAATATTAATCCTTCACCATGACAAGTCCAATTCAGATAGTGAAGCCAAAAATTATTTAATATCAGATGCTCGTAAATTACATTTCGATTGTGAATCAAAGTGTTCTTGCATTTAATGCAAGGACAGTGGATCCTATCTCCTTCACCTCCTACAATATAATAGAGTGACATGCACCGAAATGCCCAATCTAGGAATCCGATAACACCTTTGTTATATATCCGATAATCATCAAACCTTTTGTTCATCCAACTTTTATCCATTTCCTAAAGGTAAAGATGCAAAGATAAAAGTAAGGTTAATATCTCGAATGGATCTCTTGTACACTATCTTTCCTATACTCTGATCATTTTAGTATTATTCTCTAAGCATTATGTATAACATTAATTAGGATTTATATCTTTTTTCATTACAATTATACATCATAAGTATAACAACTACATCAATTATAACTTCAAAACTCATTAGTATATGAAACCTTATAAATCTTTTTATTACAACTAAACATTATGCTACAGATAAAAATTATGACAATGATTAATCATAACGACTAAACTATCACTTTAAAAACAAAACATACTTAAAATAAGTATATTTCAAAAAATAATGTATTACAAATGAAAAAAGTTGGAAAGAACGCACAACCGAAGAAGAGGATAGCGGGCGTCGTCATCCGAGAGCCAAGAAAGGTGGCGACGATGTTGACGGAGGCTTCGAAGGGGAGGAGAAGCTCGGGCGGTGGTGGGGGCAGAGAGGGCAGAATGAGTAGCGGAATGAGGAAGGGACTCGGCCGAGGGGATATAAGACCATCAGGGACGGTCAAACGACTGCCCCCTTTAATAATGATCAGGGATGGTTGTAAGTGAACCGTCCCCTTTCGGTAGAGATATTTTTCACATGTCATGCCAGTACAGACATCGGGGACAGTCATCTGACCGTCCCTTCTACTTATATATAAGGGACGGTAGAAACCATCCCTCTTGAGTTATTTTCACGATGTCAACAATAAAGCATAGGGGACGGTTAACATCGTCCCCTACGGTCCCCATGGAAAGAAGAAACAAGCATAAGATGTATTAGTAAGGGACGGTTATATAACTGTCGCTAAAGATTCAATCATCTGGGACAGTCAATAAAGACCGTTCCTTGTACTTAACAGAAGGGACGGTTACGCCACAACTGTCCCCTCCGATTACATAGGGGACGGTTATGCGTTGACCATCGCCATTTAGCATCCCAAAAGGACGAACAGTTTGTAGTGATTTCGTGCAAGTTAAAAAAATGGTGCATGAACATGATGCATGAATAAATGCAAAGGAAAGGTATGCAAAAAATTATCTACAAATATGCCATGTAGAATATCGAAGTAATGAGCATAAATTATGATTTAATTTCAAATTCAAATCAAGCGTGAAAATCAAGATCAAGCATCTATTAGTGGCAAGGACTGATCGAGCAAGAGACCTTATATAACATTAAAATTCATCATATTTCATTTAGTGTCAAATCAAAAAATTAATAATACCATTAGAAAATGAAAAAAGCATCAAAACAAAACTGAAATCACTCAATTTGGACTTAATATGCTCAAGATATTGAAGAAACAATTTAGGGGCATAAATGTAATAAAAATATTAGAGAAAATAAATATAAATATTGCAAATAGGTCCATGGAGGGACCTAATTACAAATAATGAAAACGTGAGGGGCCCTTCTGCAACTTTTCTATTTGCACACATGGACCATTTTGTAAATCCCAAAAGTCACAAGGGCCTCCCTGTACAACACCCAGACACGCACGTGAGGCACGCGCTTGGGGATCAAAATATAATATCTACAAAATCCAAGGTCTTCATTGCAAAATTCCCAAGCCCTAACGTGCGATGCACGTGAGGGACCAGGCTTGGGAGGTAGCTTGGGCTCGGATGGCATGTGGGTTGTTTGGGCAGCTTCGACGTCTAGCATGGTATCTCCCAGCCTGTAGGTCCAATGTGGCTTACGTGGCTCCATTAGGGCCATTGGATGGTTGGCGAGAGGCGCCACGTAATGGCGCATGTGCTTCTCCTCCGCTGGGGGAGAGGCGGCGTGATTGGAGCTCTGATGACCTCCTCAGAGCTCCATCGGGCATGTCCACGACCGTAGGTGGTCCGTAGACCTTCGTGGTCCTTTGGCGAGGGTCGCCGTTGGGAGGGGGAAGCATCATGGTAGCTGTAGGTGGCATTCAACGTCGCCTCGCCAGAGATGGAGGTCGAGACTGGAGAGGATGCGCGTGCTCCGACCATTGAAGTGATCAAGACATGCAGGGGTTAGATGATAGCCTAAGCGTGCATGCGTGAGAGTTGTGAGGTGGAGTGGAGGCCTGATCAGAGCGGAGAAAGGGGAGGCCCAATGGTTCTTCTCTAGCGAAGCAAGGAAGTAAGGGGTGAAGGTGGTGGAGGTTCTAGAGGATGAAGGCTAGTGAACGAAGGGGTTCGCGTGGATGCTGGTGTCGTGGTGAAGCTTAAAGGATGGTCACTGGGCGGTGAAGTTGGTCGTTTGATGAGCGCAAAATTCGCCTCTTTAATAGATATAAATAACGTCGTAGCATAGGAGGCAAATTTTGTTCAGCAAAAACCACGATCTTTGAATGTCGTGGAGAATTTATACTTGGCAAGTGTACCAAGGTCGAACACAGGGACACAACTGCTTAGTTATGGCTTTTGAATTTTGATTTCTGAAGTTCAGTATGAATTAATTTCAATTTCAGGTCCTCATGCAAAATATGCAAAATACAAGGCTATGCGATATTATGCTGCATGTATTTTTATCGATTTTTATGCAAATTAAGGTGATGCATGGGCAAATAATGCAATATAATATGCATGATGATTCAAATGCTACAATTATACCCTAAAATATGAGCAACACAATATAGAAAGAAGTTAGAGCCATTTTGAACACATCATTAAAAATCGGTCATGAAATCAAGCGAAACAAGTAGAGTTAGGTCCCATTTTTGACATAAAAATTCACTTAATTTAAAACATTGTCAAATGAGACAAATAAGTATGCTAGATTGTAGAGGACAAAACAAGGATCAAAACGACACTAAAATCATGCAATTTGGACCTACGATGCTCAAGTTATGCTAAAAACAGTGCAAGGGCATAAATGTGATAAAAATGCAAGAAAAAATAAAGGATAAATATTGCATTTAGGTCCCTGGAGGGACCTAAATGCAAATAGAGAAAACCGCCTGGGCCCAGATGTAAATTCTCCATGTGCGCGCAGGGGCCTTTTTGCAAATCTTCAAAACCTGGAGGGTCTCCCTGTAAAATACCCAGGCACACGCATGAAGCACGTGCCTGGGGACCAAAACGTAAATACTTGAAACTTCGGGTCTTTCCTTGCAATTTACCCAAGCCCTCACGTGCGCTACACGTGAGGACTCAGGCTCGGGTCAGAGCCGCTGCTTCGGGAAACGTGGCATCTTCTGGAGGTCTGTCAGGAGGCTCGGATGACCCGAGCCTATAGGTTGGGGAAGAGGCTCGGGTCCTCTACGTGTCTTCATCAGGACCGTCCGATCAGGAGGATCGGACGGTGCCTGTACCTTCATCCTCCTCCTTGGCCCGCCGGAGAAGGCGGGTCTCCGGTAGACACGATCGAGCTCCGCCGAGCCTTGCTAGGTCTGGTGATGGTCAGAGAAGAGATCTGGAGACGCCGCGAAGACGATGGGACTCCAGCGATGCTCCGAGGCATGTCGGAGGTATCGGATGGTGGAGCATCGCCGGAGGAGGAAAGCTTGAAGATGCGCCGACGCATACTCCGGCCATTGAGATCCTGCAATAGTTAGATTAGCCGAAGCGTGCGTGCGGAAGGTGCGTGAATGGGGAGAAGTGAGTGGGGGCCTGTGGGGTGTCGGGAATGGAGGCCCAAGGGTCGTCTTCTCCGGCGGAGCGGGAGAAGAGGCGAGTCGGAGCGGGGAGGTTCTGGAGAACGGGAAGGGGTCGGCGAGGGTCCTGGTGAGGTGATGAAGGTTGCGAGGTGATCAGATGGGGGTGGCAGTGAAGACAGAAGGAAGTAAAAATCGAAGAAATTGAAACAAAAAAAACCACCTCGCCGGAGCGAGGTATTTGCGGAGGAGGTGACCTATGCTTGAGCTCCAATGGAGCTCGGGGGTCTTTGCCCAGCATGCCCGATCTTGACATGGAGCTCAGGGGACGCCAGAGACGCCCGATACGCGGCAGAGGAGCCACGGGTCGACACCGGGTAATCACCATCTTCGCCTCTACATTCCGCCCCTCCGCTGTCACCGGAGGGGCGGAGGAAACTAGGTGAAGACCCAATAATGGTGGACGAAGGCTATGGTGGCGGGGGAGACGGGTTATATAGGTGGAGGAGAACGGCGGTTTCGTGGGTAGAATGGGGGGGTTCGATGGGGGTTTTAATGGTGGCGGAGTGATGGCTGTGGGTATTGATGGTAGCACGGGGATGGTGGAGGGAAGGGCTACAAGGAGCAGCCGTTAGAATGCGGAGAGGTGGCCGGAGTGGTTTGCTAAAAATGGAAGGGGGCGGAGGATGAGCGAGGGAAAACGGCTGGGGAAAGGGGGGTTACGGAGGTTGACGAAGGTGTTTGGACCGTTGGATCTTGCGATCCAACGGTCAGGGCAACGGCGCTGATGGAGGGTTGCGATCAGATCATTAGATCTGATCCGATGGCTGAGGGTTGAGCGCGAAGGAGCGGTCCAGATGGATAAAGGGTGAGATCCAACGGCGAGAGTTTGAAGGGGGACGTGGCACAAGGAGAAGCGTGGATCAAACCAGGATCGGACATGGATCCAATGGTCCAGGTTTAGGCGCTTATGGGCGGATGAGATTAAATCTGAGGGCCAGATCTGACGGTTGTGAGCTAGGCGAGGCTGGACGGTGGAGATGGGGGTGGAGTTGGAAAGATCCAACGGCCCAGGAGGCCGCCGGGTGGCGTGAGGAGGAGCGGGCCACGTGGGCGGCCCAGAGGGCGCCACGTGGCCCAATCAGATTAATTCAAAAAATAAATACAAAGAAAAATGTAAAAGAAATAGTTAGAGGCCGAATTTGGAAAAAGTCAAAACATGAAAGTTGCTCGTCTCGATGAGATCTACAACTTTCATGTTGGTCGAAAAGCCAAAAGAGGTCATCTGTACAAAAGCTATTTTTGGGGGTATTTTTAAGGGGATAAAAACACCGATTTTGTGGTTTTGAGTTGTTTTTGTATTTTTTAGTGGTTTTAAAGGTCAGTGAATTATAGACAGCTTATCTATCTAATTTTTAGGGGTTTTTGAGTGATAAAATAATTACAGAAAAATAAGGGCAATTAAATACAAATAATTAAAGGCTAATTATACACAATATAGTATATGATAAAATCAAAGAATTAGAGGTGATTTTTATTGGTTTGTTTAAGCAGGGATTTTAATAAGGAGTAGCATGATGAATATGAGATTCATCAGTAGGTGGTGAATTAAATTGGAGAATTATGACATATAATTACTTGGAGATCAGAGATGAATTTGGGCGAAGGAGGTTGGCTTGGGCTGGGCTTCAGAGGAAGATTGGGTCGTCGCACATGCTCGGCATCCGGTCTAGCGAGCTCATCGGTAGCTGAGCACCATGGCTTGGCCATGACGACCATGGATCACACCTGGAGGGTCGACCATAATCGCCACTTCGATTCAACCTCACCCTGTCACAGGGAGGAGAGGAAGGGCTAGGACGGGCTCCGTGGAATGGCGGATGAGGGTGGAATGCGGCGGTGGGGGTGGTTTTATGGGGGGGTGTTCGGTTGTTTCATTTGGTGACGTGGATGTTTTGCAATGGCTCCTTGAGGGAGGTGGAGTGATGAAGGGGTGAACGATGAGGTGTGCGAGGATAGTGGATCTCAAGGGAACGTGGAGGTGGCGTTATGTAGTGGGTTGGAGAAGATGAGCGACGGCTAAAATGGAAGGGGCGGCGGGTGCAACGAGTTGTAACGTATGGGGAGGGAAAGACTGGAGGAGGAGGAAGGTTCATGGGTCGTTTGATCTCGCGATCCAACTGTCCAGGAGGAGGTGCGAGTGAAGGGTGTGGATCTATTTTGGGGGTCCATCCAATGGCCGCAAGAGGTGGGTTGACGTGGAGGGCGGTCAGTCATAGGATGATGGGTTGATCGTGCGATCAGGAAGAGGGTGTGAGTGGGTGGATGTGATCAGATCTCAGGGGAGATCTGATGGTTGGGAGCAAAGCGGGAGTGGACGGTGGCGATTAAGGTAGGGAAAAGAGGATCCAACAGCTAGAAAGGAGGTCGTGTGAAAGAAGAGGGCAGGACCGCGTGGGCGGACCAGAGGGCACCACGTGGCCCAATAGAAAGATTAGAAAAAGGAAAAACAAAGGAAAAATAAAAAGAAATAAAAGGATGCCGAATTTAAAAAAAAAGTCGAAACATGAAGGTTGTAGATCTCGATGAGATCTACAAGTTTCATGTTGAACGAAAAATCAAAAGAGGTCATTTATATAAAGATGAATTTTTGGAGCATTTTTAAAAGATAAAAATACTGTCTTTTTGGAATTTGAGATTTTTGTATTTTTTATTTCTTTTAAAGGTCAAGATAAATATAGACAATATTTAACCTAATTTTTATGGAATTTTAATAAAATAGAAAACAAGAAAAATGGTTAGTAATTAAATACAATAAATAGGGTCAGAAAATAGGCTAATTACATATATATGCTCATTCTTAAAGATGCGGAATTAATGAAGATTCGTCGGGAAGTTCTTATTAATTGAGGATGAAAATAGCGAATAATGATGATCTAGGAGGGATTCAATATACCCCTATACTTAAAACTATGCTCTCCTCGAGCATCTAAAGATTGAAGGAGTCAGATTAATTCCCGTCAGTGCATGTAAAAATTTTAAGGATTAATTCTTCGAAGACCCTTAATTTAAGTAACCCTAAAATTCTGAGTTTAACCATGCTCTAGTCAAAAGGAATCCAACTTCCTTAATTATCAGACTCTTTGTTTGTACATGAAACATAAGGATATGAAATTTTAGTGTACTACATTCATGAGAGTTGAGTCGAGACATCACCTAAAGTTCCAGTCTAGGAGACTCTCCTCTAGACCTAATCCTCAACAATAGGGAATAAGTCTATTCTTTCTTCAATCAACCGTCTCATTAGTTCGTCAGACTCGAACATGTAGATAGATGGCCAGATGATGGAGGGCAAAGGTTTGTGTCTATTTTTCTCTCCCTCACATTGGAACAAGGGGCCTCTCGAGTGCCTTATTACTCAACACATGTATATTTTTGTTGTTGATAATATGTCCATCAAGAGAATTTGGAATTGTCTGTACTTGTTTTTCTGGGAGTACACCGGGGTGTGTCTCTTTTGAGTATCTAAGATACCTTCGACACCCATACTTGTATCACTATACGATGCAGAGCCCTTTTATGGTGCTAGCCCGACTCCTTGGTTGTAATTATGTTTGGTCCGAATGGACACTTTGAAAATGGTTGGGAGCGCTCGCCTTTGGTGGAAGCTCTTTGAAATTTGACTTTGAAGAATAGAGCTTTTTCTTGATATATTTCTTCCTTTTCTTTTCGGCTAGCTCAACTTCTTTTACCAAGAGTTGGCGCACACTGATCAACAATTAATTATGTTTCATCACACCCTTGCACATAGATAGATATCAAAGATAGCATGCGAACTTGTTCATATACTGGACAGGGATTTGCTGACACTCAGGTTTCTTGAGGTCTTCATTGACTTTATCCCATTCTCGAGCATCATAAAATAGGATCTAACTCAAATCTCCGGTCATAGTTCCTCAAGTAATAACTCAACTCATCTCGTCAATCATGCAGTTGTGAAAGTGATGTGCTTATCATATTCTTTAGAAGGAAGAGATGAAGTGTGCAATTCAACTCTCAAATCTTTCAAACTAATGAAGTGTGGATTATTAAATTTAAAACCCTAACGACTAAGGCTGGCTAACTCAGACTCTCAAGATCTCAGAATCAAGTGTCCTCAAATCCTCAAGCCTTGAGTGAATGTGAATGTGTCAGGAATACACCAACTCCTTTTTTAGTGAGTTATTGTGATTTTTATCTTTTTTGCAAATTTTTACGAATTTTGTTTTTTCATTTTTATAATTCCTTTGAGAGACAATGACTAGCCCAGGCTCATATGAATAGTTGCATCTACTTCCAGCCAATATGGGTGTAAGTACGGACCATTGGACAGATCTGTGTTACTTAAGGACGAAGCCATAGATAGTGTCCTCTAAACCATCCACTCTGCTAAGGGAGACCGAAGTTCCCTCACTGAAGAGTAGCTACTCATTTTTAGGCCTAGTAGTCAGAGTCTTTACTAAAGAAAATTTTTAATTTTTTAGATTTTTATGGAGTTTTTGAAAAAAGGTTATTTTTAATAAGTTAGTCCCTCAATTTTAAAAAGATTTTTACAAAAACTCAGTTCACCAGTCAACTTAAACTAAGAACAAAAAAGTATATATACAATAATATATGGTATACCCTCTATATGTCCACATAGCACAAGTGATATGAAGCCATAACTCTGATTAAATACAAGGTAATATAGCGGAACTGATCGGAGAGTTTTCCTATACTTAGGTTAACAATGACCTAAGTATAGGAAGACAAATAGAGGGATGCTGAATGGTTTCGGCTTCCCCCTATACTTAGGCTAAAAATAGCCTAAGTAAGGATGCGGAATTTTGAGCTGAGAGGACCCAAGGTTGTTAGGGTTTAGAGGGTGAATTTTTATAAATGAAGATGTGGTAGGAGGGAGGTGATAGATATGCATGGGAGAGGGGTGTATGCGTGTGTGAATATACAGAAATGGTGGGGGAGGTGAGTGGATGTACATATATGGATGCATGCATGTTTATGTATGTGAGGGGAGGTGATAGATCATCCAATGATCTATATATATTTTTCCTTTTTTTATACACACGAGCCCTCAAACGAGGGCCGCTAGAAATGACATGTTACAGTTTTTTATAACAAAATACATGAATGAAATGTTGACGACTCTTCCTTCATTCCTTCTCATTTTCTTTTACAGCTCTTCTCAGCGGGTATTCTCAATTCCACGCCTCCGCAAGATCGAGCGTCCTCGGTCTCCATGAGCCTTGCCACAAAATAAATAGCTAGAGAAAATATCAATAAAAATATTCAACAAAATGATGCAAAATCAAGATGAAGAGAAGACCTGAAGATTTTGAAAATATTCACATAAAAAATTCAACAGATTTCGACAAATAAATAAAGGTGAGTCATGTCCTTGGCAATGACACCATTTGATGAATGCAAAATCTGCCTCTTCAATGATGAGGAATTGTCCTAGTAGTGGAGGCAGATTTCGATCATGCAAAGAACCACACCTTCGAATATGTGGAAATTATTTTAACTTGGCACATATACCAAGGTTGAACACAAGGACACGGGGCTCTTCATCTATTTATCAAATTTCATTGTTTAATCAACGAGTGATTCTTTTCAATCTTAGGTCCTTATGCATATGCAAAATAATGTTGATACAATGATGCACGATCAACATAAAATGATGCAATTTTTATTTGATTTCATGCAAATTAAGAAGATGGTGCATGAACATGATGTAAGAATAAATGCAAAGGACATGTATGCAAAAGACTATTGGTTTAATTTCAGATTCAAATCGAACGTGAAGATCAAGATCAAGCATCTATTAATGGCAAGGATTGATCAAGCAAGAGACACTATATAACATCAAAATCCATCATATTTAGTATAGCGTCAAATTACAAAATTAATAATACTATTAGAAAGACAATGAAAAGAGCATCAAAATGAAACTAAAGTCACTCAGTTTGGACTTAATATGCTCAATATATTGAAGAAATAATGCAGGGGTATAAATGTAAAAAAACAAGAGAAAATAAGGATAAATATTGCAAATAGGTCCTTGGAGGGACCTAATTACAAATAATGAAATCTGGAGGGACCCTTCTACAACTTTTCCATTTGCGCACATGGACCATTTTGTAATTTCCAAAAGTCACAAGCGCCTCCTTGTAAAATACGTAGGCATACATGTGAGGAACGTGCCTAGGGACCAAAATATAATATCTACAAAATCCAGGGTCTTCATTGCAAAATATCGAGGCCCTCGCGTGCTCAGGAGGTGGCTTAGGCTCGGATGGCATGTGGCGTGTCTGGGCAGCTTCGACGTCTGGCATGGTATCTCCCAGCCTGCAGGTCCAGCGTGGCTTACGTGGCTCCATCAGGGCCTTTGGATGGTCGCCAAGAGGCACCATCCAATAGCTCTTGTGCTTCTCCTCCGCTAGGGGAGAGGCGTTATTGGAGCTCTAACGACCTCACCAGAGTTCCATCGGGCTTCTCCACAATCGTAGTTGGTTCGTATACCTTCATGATCCTCTAGTGAGGGTCGCCGACGGGAGGGGGAAGCGCTAGGGTAGCTGTAGGTGGCAGTCGACGTCGCCTCGCTGGAAATGGAGGTCAAGACAGGAGAGGATGCGCACACTCCATCCATTGAAGTGATCAAAACCTGCAGGGGTTAGATGATAGCCTAAGCGTGCGTGCGTGAGAGTTGTGAGGTGGAGTGAAGGCATGATCGGAGCGGAGAAAGGAGAGGCCCAACGGTTCTTCTCCAAAGAAGAAGATAAGTAGGGGGTGAAGATGGTAGAGATTCTGGAGGACGAAGGCTGGTGAATGGAGGGGTTCGCATGGATGCTGGTGTCGTGATGAAGCTCGGAGGATGGTCAATGGGCGGTAAAGTTGGTCGTAGGTAGTGAATTAAATTAAAGAAGAATGACAGATAATTACATGGAGATTAGAGATGAATTTGGGCGAAGGAGGTTGGCTTGTGCTGGGCTTCAGAGGAAGCTCGGGTCACCGCACATGCTGAGCAGCGGGTATAGCAAGCTCATCGGTGGCTGAGCACCGTGGCTTGGCCATGACAGTCACGGATCACACCTGGAGGTTTGACCATAAACCCCCCTTCGATTCAACCTCCCCCTATCACGGGGAGGAGAAGAAGGGCTAGGACGGGCTCCGTGGAATGGTGGATGAGGGTGGAATGCAGTGATAGGAGTGGTTTTATACGGGGGTGTCCGGTCGTTTCAGGTAGTGATGGGGGTGTTTTGCAGCGGCTCCTTGAGGGAGTAGGAGTAATGAAGGGGTGAACGGTGAGGTGCGTAAGGATAGTGGATCTCGGGGGAACGTGGAGGTGGTGTTATGTGGTGGGTTGGCGGAGATGAGCGGTGGCTAAAAATGGAAGGGGCGGGGGGTGCAGTGAGTTGTAACGTATGGGGGGCAATACTGGAGGAGGAAGAAGGTTCGTGGGTCGTTGGATCTCGTGATCCAACGGTCCAGGAGGGGTGCGAGTGAAGGGTGTGTATCTGTTCTGGGGGTCCATCCAACGATGCAAGAGGCGGGTTGACGTTGAGGGCGGTCAACCATAAGATGATGGGTTTATCGTGCGGTCGGGAAGAGGGCGCGAGTGGGTGACTGTGATCAGATCTCAGGCCTGATGGATGGGAGCGAATAGGGAGTGGCTTGCGGAGATTGAGGTGGGGAAGAGAGGATCCAATGGCCAGAATGGAGGCCGAGTGGAGAGAAGAGGGCACGGCCACATGGGCGGCCCAGAGGGCGCCATGTGACCCAATAGAAAAATTAGAAAAAGGTAAAATAAAAGAAATAAAAGGAAGTCGATTTAGAAAAGAGTCAAAATATGAATGTTGTAGATCTCGATGAGATCTACAAGTTTCATGTTGAACGAAAAGTTAAAAGAGGTCATTTATACAAAGATGAATTTTTGGGAGCATTTTTAGGATATAAAATACCGCCTTTTTGGAGTTTGAGATTTTTTCTTGTATTTTTATTTCTCTTAAAGGTCAATATAAATATAGACAATATTTAACCTAAATTTTATGGGTTTTTATTAAAAAAGAAAAATAAAAAATTAATTAAAATAAATAGGGCCAGAAAATAGGTTAATTGCACAGATAGGCTCATTCTTAAAGATGTGGAATTAATCAAGATTTGTCAGGAAGTTCTTATTAATCAAGGATAAAAATAGCGAATAATGATGATCCAAGAGGGATTCATCACTCCCCCTCAACAGAGTAACCCTGGTAGTTGCATCATGTAGACCTCATCCTCGAGGTCACCATAGAAAAAATCATTCTTCTCATCGAGCTAAAATATGAGCCACTTCCTATTGATGGCACTAAAGAGAATAGTATGTATTGATACCATTCTAGCCATCAGAAAAATGTTTCAAAGTACTCTACGCCATATGTTTGCATAAATTCCTTTGCCATAACTCTAACCTTTAATATAGTAATGGATCCATCAGGAGACAGTTTGGTTGTAAATACCCATCTATAAGCAATTGGCTTGATGCCAGGAGGACATGTCATAAGATCCCACACACCCCTGAAAGTAAGCACATCCATCTCCTCATCCATGATCTTTTCTAGTAGTGTGGATTGATACCATTCTATCCATCCGAGAGAATGTTTCAAAGTAGTCTATACCATAGGTCTGCATAAATCCCTATGCCACGTCTGATCTCTAATATAATACGAGAGCAATCAAGAGATTGTTTGTCATAAAGACCCATCTACAAGAAACTAGCATGATGCCATAAGGACATGTCACAAGATCCCACACACCCCTGAATTAAGTGCATCTATCTCCTCATCCATGGTCTTTTTCCAACTATGGTCCTGAAGTGCACTATGATGATCACGAGAAGTGATAACGACCTTAATAGCCTATATAAACTACCTGTCGCAACTGGATAGGGTATCCGTTGAAGTAAATGTGACAAGGGGTGAAAAGTACATTGCCTTTTTTTATCTCCGCATTGCTATAGGAAAATCTATTGGAGCATTTGGAGCAGCAACAATGGGAACACTTGAATAAGGCACAACATCCTGCAAATAAGGAATAGGTAACAATAGAGAGTAAAAGGGAATAATGTGTTTCCTTTTCTAGACAATGGGATGTGGCGGAAGCTCCTAGGGTATATGTCATTAATAGACTGGGTGAAGTAACTAGTATGTTCAAAGGTCACATCAGTAGGTACATACTAACGATGACTAGGGGGGTCAAAACATCTATATGTCTTTTGGGTCTGGGAGTAGTCAAGGAACACATACTTGATTGTACGAGGAGAAAATTTATCAGTAGTATGGAAGTTATGAACAATCAGTTATTGTATGTTGATGGCATGTTGATTGCTTTCAAGAATAAGAGTACCATAGATGATCTGAAGAAGTTCTTTAGTTCAGAGCTTTGCATGAAGGACCTTAACACAAGGAAGAAGATTTTGGGGGTGGAGATCATTACAGATTGTGGATAAGGGAAGCTTTTCTTATCTCATAAGAACTACATCGAGAAAGTTCTAATGAGATTTAGGATGTCTACAACCAAGCCTCTAGGGACTCCATCCACTGTTAATAATCATCTCTCAGTTTCTTCCGCACCTCAGTTAAATGCATAGAAGGAACACATGCCACATATTCCTTATTCCAGTACAGTTGGGAGTCTTATGTATGTTATGGTATATGCAAAAGCTGATGTCACTCATGATGTGAGCATTGTTAGCATATTCATGGGCAATCCAAAGAAGGAGCATTAATAGATAGTCAAGTGGATTTTCTACTATCTGAGAGGAACATCAGACATTGGCCTCATCTACAGAAGTGATTCAAAGTTTTTGGTTGCTGTATATTCAGATTCAGACTTTGTAGATGTTGATGGGAATGGATCGATTACATACTATTTTTTTAGTTTGAGGAATTCAGTCATAAGTTGGAAGGCTACCTTATAACCATCCGTTATTTTATCTACCACAGAGGAGAGCACATGGCTTTGATAGAAGCTGAAAAGGAAGGCATCTGGTTAAAGATCTTAGTAGGAGCTTTCGATCTACAATAAGATCAGGCTATAGTGTATTGTGGTAGTCTCAGTGCAATATGCCTAGCCAATGATTAAGTGCATCATGAGAGAGAACCAAGCACATAGATGTCAGATATTACTTCATTTGTTCTGAGAAGAGGATTACAATGAAGAAGATCGACACAACATATAATCCAACCGATAGATTCCCAAAAGTAGTTCTTGGGAGTAAGTTCAAATACTATTTTGACTATTCAATATTGATGGTTGGCAGTAGCCTCAAGGAGAGACTAGTGGCGGTACAGTGAAGCTTGGCAAAGCTTCTTAGAGGATTCGATTCAAGGTAGAGATTGTTGATATGTCTTGAATGTAACCATATGACCCATGTTGAAGAACCATCATATGCACCCCAGCCTGCCCTACCATAGCCCAACAAGTATTAGGGATCTGTCTATACGGGTATAGTATATAAACACTCCTAGGGTTAGGACCCTTTGTATCCTTTGTACTCTTCTACTTTCTTCATATAGTGACAACTAACTGTTGCCGCCGAGGGTGTAGACTAGTTACATGTAAACCTTGTAAATACATGTGTCTTTGTACTTGCTTATTTGATCATGTGTGTGCGTTTCACTTTTGTGATTCGCAACAAATTGTATCTGAGTATTAGCTTCCATCATGATCATCAAGGAAGATGGTGTCGCATAATTTTAAGATCGAGGAATTCACTGGTAGGAACAGGTTATACCTTTTGCAGGCAGTCAAGTTGAAGCCTCTTCGAGGGGAAGGCGACAATGGAGTCCAGAAATTGCAGTTTTGCTATATGAGGATTTAATTCAAAGTGGAGACTGATGATAATGCCTTGAAACCAACTATTCGGATTTGAAACAGTGGTTGTTTTGATATACAAGAATTCAATTTCAAGATGGAGATCTTTGATAATGCCTCAAGTCCTTCTATCTGAATTTGGAGCAATTTTGCTATCTGAGCATTTAAATCAAGGTGGAGGTTGTTGATATGATTTTAAATCCTAATTTTGGAATCCATCTAGATCATAATTGATTAAAGGATCCATTTTGATTCTGATTATTTTCTAACCCGTATGTTCTTTTCATTGGGGGAGATTTTCGATATTCCTATTTTAAGGGATTTATGAAATTTGTGTGTTTAAAGAGATTTGAGAATTTGTCTATTTATGAAGATTTGTCTATATGGGGTATTATATAAATCCGCAAAGAGTTATTATTCTAGATCATCCCTCTGTACTCTAGTTGTTTCACCATATTAAGAGAGATCCATCGACGCCGTCGCCAAGGATGTAACCCAATTACGGGTGAACCTTGTAAATCCATGTGTTCTTCTTCTTGCTTGCTTGATCGTTTGTGTGTGTCCCGCTTCCGTGATCTGCAACATACTCATTTTCCGGAAAAGCAAAAAAGCCCTTGTGATCAATGAGAAAAATTCATTCAATCGATCTTAAGATGCCAGACTACAGCCTTTTCGGAACCAAAGCCAATAATTAACATTTGAAAAGCTGATTGATCGTGATAGTGAAATAAGAAAGGTGCGGGTGATGTGTAGCCCCCATCCACGCTAGTTTACCAAACTGCACCAATACAATGTGGAGATGGAAGGTGAATGTTTGATGCTTTAGTCCATAATCCAATGTCATTGTCTGCGCTACAAAGTTTGTCCGAATGCCTCAATGTGTATTGCATACGTGGAGAGTCTGAACTTCGTGAAAGAATTTGAAACCCCTAATGTGGAGCAAGAAGGCAAGAGGCCATATTTCTACACCCTCACAAGAGGCTAGGGTTTTCTTTCTTTGTTACTCGAGAAAGGAAGGGGTGAGTTACATATGTCAGCATCAGTAAAACGGATCCTATCGCTCATTGACCATTAACCTAACAAGCATATAATCAACGTAAAGAAGATTATATATATATATATATATATATATATATATATATATATAACGGGAGACGAATCGTGTGATGCAGGCATGAGGGCAGCAGAGTCTGCTGTCAGTATCGTCCCTGACATTTCGTGGGCCCTGGGCAAAAGAAAAAAATAGGCCCTTATAAATTTCGATGAACAATGTGCCCTTATATAATTCCATGACTTTAGCATTGAGTTGTTCACTGAAATTTCGATTCTATAGGTGCTCATTTTTTGACGAGTTGTTTCATCAAAAAATCGATTCCATAAGAGCTCAGTTTTTAACAAATTGTTTCATCGAAAAATTCGATTGCTCATTTTTCGGTGAGTTGTTTTACTAAAAATTGATTTACAAGGCCTCATTAGGACATACAATATTTTTTTCTAAATTAAAGGCAGAATATATGTAAAAATAGACCCCTAAAGTTGATGGAGCCCTGGGCCATTGCACTCGTAAACTGCCCTCATGGATAGCCCTGATATTACCATGAGATTCACGCTATTACTACCGGATAAATACCTTACTAGACAAAATCATTCTTAAGTGAATGGACTATCCAAACAACTTCTTCCCTTCAATTAATCTTCAATGTACAATTGCAACAGTCACAACAGTCCCTGCTATTGTTTTCATTATCTCTTTGGAAGAAGGAAAATAATGACCTAAAGTCATTATGCTACAAGGAAATGCAACAACTATGTGGGTTTTTGAACTCGCTCTTATTTTATGAATACAGAGAGGATATATATATATATATATATATATATATATATATATATATATATATATAGGGTTAAATGGAGCTGCCCCCTTGGAGGAGCTAAGTTCACTCCCCTCGCGGCATTTCATCCGTTTTTTTATTTTTTTTGAAAATTTCTTTCGTGAAATTCATCACTATATCCCTATATGATGCTATTCAAATTTTGTACGAAACAGAAACTCCTACGGCCTCCATCCAGACAGTCATTTTTTAACGGTAACAGAATTGCTAAAAACGACCCTTCTAGATGGAGGTTGTAGGAATCTCTGTTTCGCGGAAAATTTGAATGACATAATATAGATATATATTGATGAAAATCCACATAATAAAATTTCAAAAAAAATAAAAAAAGCAGGCGAAATGGCGTGGGAGGAGCCAAGTTAGCTCCCCCATGGGGGCAAACCCCATTTTACCCACCCACCCACACCCACACACACAGAGTTCAATATAGCATATGCCTCGTTATCTTGTATCTATATATATTTCACCATGAAAATAAGAGCCACTGTTCGTTCCCAATGCAGTATATGTTATATATTAGTTAAACTTGTTACAATCTGTCTCGATTTTAGCAGCATCCAGAAAAATATAGGAGACATATTAAACAAAAAATCACACATTTTCCATCCATTGTTGAGAATCACACAATTATACTAATTCACATGCAATTAGCTGCGTTGAATCTCAATTAACAATTCGTTTGATGCTATGAAATTTGTCCCTCGATGTACAATGCACGTGTGTCCCGCTATTGGTTAACAATAAATCCCTATGCAAAGCCGTAGTCCCAGAAACTTAAAAGAATTCCGAACTGTGAAACAAGTAAAGAATAGAAGATTTAAAAAATATGATAGCATAATATCAACAAAAGAATTACCAGTCCCATTCGAATTTCGGGAGAGATAGAGATTGAGAGAACATAACAACAAAGATATTGAGAAAGAGAGAAAGGGTGACCAATTAAATTAAGAATTGCTTGAAAAGGTAAAATGTGGCCGTTGAGTAGAGGATTTCATGGGAAGAGCAAACATCTTTTCCATATTGGGAATCTGGCAATAGAAATGTTGAGGTAGATGGACATCTAAGAGGTCTATTTTTTAGATTTTACAACATGCAAGAAAATGAGCCCCTTAAAGTTCATGGGCCCTGGGCCGTTGCACTTCCAAACAACCCCCAGGCCGGCCCTGTCTGCTGTATGCGTGTGTGTCGTTCAATCTTGATCGAGTAATTCACATGATTTTACACTTTTTGTGGGCCCGTACCATGCAAAATCGTGTAAACCGCTACATCACGATCGAGCAGCTCACGCGACCACAACAGTGGATCCTCTGTAAAAAAACGACCTATGCACTTTCTTGCCTTCCACCAAAATCTTACATGAAAATTACCGATCTTAAATTAGAGTAAAACTCAGGAGTGTTCTGAAGCCTTGTGTAGACGTGAGATGAGATTTAGCAAGGTCAGTTAATTATTATGGCTCCATTACGATGAGTGAGATTAGTTAATCGATTCTTTTAGAAAATTCATGTGCCGATTTACTAGCATTCTTTTCTTTCCATTCTTTGACTGAAGCTGATATTCATTTGTTTCTGGTAAGCTATCAGTCTTCAACTAATCGACAGTCAGATTTTATTCAAAAATAAGGAACCCCAGCACATGACGGACCAAGTGGCATCTGAAATGTCCGATCAAACAAAGAAAAAACAGGATACAATTGGATAAGGAATCTGCTGCATGCAGTTATATCTATCTGCCCAATAGCAACCTGAATTGAATTGAATTGATGGTTCAGACGGCAAGTTGTGTGTGGAGTGGAGTAGAAGACCACACATTTCAGCAATTAAGAACACGTACACACAGCCAATCAGCACCTCCAATGGCCTACATTTCTTCGAGGGTATTACCATATGAAGTATATGATAAGAATGGGAAGGAATCTCCTTTGCGGCTTTAATTTGGTCGTCTCCTATCGGTCATGTTATTATAGTTTATAACCTAATTAGTGGCTCTGTAATTTTTTAAAAAAAATGGAAGAACGGTAATGAATCAAGCTGTAAGCATCATCCTACGTCATGCATAAAATGTCAACGAGTCTCCACAGAAGAGAATAGAATATAATAAGTCCTGACCTATGCCACGGTGGGTTTTATATGCATATTAATTAGTAATGACGCCTTCAGACATAAAAGTTTAAACATTAGACAATCGGATGCTCATCCAAACTCTACTCTCTCGAGATACCCTGAGACGTTAGATGCAGATATATCCCCATTTGACGTAATATAGACCTACTAGATTTCTAGACTTCATGCCATAAAATATTCCTAATAAATATCATATCCACTGATGTGAAACATGATTTGCCAAGCATCATCGACCGTGAACCCTAACATACTCCTTTCCGGTTCTAGTCCAGTCTACGTATTCCTGTACAGCTGGCTGTTATGATATTTGCTTCAGTGTAGGCCTTATCAAATTGTAGCCTAACTGAGAAAATCAATCTTTGCTAACTCATAGCCAAGTTTACATGCATAATCACTTGGCGCAATAACGAAATGCATATATACCAGCATATATCACTGAAACAAGATTGAACTATAGTGACGTTTTTTTCAAAATCCGTCACTAATCATCCATTGTTAAATATATAACATCGATATTATTCGTTGAGATATTATTTTTTTATACTTGAAATTAGTGAGTTTCAAAAATTTAACTAATCGTCGCTAAGTTTTGAACTAAAAGTTAGCGACGATTAATTGAAATTTTGAAAATAGCAACAGATAAATGTCGCTATATGGACCGTTGCTAATGATATAGCAATGGATGTTATATTTGTATGATTTCAAGTATAAAAAAGTCATTTCGCAATGAATAGTATCGTTATTATATATTTAACAACTTGATTTAGTGATCGATTTAAAAAATGTCATTATATCTCAATTTTGTTGTAGTGTTGATAAATGATTGATTTATCAACATATTATTCGTTTATTAACTAGCATTAACAAGCTAACCTTTGTAAATAATTAACCCTAATTATTATGCTTAATTAACCCTATTATGGGAAAAACAATACTATCGCGTTCCGCCTCTAAAGATCATCGGTGGTCTCGGAAATTCCTCATAGGGTATACTATGATTAGTGATTAACCTCAGAGCCTATCCGCGAACGTCAATCTTCTTTGACGCGGCGAACTCTGGGTTCGCACCTTGCAAGGAATCAGAGTCCTAGTGCAGAGCAGCACCATCTCTCCGTCGGTCTTCTAAGGCCTTTAATCTAGTCGAAAGCAGGGGGAAGGACCGGAAACAAATGAGCCGACGATCGAGGGGGACGAAAGAAACTATATAATAAAAGAAAGGCCAAATAGCGACCGCTTTGAGAGTTCAACCACCCACACCAGGATTCTATGCTTTCTGACTGCCCCAAATATATAGTACCCTTCCCTGGCCCTGGGACTCCAGACTCTTTGTCGAACCCCCATTCTCTCGCACCCTGAGGCTTTAGTGGTTTAGATAAGATAGGATTCACCCGTAGTTACTTCTTTTTTGTTGGTTGCGACTACTTTCATGCTATATGAAACTTCCTCTCTCACCTAGAAATGAGAGGATGGGATGCTACATTCATTAGTCACTGCTCACTCTCTCACCTAGAATAAGACAGAGAGGTTCTAGCCGAAGACTCTCACTTTGTCTGTTGATTGGATTGAGGTTATATTCTCTCCCATTTCTTTTTGAGAGTGATACTAACGTCACTATAAGGTGTCCTTCCTCTCAAACTCTATGACGAGTCAAAAAGCACTTGCCTCCATCTTCGGCTGGCTAGTTTGCACAGTGTCAGCCCTCTTCTCCTATGAAACTCAAGGAATACCCGCGTCTGATTCAGACCTTGTCAACCGGATATAATATCCACTTCTGGACCTGCGGATGAGATTTCACCTTCGGACCCTCAAGCTGCTCTGACTACCTACGAAGAGGGTCTGTGATCTGAATTGATATCGCGATCTATGTGACAAATCTTTGACCATGCTCATTTTTTGTGGGATTTCCTACCCGACTCTCCTACTATATATCTCAAGGTCTGATTAATCCGCTGATTAGAAAGACCTCGTAGCCATGGCAGCTGCTCATTCCTTTTTTCGACCTCTCCTATTATATATTTGGGGCTGGGTTCATTATACCTATTCATCACCTTAGTCTTCGAAACGCCACCTCTGGCCTTGATCTTGCTGTCTACGACTCGCTTGCCTGATCAAAACTCTCCTGTCTCCGATCCGGACCAAGGTGAAGATCTGGCTCTATCTTTGGAGGGGGCAAAGGAGGAGGAAGATGATGAACCTCTCCCTTTCCGTGTCGACTGTGAGAAAGAAAGGGTGAGACGTTCTTTAATATATCATTTCTTTAACTATCTAGTCTTGCCTTCCGCTGAGAGAGGGGCTGGAAAACCAGCGCTATTGCCTGCCGATATGACCTCTCCACCTAGTCTCGTCTCAAAGGCCATTGCCTACTCACTGACGATCTCCTTCACATGCTGCCCCATAAGTGAACCATGATTTCAACCTCCGTCGACCTCCGAAACCTCAAATGCGATCCGAGGTAGGTTCACAATAACTGAAACATCTAGTTCTAATATAGTAGATATTTGACAAAGAAAGACGTGAAAAATAGACCCGACTTTTCGATGCGGGAAAGGAGAGGAAGAAGAGACTCGGGCTCACAAGAGGGCATTGACGGGCGTGGGCTCGCTCTTCTCATATATCCATCAGTCTGCTTATTCTTTGTCCTCCCTACTTGCTTGCATCTAGCGTCAGTGGTCAAAAAGTAGGTTGAGTGTCCTACATCCATCTCTATTTTTGCAGCTTCACAGTGAGAAAGGAGGGAGAGACGGAAGTCAAATGCTGGAATCAGTATGTAGCCCAAGCATCTCAGTCAAAGGGTAGCCACCTATTTCAATGATCGAAAGATGTCATTCAAAAGTGCTCTCGATCTCAGGTCAACAGGCCGAAAGGTCAAGGATAGGCCGACGAATCCCCCTCATCATCCTCACCCCAAACCCATGACTCAATCGGAGACGCCCATTATCATGCATGGAGGCGTATAGATAGCAATGCCCTTGGATCCGCTGAAAATGACTATCCAACTCTTGCCTATTGTTCACTACTCTAGTTAGTAGTAGTGGCAGAGTGAGTAGTTTGTAGAGTGATTAGTTGGCAGAGACTTGGGATGGCCTTTGGTATGGAAGAGTATCTTCTTTTAGACGTCACTCTACCTTCTTCAGCTTGCTTGATATTGTGATCCCCTTGCACAAGACCCATGAACCGCTTACGTGCCTTGATGCCTAGTCATTCCGAAGAACACTTGCCCCCCCCCCCCCCCCCGTCTTACCGCGGCTGCTGGCACGGAGTTAGCCGGGGCTTCTTCCTCGAGTCCTGTCATGATCGCGCACTCAACAAAAGACCATGTCATCAGCATAGCGAACGTAACTTAACTATTCCCAATTCGAACACGAGATTTGAAGCGCGGGGATATACATTCATCAAACAGGGGAAGACTGGCCAGCCTTGAGGTATTCCGACCCTGGAATAGTCCTAACTGACCTGTAAAGCCAATGCGTGCTTTTAGGAAATGGCTAATCAACCCGCAGACCCCCTCATTCTAAGGACCAAGATGTACTCGAGGACAAAGAATTCATGTATCTTTACCGATTAACCAATTTCTCGACGCTAGAGTGGACCCTAAAGAGATACCACTTCCTCATTCATTTCTCTGAGGCTCAACTTTCTCCTAGTTTTGCTAAGGCCATTTTTGACTGCGCGGATTTTCTTTTTTTTCGCGGAGGATTAGATCCAATAACTGGGGGTCTATGGCTGAGCGATACTGCTCACCATCATTTAGCTATTGCAGTTCTTTTCCTGATAGCGGGTCATATGTATAGGAGTCTTGGTCATGGCCTGAAAGACGGCTCATAAGGGTCCGTTTACAGGTCAGGCTCACGAGGGCCTTTATGAAATCCTAACAACATCATGGCATGCTCAATTATCTCTTAACCTGGCTATGTTAGGTTCTTTAACCATTGTGGTAGCTCACCATATGTATTCCATGCCCCATTATCCATACTTAGCTATTGACTATGGTACACTACTTTCCCTGTTCACGCAATCACATACAAATTATATTAATATTGTAAATATTTATTTTGACATTAATTGTGAGAGGTCGTACTAATATGAACAAGGCTGGATCAGTAGTCGTTATGTTGATCACTTAAAGATGAAATTAATCAGCAGATAATACACAATATATGATAGATAAAATAAATCAATGTGAAGTGTGAGTTAAAATTTATTATATTTAACTCTACTAAATGTGTGTATAGTACAAGTAGGTAGAGTTGTCAAACCATAGAGAGCAAACGGCATGATAGCTAACTATTAATAATTATTTATAATTAATAATAATTATTTCTATTTAATAATAATTATTTTTTATTTTCTTGCTTTTTTTCTTATTTTATGTGGGTTTCTAATTTTATTTATTTTTTTAAGGTTTTTTATATATTTTTAAATTTTTAAATTTTGATTTTTAATTTTGTTTCATATTTTTAAAATTTTACTTTCTTTTTCATTTTTAAAATAAGATATATAATTTTATAAAATAATATAGATATTATAAGTAATATACTTTATATATTTAATATATATATTTCTATTTATGAATAATTCAAAATATATTTAAATTTCGAAAAATATTTTTTGTGGTTTTTATATTGTACTCAATTTTCAATAATTTTTATAGATTTTTTCTAATTTTGTGGATTTTTGAAGTGAATAAATATAAAAAAATTAAATATATGCGATTGCTTTTAATTTAATAAATATAAATCAATTCAAAATTAACCTAAAACTATTTTTATAGATAGTGTATAAAATAAAGAAAATTCAGAGAAAGAAAGTTATATTTTTAGATTATTCTTCATTTTTTGTTAATTTTTAAAATTATTTGAGGGTCTCGTGATTTTTAGGATTTATCTTTAGTATTTTTTAGGAATTTTGGATATGTGACAGAATATTGTCTAATATAAATAATATAATGTTTTTGATTTTTTTTGGAAAAAGTTTTATATTTTTATGGGTTTTATATTTAGACAAGGTGAAAATGCACGTTTTTATATTTTTAGAAAATAGGAAACACTAAATAAATGCATACATAAAAAATTTCCATGCACAAGCATGATATCAGGCATTCATATTAATTTTCTTATAACTTTTAGAGCAAGAAAGATATCTAAAATGGAAATATGCAGAAAAATAAAGTGTTGCAGATATAGGGACTTGTTTGTAATTTCCATAAACTAAATATGCATTTAATAACAAATCTTTAAAACATGCAGTTACATATGTAAATTTCTCAACACCTCACGTGGCGTAACATGCGAGGCGGAAGGACTATATTGCAATATTACAAAATCACATGGTCCTAATTGCAAATATTCCTACAGTTATTACACGTAATGCTATATTTACGGGACCAAATAATAAAACAAAAAGCATAGGGGTCATACACAATTACCCCCCAAGTTGCACGTAGGTAAGCAAGCGTAAGGCATGATCGGTTGACTCTCGTTGCGTCACGTATGCACCACTTGAGGTGAATGACCCAGGAGGCACAATAGTTCACATAAATACCAACGCCCTGGATTAGATCTTGGCCGAAGATCTCATCTAGTGGCTCTAGAGGCCTTAGAAAGAACATGGAAGAATTCTTCCTTGTTTGATCTTTGATCCTCGTTTTCTTCTTGCTCTGGCATTCTCCTCCTTGGCTGATTAACTCAAACCACTACTGTGATGGTCCTGCACCTGCTAGAAGGCTTCAGAATGTCCATCCTCCGCTGCGAAGAGGCATGGAAGTTGATTTGTGCACAACCACCAAGAATCTTGTCCCTCCTTCAATTCCTCCTCCCAGGCATGCTTCTAAGCCTTTGAATTGCACAAAACAAATAAGGGGATCGAAGGCTATGTCATAGACCCAGGCTTGAAGTCGATTACACGAGAATATAGGTGGAGTGACAACCTCCTGTGAGATGGTGATGGTGGAGATTGGATTCTTTGATTTATGAAAAATCGAAGGGATCTGGGTGAGGAATTTGATGAAGATGCGAAAGAGAAAGCTTATAAGGGTGTTGACGGGTCGAAATGATCGGAGTTTCACGACGAACACCTTGGCCGGAGCCTAGTGATCCTCTGAAGAAATTCAAGTGGATTAATTTATGTTGAAGAACAAGAAATGACAAGAAATTAAATGTGAAACTAACCTAAGGATTAAAAGGTTATGTGAAAATCCTTTGTAAACAGCTCGTGCCTGGTCTTAGGGACCAAGGAGAAGAACTTCACCAGAGCTGAAGCTCGATGAGGTAGATTGACTTCCTCTGGCCACCTATGTCCACACCGACACCAGGAGGACCTCATTGTTGTCATCAGGAGGCACACTCTGATTTGGATTGGGGTTACAAGGGGATAGAAGAGGATCAAAAATCAAAACGAAGGAGGAGAGGTTTATTTATACACAAGGTGGACGATGACTTTGGGAGGAGGGTTGTGTGAAGGGAAGAAAGGGTTGGTGAAACCTACAGTTAGGGCGTGGAAGAGGAAGATGGGGGTAACATGAAGGCGACAGTCTTGAGGTGGGAGAAGCATGGAGGAAGAGTAGAAAATGGGAGAAGTGGGGGTGTCTCGTTCTTTGACAGGAGTCAGAGCGAGGGAAAGACAAATATAATAAGAGTAAAAATATAATGGATTAAATATATGAATATTTTTTACAGATAAATAGTACAATAGTACCCCAGAAAACTATTTTTTGTATCTTAACTTTATTTTTTATGAAACCACTTCATTAGATAGATAATTTAATTTATAATACAATACATGTGAGTTTGGTTCAATTTGAGTTTGTATGGTGAAGATATTGATATGGGAAATTTGATTTAGGGCTTTAATATGTGACTCATTGCCTTTATTCTTTCATTGTGGCTAAAATCTTTGGTAAAATGCATGTAAATATTCACTAATTCCCATTAATTAACAATCTAATCATAATTATTAATATTATATATTTAACACTTATTTTAGCAGAAATAAAAGAATAAAGAAAAAGAAAATAAAAAGAAAAGAATGATGGACATAATTATGTACATACCGATCCTAACCTCGAGACCAGGTCGATGTTGATTTGGTCGACAAAATAAATAAGTAGGGAAGATAAGGATCCTAACTTATAAAAATATTAGAATAACCTAGACCATTAATGTACATAAACAAATTTTCCACATTGTAAATATTTCACCTATTTTATTTACCATCAAGAAAACTCAAAATCAAAACGCTTCTTTTATAAAAGTTACCTATAAAAATATTTATTATTATATAAAAATATAAGAAAATTATTCAATATAAAAATAAAATATTACAATGAACCGGGAAAATTCTAAAAGACAATTTCAAAGGTTCATAACTATTTATAGAAAATTCAAACGGACCAACCTTACTTTTAAACTTCATTTTATACTTAATACTATTTATTAAAAACATCAAAACATATTAGAATAAGATGGGTGAGTTTTGGCATTTGAACCCCGTGTATATATGTACTATATGTGGAAACTTCTCCTATTTTTAGTTAATTAATCTTAAATCCGTTTAACTTAATTTCTTTTCTAAAATTCTTCGATCAATTAATATAAAAATATAAAAATATAACTTAAGTCAAAATTTCAATAAAACTGAGGCCACGAAGTCGCTGCCTAAATTTTCTAGACCTTATAACTTAGTCGTATAATCTCTGAATTGGGTAAACTCAGTTTTAAAGTTTATATTATTTAATTATCTATCAAATGACACTAATTTTGTTAAAATCCGAGTTAGTATGAAAAATGTGAATTTCATGACCGTATTGGTATAACTGTGCAATGTACTGGTTTATATTATTCCTTAATATATTAATACTCTATTCTTAAAATAAATTAAATAATAATTTATTTATTTATTTAAGTAATTATTAAATTATATACCTAATTATTTAATAAATTATCTATGTAATTAAATTCTTAAATAAGTACATAATTATCTATTTATTTATACCTTAATTTATTCAATCTAATTATTAATTTAACTCATTATTAATCATATTAATTACTAATTTAATTTAATTGTTTTTCTCTTTCTCTCTCCTACATTACCTTTCTCCTCCTTTCTTCCTCATTTCTATCTTCTTCTCCACGTCGCCGCCTCCCTCATCTCTTCCTCTCCGACCAACAGCCCAACCTCCAGGCCGTTCGGTCATTCGCCAACAAACCCCATGATACCGCCGCCACCTCGCCGGTGATGACACCCGTTTCCTTGGCCCCCAAGCAAACTCCTCTATTTAAGGACCAAACTTCTGTCTACCTCAAGATAATCCGTCATTAATGCATCTCTTCTCCACCTTAAAGCTCTAGTCTCTTTATGCCTGAGATTTGTCATGATGCAAAGCTCGATATTATTAGTCATCCATGCTATGACATGGTAGGTGTCGTTCATTCTAGATACATATTCCATTTATGTATCTTTAAGTGGTTCCTTATTTAAAATATCGATCTTCTTCTGGTCGCCAATAAACACATTGAAGGCATGGTACCTCGAGTTTATAGCTTACTGATGAATCCCTGATTCTCACTTATTATTCTTTTATTTTAGCTATTTATCTTGGAAAAATATCATGTAAATAGGTGTAAATACAATAACATAGTAATTAGCATGCATCTGTTAATATTGCATAATTAACATGTATTTGTACAAAAATCAAAGAATAAAGGAAAAGAAAAAGGAAGGATGTATTTAGAATTAAATACAGAGTGATCCGAACTCCAAGAGAAGGTCATGCCTTGACCTGGTCGCCAAATAAAATAAGTAGAGAGAGATAGGGCCTACTCTATGTTATACATATTATCTATGTATATAAATAATTATTTTTGATAAAATAAAATAATATTCTTTATTTACCTCCTTGTATATAGTCCTAGAAATAAAACAAAAATTAAATAAAAATCAGAAAAATGAAATAAAAATAAAAATAAAATCCTCTCTCACTTGTAAAAAATGCATGTATATAGGTCAAATTCCCTATTTATTCTATACCTGTAAATAAATAATAAAAATGAAGGAAAAATCGTTTTATACTCTTAAAATTATGGGAAAATAAAAAAATACAAAATTAAGGATATTTGTGTAAAAACAATAAAATAAAAATACTTGTACAAAATATATAAGTATATTATACATGTATATAATACTATATATTGTATATACAATAACTTATTTTTCATAGAAATAATTAAAAATCACAAAAAATAGTTTAAAAATTAATAAACATTTTTTATTTTATACACTTTTTATTTTGACTTGATTTATTATTTTTAATGATTTAATAAATAATTTATAATATCTAATTTTCTGATTGGTCCAGCCGGATGTTGACCTCCGATCAACGCCCTCTTCCAAGCTTGACCCGACCTGACTCCTTACGTGGGAGCTTCTTCTCCCAATTTTCCTGGTCGGATCATGCTGCCTCTCACCCTGATTTCTCGCCCGTTGCTTCTCCTAGGATCCATCATCTTCACGGATTCCTAGGAAGGCTCGGATCTTCCTAGGGTTACGCGCCCTCGCCCGATCCTTCCACCCTCCTTGGAAGCTGATGAATCTCTGTTTCATCATCTTTATTCTATCATTTTGGCCTTAAAAAACCCTAGTAAATGCGTGTAAATAAGCTCAATTTGGGCATTTTATCATTCATGCATTATTGTACAAAATGTGTATAAAATACTATTTTTAATGCTAAAATAATAGAATAAAGAAAAGAAAGAAAGAGAATAAAATATTGCAAATATTTTATGACCCAAAACCCCGAGACCTAGGCATCTCGATGACTAGGTCGATAAGGAATAAAGTAGGGGGAGATAAAGGCCAAAATACATTGAAAATACCTTTATTTCATTCATTTTTTATTCATTTTTTGGACCTATTTTAAGTTCCACTTTTTATACCTTAAATAAATAAATTTTGAACTTGAAAGTTGTAGATAACTAAATATAAGAAATATAAAATTGATTTCACACAAAAATAATGTACAGATAAAAAGTTATGATCTGAATAAAATTCCAAAACCTCAACTTCCCAGATATGTATCTTTCAAATAAAAATTTGAAATGCATCAAAATCACTTTTAATTGTATATAACTTTTAATAAGCTATTTAATGAAGGTGGTTTCATATTTTTTGGAGCTGCGGTTTGAAAGTTGAGTTTTGGACCCCTATTGTATACTTATACTGATTGAAATATTCATTTTATTTATTATTCATTTTTTTTATAATTTTATATTTTTATACTTTTATAAATATTATTTATAATATATGTGTATACTAAAACTGGAATAAAACACTAAATAAATTATTAAAATAAAATACTTATTTAAAATACATAGGTATAATACCAATATCTATACCTATATAGGTAATACAACTATTTATTTAATTGTATATATTACTTCAGAAAAATAAAAATATAATTAAGTGTATAAAATTAAGTTATAAATATAAAAATAATAAATCAAATTAGTAAAATTAAATATACAAAATAAAAACAAAATACTAAAATATATAGATGAATATACTTGTATATAGCCCAAAAAATAACTTGTAATTTTAAAGCGCTAAAAAATAAATAAATATCATCAAAAAATAATTCAAAAAAATATTAAAATTTTTTTATTTAATAACCTAAAATTAATAAAGTCGTTTATTATTTTAAAATGAATTTAGAAATATTTTTTCCGGGCTTTTTCCTCGTTGGTCCACGTGCTGACTCGTTGCCTGCAGCCTTGTCAGAAGCGCGTTTGGTCTCTTCTTCTTGGATTTTTGGAGATCGAGCCTTACATCCTTTCATGTCGAGTCCTTGACCATTTTTTTCTCCTTGATTACCCATCTTACACGCCCTAGTGATTCCTTGGGTTGTGCGTCGCCGATTCACCCAATACACCTCATTCTTCTTGCCGCTTCCATCACGTTGTACAAAACCACCTCCATCCTTATTTGAGTTTTGAACCCCTTTGACCCTAGTTTGGCCTCCTTGTCATTGTGCTCCAGGTCGAAGATGTGGCAGGTCTCCTCCAGCCAGCGAGAGAAGCTCAGGCGAGGGCCGAGGAGAGGCTCCAACCTCCATCTCCGGCCAATGGTCGTGAGGTCCATCTCTGGTCTTTTGACCATCGAGGTCTGCTTTCTCTTCATTTTTTATGAATTTTTAGTTTTACCTTAGCCTTAGGAATCGACTAGTACCTTCCATTTCGACTGACACACAACCAATCGCTTTCGCCATCACCTCGCTGGAGCTTGCTCTGACGAGCTCCTATCTCACATCCTATGCCCCATTACACCCTAGTTGCGGGGTCAAGGCAACTTGTCCTAGAACCTTTCACCCTTTATGCAGGTTCAGGAGCGTAGCATGCCACCTGGGAGCAATTTTGACTCTCACCGAAGGTACCTGGAGCCTCAGGGCATCCTCAACCTTGCTGGCGAGCTCCGGCTGTCGCCGTAGAATTTTGGTGCTTTCAGTCGTTAGAGGACCATTCTCGGAGGAGCTTGGGGTATTTTGGAGCGTCAAATTCCAGCGGAGGAGGATGATTTGGATGGGGAAAGCTCTCCTCGCTGTGAGTTCTTCCCTGTTCTTCGTCGATCCCTGTCCACCGTCCGATCAACCCTGTTCTTCCAGGCCGAGCAGCCACCGCCTGATCTCCGCACGTAGCCACCGTTCGATCAGCTTCGCAGATCTAATCGCCATCGTCCGCATCGAACCATCATCGGGCCCCTTCATCCTAACACATGGATTAGTGAAGTAAGGAGCGTCTTTTGATCGCAAACCGGTATCGACCGTCACGAGAGCGACACGTGTCCAAATCGAGCAGATCCAACCGTCCGCTCTCGTATAGTCGTGGGTATTTTGCACTCCTGCCCAAGACATTTTTGTATTTACTAACTAGCCCTTAAACTTTCAATTGCAGTTATTTTATTTTGTAAATTTTGCAAAAATACCCCTGTATTTCTATTATTTGCGATTGGATCCCCGACCACGTCACCTTACGTGACTAGCGCATGTGAGGTGTGGGTATTTTGTGAGGGGTCCCTCTCTACTTTTATTATTTATGTTTAGTCCTAAAATTATCAAATCAAGTTAAAAACTTTTTGGATAAATTGCATTTTAGCCCCTGGGTTTTGGAAAATTACAATCAGGTCCCTATCAGGCGCGTGCCTATCATGTGAGATTTTGGATATTTTACAAGAATATCCTTGGGATTTTGATTATTTCTTATTGGTCCAGAAGTATTTTTATTCAGTTATAAGTTTCTACGAAATTTGCAACTTGGCCCCGAACTTTTATATATTTACACAAATAACCCTACTAGGGTTGCATTTTTCTCTTTATTGTCTCTATTTATTTCATGCATCTATAAACCTCTAATAAATCCCAAAAAATATCATAAGTTCATGTTGAATTGCACTTTAACGTTATATTTTTATTTTATATTTTTGCATCATTTTAGTATTTATAAAAAATCAAAAACTTGCATTTTCATCCTTATTTGCATTAGAAAATTCATAAAAAAATATAACTTTTTGAAAATTTCCCAAAAAATATATTTTGTGTATTTTTGTGCTTTTAACTTCTAGACCAAAAACCACTAAAAAATATAAAAGAAAAATCAAAAAAATCAAAAAACTTTAAAAATCTCTAAAAAAATATATAAAACCCAGAAACAAATACAAAAAATACATTTTCTATTTATAAATTTTCTCTATTTTATTATATTTATTTTAAAACTGATTTGGAGATATTATAATTCTATTTAATATTTTTATCTCCATTTTAATTTCGAATATTTGGTTTATTCCCTATTTTTAGTATTTTACTTTAAAAATATCAAAAAATTGTAAAAATATAAAAAAATCATAAAAGTAGTAAAAAATTACATAAAACCCAAAAATATTATTTCTTGTGTTTGTTATTATTTTTACCTATTTTTATATATATTATCTCTCTCTTACCTATTTTTATATATATAGTTTTATTTCATTCAAAAGAAAAAATATAAAATATAAAAAATATAAAATTAAAAATTAAAAAAAATAAAATATATAATTAAAAATTAAAAAATAATAAAATTAATTAAAAATTTAAAACCCACAAAAAATAACACTTATAGACAAATGCATCACATTCATTTTTGTGCATTTATTGACCCAATCTACCTGCTTGTTCCATGTGTTCGACACTCTACACATACTTGCACCTATACACATCTTTGTTGTAGAGTTATAATAAATTTTAACTACGCATTGCTTTTCATTATTTGATCATTGTTGTGGGTTAATTGTTGATTAATCGAGGTTTCGTGAGCGATCGCCTCAACGACACTGTGGTCCCGCCTTGTGTGGACTTACTTTAGACCCTCGTCAAATCTCGATTATCAAATGGTACCGTTGCTGGGGAGCAAAAATGCTTAGATTGGGATTATTTGTGATTGTGATTATTTTCCTACTTTTCGTGCTTCATTTATTTTCTTTATTTTTGATTTAATTGTTAAGTTGTCTGACCTCCTCTTGGGTTGACTTTGTGCGAGGAACCACGGATCGGGGGAGGCACTCTATTCTAGGCACCCGTGTACCCACGTGAAGCCAGCTTCAGTTAGCCTAGCATCAAAGGAGACGTAGAGGGTTTTTTGAAGACAGAGCTCCTATTTATTTTATTGCATATATTTGTGTTATTTAAGTGAGAGAGAGACATATAATTTGTAACTTAAACAGGACTCTCGGGATACTACACTCCACACTTCACGAGGTCTAGTGCCCGAGGGATTATTCCCTTGGGGGCCTCGCCGTTTTTTTTCACGGCTTTAATCGCCTTTTTTATTTTGTTTCTTGGTTTTGTTTTATTTATTTTGTGTGATTGAGCCCTTAGTTTTAGGAATTGCTTGTCGATAGCATTAGGTCCAAACGCTTAATATATTTGCTTGTGCCTATAGTTACGTTTGGATCTAGCCAAATTTTGAAAATTGTTCTTCATGCTAATAGCAGTTTCTCATCCTAGGGCGATTTCATCTGCTTGCATTGCATATAGATAGGTTTCTATTCTGTTGAGCATCCTTGCATGTAGAGTGTTGGAGGCAAGGTGAGCGTTTACGCTTTAGCATTCATCATCGCCTGCCGCTTGCATTGCTTTTCCGCCTCTTCCTCTGATTTTGATCACCTAGGTATTTAAAGGAACCGATTCCTCATTAAGCTCGTGTATTTTTTATTAAAAATCTAAAAAAGTGTTAATCAATAAAATTGGGACTGTTAAAATTACTTGACCCTAAAATACACTAAAAAGAAAAATCATTTGTATCGGGGCGAGTAATCCCCTCATTCTCTTCACTTTTACTTGCTCGCGCAGACCCTAAGGACTAATGCCCAAATCCTATTCAGCCTCCTATGTGTTTGCGCAACATTTTGACTTCTCACCTAATTTTAAAACAAACAAGATAAAAGGAACGCACTTTTACGGTCTTCACCGAGTTGAGCAGGTGAATTGAGGGTTTTTGCTTTGTGTGAGTTTGTTTGTGCTTGTTTGAGTGCAATCTACATCGCCTTTGCGCATTTGCGCCTTGTTCTCACTTCTCTTGGCTTGACCATCGTGCTCTCCCGATTATCCTTTCCTTTTGTTTTCGAGATGGACCCCCGGAGCGATTTTTATCCGGATTTTGGGGACCTCTCATTCACTCCAACGGTCCACCTCCCTTTTATCAGGAGGATCCTCCTCCTATTTTTTTTATTTTCGTATGTACCCGACCTGTTTGAGACCGCTCAGAGCTCCCCTGTTGCTTGCTTGAATCCTCGAAAGGGATGAGTCCTAGGTAGACCTTCTCTTAGACCACGGACTGCTATCCATACCCACCTCTATCTCTATATTTTCCACCTTCACATCCACCCGAGGCTAACCTGTTGGGGTCACCTTCCATGATATCCGCACTTGAGGCCTTGAACCAGATGATGGAGCACACTAATTCGAGGATCGATGATCTTACTAGTTTGAATAAGAACCAGAACGGCGGTCCATTCTTTGAGGATATGGAATCATTTGAGGATGATAATGAGAGCTTGCAATCGCCCAAAATACAAAAAAATGAGAAAAATTTAAAAATCCAAAAAGAGTTCGGGAGACCTTTGGTTGAGTCAGACTGTGAGGAGAACGCCCACTTGCCAGATCCCATGACCACACATCCATTCACACCATGTACCACCTTTAACCCCGAGGATGCCGCTATATAGACTGCTCTTGGCATTCCTTGTGTATATGTTGATTCCAACCTTCTCCCTTGTATAGAGGAGGTCCAAAAATTTAAAAAGTTATTGACTGAACCTGAAGTGGTGGCCACCATTTATGAGATCATCCCTGACCCACTTCAACAAGCCATGACTGATTTATCTTCTCCTCCTCCTAAGAAGAGAAAGTGGAGGAGCATATCTGAGCGTCATATCTTGACCATGGCCACTGCCCACGCCATTGCCCATCATCCATTTTCTAGGAAAAGGAACACTGTCACACCTCTTGTGAGTTGCACCATCTCTTACCATTTATGTGACAACACTCTCCTCAACGGTAGTGCATTGATTAATATAATACCCTTCTCGTTGGTATAGTCTATTCATCTTGGGCCTCTCAAGAAAACCAGGATGATTGTACAGTTTGCTGATGGATCAATAAAGAGGCCGAAGGGTATCCTTGAAAACATCGTCATTTTGATTCAAGGCATGAGGTATAATGTTGGTTTTGTCGTATTTCCCATGGAGACCTCCACTGGGGAACATTCTCCAATCATCCTGGGATGACCATTCCTTGCCTCTGCGAGGGTCGTTATTGATTATGGATCAGGAGAGATTCGCTTCCGTCTTGTTGACGAGAGCGAGATGGTCATCACTGCACCCACTACCGATCAGAGACATGCACCTGATGCGACAACACCTATCTTGGCTGATCCCGAGGATCATGACCTCAACGAGACAATCAAAGACTAGTGTTGTATGATAGACTCCATTGAGACCCAAGAATTCCTTAATGTGGAGAAAGACTCGGAAAGCATGGACCTCAGAGTTCTTCCTTATGGGACTTGGCATTGTGTTGATGACATCTGCGGGATTTACACGATTGATACCATTGAGCAGAGGGCAGATTCAGATACTAGACATGACGTACATGACTTGACTTCTTTCACTGGTGAGTCCGTTCCTGTTCACTTAGATTCAGATAAGATTGAAAAGGTCGAATTTGATTTGGTTGCTTTTATTCAGGAATTCAGGCCTTTTGATGAGAAGGATGACCCGGTTGAGATTGTTGAGGACGAACATAGTTCGACTACTTCCACTGATGAGTTCATTCCTTTTTATTTTGACCTAGATGATACCTCGCAGGATGACACTGACTGCACCTCTTCCGATGATGAGTTCGTCCCATTCCACTTCGATATCAGCGAGACTACCAAGGCTTCTTCCACTGATCCATCTGTGCCTCTTCACCCTAGGACCACTGAGGACCCTCACCGTGTCGACCTTGATCGGTTAGTATCATCTGAGGACTCCGATGTCGACGTACACCATACCAGATCTATCCCTCAGCGGTCTCGCAAGAAGGTTTACTTTTGACCTTCTTAATCCTCTGTATACCCATGTTGTTGGATATTCGCTTTTGTGTACATCCTTTTCTCTATTGTTATGCTCATCCACCCATTCTCATCTTTGCCGTGCTTAGGACGTACTTTGTCCTAAGTATAGGGGGTGGATGAGTCGAGTGTTCATTCTTCATTTCGTTTCATTACTGCTGTTGTTTCTTATACTTGGGGCTTCTTTTACCCTAAGTATATGGGGAGTGATGTGTACATTCTCTCTGATCTCTTCTTCCATCTACATCTCTGTTCTTCTTTTCCTTTTCTATTTTCTTCATCTACTGAAAAAGGTGTCGCCCTTGTTGTCAGTCTTCTATACTTAGGATGTACTTTATCCTAAGTATAGGGGGGTTTCCACCCCGAGTCATTCCATTCTTTAATCCTCACCATTGTCTCCTCTTCGTGTCTATACTTGGGGATATCTTACCCTAAGTAAAGGGGGAGACAGTCTGAGTACGATCTGTTCATTTCCACCCTTGACCCTCCCTGCTTTGTGTACAGTCTGCTATACTTAGGATTATTTGATCCTAAGTATAGGGGGGACAGTCAACTTCTCATTGATTCATTTCTTCGTTCGTTTATTCTTTCAATTTTCCTATACTCAGTACGAGTTATGTCTTCTCTTTTCTCTCTGATCTATGAGGACATAGCTCAAGCTAAGTATAGGGGGTCGTATATACTGCGTATATACTTTAGCCATAACTCGGACTTTCATATTTTTGTTAATAATTATGGCTAAAGATTCTTTAAAATTCATTAAAAACACATAATAAAAGAAGTTATTATTCCTCAAATTCTTTTTGTATGTACTGATTGATAGGTCAGGTTAAAATATTTTTTGCAAAATATTTGAAAAATAGTTTGAAAATCCTTTTGAAAAATCTTTGAAAAACTATTTGGAAAACGTTTTGTTCAATATTTTCAACCTTTGTAAAAATGTTTTGATTGAAAAAATTTATTTTCTTTGTGTGAAATAATATGTTTGAAAAACAATTTGCAAATGGTTTAAAAATGATTGCAAAAATATTTTTGAAAAATCTATATATGCTGTTTGAAAAACCTTTGCAAAATGATTTTCAAATGTGTGTATATGTTTGTAAAAATTATTTGTAAAAATTATTTTGGATTATAGTTTTCAAAAATTGTTTTAAAAACCTTTTCAAATAAGTTTGAGGAATATAAACATCACATTAAAATTCTTTATTTTATAAAATTGATCATTTACCCTTTGTAAATTCTTAAATCTACTTCTTATAAATATAAGATGCATCCCTGTGTAAATATTTTTCCCTAGTTTTTATCCAAAATCTTTTATTTCCAAAAATCCCAAAAACATTTGTAGAATTAAAATATCAAAAACATTTGAAAAATCTTTTTGAAAATACCAAAAAATGCATATGCATCATCCTTTTCAAAAATCCATAAAAAGTTAAAAATATTTGAAAATTGCATCACGAAAATATTTTCTGCATTCTGCATAGCATTTGCATGGCATTAGCATTTTTTCGGATTGAATTTGATAGTTGAACAAGTCTAAGTAAAATCTGAAGATTGGAGCTTGGTTGGACCTTAGAATCTACCTAATAACATGAACCTTATAGGAGCTGGAATTGAGGTACTTCAGGTCTAGTTGACTTAATTCTTTGAGCATCATGAGACTTGGTTCAATGGATTCTTGACTGTCTAAGTAGAGTATTTCGGAGCACACGTACGACTCTTGTTGATAATGACTAACTTGGACACCTGCACCTTTCAAATGACTCAACCCAGTTGGAGTGGTGAGGGGGTTGGATTTGCCAGTATGAGACGCACACAAGTGGAAACATTTGTCCTCCTCTAGGGAGGGAAGTGCACCCCAACCCGTCCAGTGATGAGGAATTCTAAAGATAGGAGAGTGTGGGTTGCAATAAAGCTTCAAAAGAGGGATAGTCTACTGGCTCAAGAGGAAAAACTCCGGATGTAAATGCTGTTGTAAAATAGTATTTCAAAAAAAAAGAAAAGGAAAAAGTAAAAAGCAAAAACTCCAAAAAAGTGGACAGGCTTGTATAAAAATAAAATGTCTACCGGAGTGTATATATGTTGTATAGAAAATAAGCAAGCTTGAGCTTCAAAGTAAAATCATGTGAGCCTGCAGCTGGATGACTTATCTACATTGGTCTTGCATCCTAGGATAGGTAGTTACACTAGCTACCGTCCATTCTCCTCTTCACCCTCCTCTTGAGTTAGTTGTCACTTGAACTTAGAAGGGAATACCCCGCTCCTCGAGGGAGGAGTTATTGGATTGGGGAATCATTGGGTTGTCATGCGATAGAAGTCAGTCTCTTTGTCATTTCAGTTGGGGAGAGCCACCATCACATACACTATACGAGTCAGATTCATAGTCGTAAGGGTTTACGTATGAGTTGAAATATGTCTGACCTGGCTATAGAGGAGACTTGAGCTGAGTTTTGGGATTCTCGAAGGCTGTTGGATTTCAAATCCGTTTCCCATTAAGGTTCCGCCCGTGATAAAATTCCAAAGGTCCGACTTAAGCTCCAAACTTTGATTTTGTGAAGACAAGTTTGATAATTAAATTTAATCCATTTTCTTCTTTTTCTTTTCTTTGTTTTTCTTTTTCTGCACTTGTTGCATAAGTGTTTGCTAGGGAATAGCAAAGGCAAGTATAGGGGGTGATGAATCTCCATTTCATCATCTTTATTCTATCATTCTGGCCTTAAAAATCCTAGTAAATGCATGTAAATATGCTTAATTTGAGTATTTTATCATCCGTGCATTATTGTACAAAATGTGTATAAAATATTGTTTTAATGCCAAAATAATAGAATAAAGAAAAGAAAATTAAAATAATAAAATATTGCAAATATTTATTGATCCGAAACCCCGAGACCTAGGCATCTCGATGACTAGGTCGACAAGGAATAGAGTAGGGTGAGATAAGGACCAAAATACATTGAAAATACCTTTTATTTCATTCATTTTTTATTCATTTTTGGGACCTATTTTTAGTTCTACTTTTTATACCTCAAAAAAAGAAACTTCGAAATGAAAGTTGTAGATAATAATATATAAAAAAAATACAAAATTGATTTCACATAAAAATAATATACAAATAAAAAGTTATGATCTGAATAAAATTCCAAAAACCCCAACTTCCCAGACCTGTATCTCTCAAATAAAAACTCGAAATGCATCAAAATCACCTTTAATTGTATATAACTTTTAATAAGCTATTTAATGAAGGTGGTTTCATATTTTTGGAGTTGCGGTTTGAAAGTTGAGTTTTGGACCCCTATTGTGTACTTATATTGATTAAAATATTCATTTTATTTATTATTCATTATTTTTATAATTTTATATTTTTATAATTTTGTAAATATTATTTATAATATATGTGTATATTAAAACTGGAATAAAACACTAAATAAATCATTAAAATAAAATACTTGTTTAAAATACATAGGTAAAATACATATATCTATACCTATATAATACAACTATTTACTTAATTATATAAATTACTTCAAAAAAATAAAATAAAAATATATTAAAATGTATAAAATTAAGTTATAAATATATAAAATAATAAACCAAATTAATAAAATTAATATACAAAATAAAATTAAAATATTAAAATATATAGATGAATATACATGTATATAGCCCACAAAAAGTAACTTGTAATTTTAAAGCCCTAAAAAATAAATAAAAACCATCATAAAACAATTCAAAAAATAATAAACATTTTTTATTTAATAATATAAAATTAATAAAATCATTTATTATTTAAAATGAATTTAGAAATATTTTTTTCGGGCTTTTTCCTGGTTGGTCCACATGGACCAACCAGGAGGGTCAGAGAGTTGACTCGCGGTCAACTCTCTGACCTACTGCCTGCGGCCTTATCAGAAGCGTGTTTGGCCTCTTCTTCTTGGATTTTTGGAGGTCGAGCCTTGCATCCTTTCATGTCGAGTCCTTGACCATTTTTCTCCTCGATTACCCATCTTACACGCCCTAGTGATTCCTTGGGTTATGTGTCGCTGATTCACTCGATACACCTCGTTGTTCTCACCGCTTCCCTCACGTTGTACAAAAACCACCCCCATCGTCAATTGAGTTTTGAACCCCTTTGACTCTAGTTTGGCCTTCTCGTCGTTGTGCTCTGGACCAGAGATGTAACAGGCCTCCTCCAGCCAGCGAGAGAAGCTTAGGCGAGGGCCGAGGAGAGGCTCCGACCTCCATCTCCGGCCAACGGCCGTGAGGTCCATCTCTGGTCTTTTGACCATTGAGGTCTACTTTCTCTTCATTTTCTATGCATTTTTAGTTTCACCTTAGTCTTAGGAATCGACTAGTACCTTCCATTTTGACTGACAACCAACCAATCGCTTTCGTCATCACCTCGCCGGAGCTTTCTCCGACGAGCTCCTATCTCACATTCTACGCCCCATTCCACCCAGTTGCGGGGTTGAGGCAACTTTCCCTTGACCCTTTCACCCTTTTTACAGGTTCAAGAGCATATCACGCCACCTGGGAGCAGTTTTGACTCTCGCCGTAGGTACCTGGAGCCTCGGGTCTTCCTTGACCTTGCCGGTGAGCTCCGGCTGTCGCTGGAGAATTTTGGTGCTTCCAACCGTTACAGGACCATCCCCAGAGGAGCTTGGGGCATTTTGGAGCGTCGCATTCCTGCAGAGGAGGAATATCTTGACAGGGAAAGCTCTCCTCATCGTGAGTTCTTCCCTGTCCTTCATCGTCCCCTGACCACCGTCCGATCAGTCCTATTCTTCCAGGCTGAGCAGCCACCATCCGATCTTCACGCGCAGCCACCGTTCAATCAGCTTCGGAGATCTAATCATCACCGTCTGCATCGAACCGTCATCAGGCCCCTTCGTCCTGATATGTGGATTAGTGAAATAAGGAGCGTCGTTCAATCGCGAACCAGTATCGGCCGTCACAAGAGCGACATGTGTCCAAGTCGTGCAAATCCAGTCGTCCGCTCCTGTATAGGCGTGGGTATTTTGCACTCCTACCCAAGACATTTATGTATTTATTAATTAGCCCTTAAACTTTCATCTGCCGTTATTTTTATTTTGTAAATTTTGTGAAAAAATCCCCTGTATTTCTATTATTTGTGATTTGGACCCCAGCCACGTCACCTCACGTGACTGGCGCACGTGAGGTGTGGGGTCAGGGACCCTCGCTACTTTTATTATTTCCGTTCAGTCCTAAGATTATCAAATCAAGTTAAAAACTTTTTGGATAAATTACATTTTAGCCCTTGGGTTTTGGAAAATTACAATCAGGTCCATGCCAGGCATGTGCCTATCACGTGAGATTTTGGATATTTTGCACGAATACCCTTGGGATTTTGGTTATTTCTTATTGGCATATAAATATTTTTATTTAGTTATAATTTTATGTGAAATTTGCAACTAGGCACATGAACTTTTATATATTTACACATAGAGCCCTACTAGGGTTGCATTTTCCTTTATTGTCTCTATTTATTTTATGCATCTATATACCTCTAAAAAATCCCAAAAAATATCATAAGTTCATGTTGCATTGCACTTTAACGTTATATTTTTATTTACATTTTTGCAGCATTCTTAGTATTTATAAAAAATAAAAAACTTGCATTTTCATCCCTATTTACATTAGAAAATTTGTAGAAATTATAAAAACTTTTTGAAAAAATTCCAAAAAATATCTTTTGTGTATTTTTGTGCTTTTAAATCCAGACCAAAAACCACTAAAAATATAAAATAAAAATCAAAAAAATTGAAAAACTCTAAAAATCTCTATAAAAATACATAAAACCTAGAAAAATCCAAAAATTAGATTTCTATTTCTAAATTTCTTTATTTTATTATTTTTATTTTAAAATTAATTTGGAGAAATTTTATTTCTATTTGATATTTTTTATCTCCATTTTAATTCCGGATATTTGTTTTATTCCCTATTTTGAGTATTTTTTACTTTAAAAAACAAAAAATTAGCAAAAATATAGAAAAATCAAAAAATTAGTAAAAAAAATATAAAACCCAAAAATATTTATTTCTTATATTTTTTATTATGTTTACCTATTTTTATATATGTATTATCTCTCTCTTACCACTCTTGTATATATACTCTTTATATATAGTTTTATATCGTTTAAAAGGAAAAAATATAAAAATAATAAAAATAATAAAAATCTTAAAATTAAAAATTAAAATATAAAGTTATAAAATAAAAAATAAAAAAATTTATTTAAAAATTAAAAACTCACAAAAATAGAACTTATAGACAAATACATCACATTCATTTTTGTGCATTTATTGCCCCGATCTACCTGCTTGTTCCTTGTGTTCGACACTCTATACGTACTTGCACCTATACACATCTTTGTTGTAGAGTTATAATAAATTTTAACTCCGCATCGCTTTTCATTGTCTGATTATTGTTGTTGGTTAATTATTGATTAATAGAGGTTTCGTGAGCAGTCGCCTCAACGACACTGTGGTCCTGCCTTATGTGGACTACTTTAGACCCTCACCAAATCCCGATTATCAGAAGCCTATAAATTATCTCTTCCACCTCGACAGTAGGGTCTTGTTCATTCCTCGCTCCCACTTCGACCCCTAGCCACCTCCAGCTGAGTGACAACTACTCGGAGAGTCCTTTGGAGCTCGGTTTGGTGCAGTGACGACGCAGCTCACCCTTTGTGGTCGGAGATATGCCACGAGCAGCCTCCCCGACAGCCACAATGTGGTTGAGGCCATAACCTCGACGACCATCATTGCCTGGAGCTTAGGAGTACACCGGATCTTCAGGTATCTATCCTATCCTCCACTTTTCGCCTTTCGATTTCATCTACCTACTTAGCTCCACCTCCCATTTACTTGCTCCGACCAGCCAGTCGAAGCTTCGTTACCACCCTCTATCCTTATCGATCTAACCCTCTACAACCATCCCATCTCGCACCGCAGTCTGATCACCCTTGGTCTCGACCCTCAGGTCGAGATTGAGGCTAAGATCTCCCTCTATCACCATAGCCGGATATCAAATCCCATCCACCCTCGCTTCTCTGTGTGTCGCCAAGCAATAACCCGACAAGAGAGTCCCCTCCAAGTCGCTCTCCCATTTGTAGGTCCTAACACGTGCGAGGAGCTCATTTCAAGCCTCCTGGTGCTCCATCAGAGCTGTCCCAGGTCACCCTTCATCGTCACGCTCATCTGGCTGATAGCTCCTACATCGGAGTCGCTCATTCGACGCAGACAACCTATTTGATCTTATCGGAGCCCTCAGATAGTTCATCGGACACTTAGATTCCATCTGAGTCTTAGGTGAATGTCGTCGAGGCCCTGTTTTTGCAAGCCCGCTCCCTACCGTCGGATGAGCCCATTCCTTCCAGATTCCATCAGAGCCGTCGACTAGATCAACTTTTGGGCCGTTGGATCTGACATCCCCTTACGCATCTGTCCTGCATGTTCTAGACACCATCGGCACCGCCAGATCAGCAGCAGGAGGAGATCAGAGACGTACGATAGCGACAGCTTCCACGTGCGCCACGCATCCTCACGAGGTCCGCACACGCCCTGCAAGGGTACTTTGCCCTTTTACCCCCCCCCCCCCACACTTTTATGTTTTATTATATAGTTCTGTAAATAAAGTGGTAGTTTAGACTTTTTGCAGTTTAGTCCTCAATATTTCCAGTATTTGCACTTTAGTCAAGTTGAGTTGTAGTCACATGTCGTCCCACGTGTTTCTCTGGTGCTTTTGCATTTAGTGCCTCGAACTTTTGCTATGTTATGCTTTGAATGATATATTTCTGATTTTACACTTATGCCCCTGTGCATGGTTTATTGAGCATGTGCGAGAATTAATTGGATAATTTACGAGTTTGACCCTGAGCTATTTATATGTGTTATCTCTTGGCCTAGAAACTTTAGGATAATTGCATATAGGTCCCTACCTACTGTATGTGTTGTTTTTAATCAAATAAATACCTAATTACTTCCACAAATTCCATAAAAATTATTATTATCTCCTGCTAACACGTAATATTTATGATAATTTTTGTGAATTAATTTAGTTTTATTTGATATTTTCTAAAAATAAAAAACACCAAAAAAACTTTTCTATCTAATTTCTAAAATGCCAACAAATACAAAAATTATTTTAAAAATTACAAAAAAATAGTATGTGCTTCTTTCTGTGTGTTTTAATTTTAGTAGTATTTTTGTTTTAAAAATCATTATAAAAGCGCTAAAAATATAAAAACTCTAAAAACTTATAAAAATAATTAAAAATTCTAAAAAAATAAAAAACTATAATTTAAATTTTTTTTATTTAGATATTTTATTTACTTTTTCATAAAAATCACAACCAGGACATTAGGGCATTTTTAGTATTTTTATACTTGCCTTTTAGTACAGGCTGTACATTGCTCTCTTTTATTGCATTTGTTTGAATTTTATAAAATCATATAAAAATTGAAAAAAACCTATAAAATTATCAAAAATACTTGAATATTTGAAAAACAAAAAGATATTTTTATTTCTGATTTTTAAGCATTTAGTCTTAATAGAAATTATTGAAGCTTGCTTGTCTTTATTTCTTTCTCTTGTTTTCTTATTTTAAAAACGTTAGAAAAATTGCAAAAAAAATAACAAAAATTATCTTTTATTTCTCTAATTAGGACTACTTCGTAGGTTTCACTTGTGCTCCTTGTGTTCGACCCTAGTTGCTATACCAGGTTAAATAAATAACGGAGAGCGGAGACCGCTAACGTTGGATTTTGTGCTTTGATTGTCTTATTTTTGTGGTCTTGATTTTTCTTGTTGAGCATCTGCCGTATTGATTGGGGTTGCAATGACCCGTGATTATTTCTGATACTTAACCTTGATCGGTAGGTCGCTCATCAGAATGGCGCCGTTGTCGGGGAGCACGGCTTAGTAATTGCTTTTTCAGACTTTTATTTATTTTTATCTCTAGTTCTTATAACTGCTTTTTGACGCTCTCTCAGTTTCAATTTTTGTGTGAGGAACCACCCGAGGACGATTTGGAGGAATCCCGTACCAAAGGAGGAGTAGAGAGTAGTTATATCATTTAGAGTAGCTTAGTTTACTTTTTAGCAAACTCATTAGTATCATTGTTGTAATAACTTAGACTCTAGACACTCAGACTCACACTTAGCATATCGGGGTTTGTTTCATCGAGCACCGGTGTGCTCGGGGGACCTCACCGTAGTTTTTCATCGGTTTTGTTTTCTTCGTCTTTTTTCTATTTGATTCTTGCAGAATTTGGCCCTTAGACTTAGGAATTTCTCTAATTGTTACGTAAATAAGTTAAGGCCCAATCCCTAACTATTTTTCTGCACCTATAGTTTGTAATTGGACCTGATTAAAATCCATTAATAAAAAGCTGACTTGATTGATTGAGAGGTCACGTGCCGTAGAGGTCGTATATACAACGCGTGCAATATCCGTTGTGGCGGACGCCGATCGACACCCGAGACCGGACATTGACCACTCTCTCTGATCAGTTAGCTACAATTCTTCACGATGAGAAATTGCTCATCTAAGGTCGTTTTATTCTTGCATCATTTAGATTAGTTTACATTTCTATCTTTAAATTTATGTGTGGATCACCCTGAATGTAGAGTGCTGGAGTCATGTACGCCTTTCTTACTTTGCATGCAAAATAGTGTTTGATCGCACGTCGGCTTTTTCGACTTCTCCCCCCGTTTTTGGATTTTAAATAATCATGAGATCGAAAAATTCATTAGGTGTTTGTTTGTTATTGAAAAATACCATAAAAAGTGAAAACCATAAAATTGGGACTGCTTAAGCAAACTTTATCATAAAAGACACCTCACTTAAAAACCTGTCTTGGGAGAGTCATCCCCTCCTTGTTTGGTTTGCTTGCGTGAGAGAGTGATATACACATTAGGCTAGAGCCATACCTAATCTCTCTTTAGACAATTGGTCTTAGGGTTAGTCATTCTTCAATAAGGATCTCTCCAGTCTCTGGTAAAGCGGGCCACGATATCCTTAACAGAGCGAGCTGATCAGGTAGCCGGTAAATGATCCGCAACTCGTACTGTCTGGGAAAGATCTAGCTTTGGGATTGAGCCAGTCTCTTGGGAGCATCGGGTTCCTACCATATCGCTTAACCGCTCTGCAAGACTGACTTATCACCTAAATAAAATTGACAAGATTAATGACCGAACCTTCATGGTCATCAGCTCAGCGTTGCATAGGAGAAATTTGGGTTTGACTTTTGATCTTGGTTGCTTACCAGATTTCATACGCATTTTCCCCACATCACGATGATGAGTCGGAGGTCCCTTAGGCTGCCTTTGACAGTACCGCTCTCGAGCACTCCGACCCACTCATCTAAGGAGGTTTTGGCGAGCCTTGACCCGCTCTCCGAACCCGAGTTCAATTCTGTCCTATTCCCCCTCGATCACCCTTCTTCCAGTCCTGAGATGCTCGATCAGAGACCAGCAACACAACTATTTGTTCATATGACAACACCTGAGTTCGGGTCCTTTGCCTTTGCAGAGACCAGCGAGATGTCCAACAGTGATGGACGTACCGATGAGCAGCCCCTGGGATCGACATATGTTTTAGATCAGGGCGCCATCAACAATACACTTCTAGCCTCCCTAGTGATGATGCATAGGTAGATTAGAGACCAGGGAGCTTTCATGGTGGAGGTGCATCGGGAACTGACCCATATGCAAGCCGATAGAGAGGAACAACATAGAGCAGCTGGTGGAGAGATCTCAAAGGGTGGAGGAGCAGATGAAGGACAGGCAGAAGAGCCACAGGAGCCAGCCAGATCTGCTAGGCCGATGAGGGAGTTGGACATCCCTGGTGAAACCCTTACACACCGTTGGATCCAACTTCCGACGATTTTGAGAGACTTCAAGCTCCCTCCCCAGACCATTCAGCTCTTACCCAAGTTCCATGGGCTTGACACTAAGGAGCCGCATCTACACCTGCATGAGTTTGAGATGATCCGCAACATTGTCCACAACAGGTTCGTGGATGAGGATACCATCAAGATGATGACATTTCCATTCTCCCTGCTAGAAAGAGCATCCTACGGAATGAAGCATTTAGGGAGATATGTGACTTCGTGGGAGCAGCTCCGGACCGAGTACTTGAACAAATACTATCCACTTGGTCGGATGAACGCAGCGCTAGCTCTGATCAATAATTTCTCCATGATCTCCAATGAGAAGTTCCATGAGGCGTGGGATTGATTCCGTGATCTCATCGATCGGTATCCCCATCACGGCATATCCAAGCCCAACCTAGTATAGAGCTTCTTCTGTGGGCTGACATCAGAGCTGTAGGGGCTAGTCAACGCTTCTTGTAGGGGATCCTATTTCGCCAAAAGACCAGGTCTGGGCCATCTACGAGGAGATGGCCGAGAACTATACAGTGATGTCCAAGACCATGCTCTACACTCAGGGGAAGTCCCTGCCTTACGTCGTGTCCTATCATAGGATATCATGGGTTGATGCGGGTCCATCTACTTCTTCGTCAGCAACAACAGCACATGCAAAGTCATCAATCGCTGACGTGTGTATCATCAGTGAGAAGTTGGACCGCATAGAGATCATAGAGAAGAAGCAGTGTCAGGTTTTGGCGCAGATTGATCAGTTCGCACAGACCTTGAGTGACCTGAAGACCCAAATCATGTGTCTCCGAGAGGCATAGATGACTTGTCAGCCCCGTCTCAGGTCACAGGATGATCCTAGTAGCAGTGGCTCGCCCCAGCACTCCGCTCAGTACTGACAGGTTCACCACATCCAGGCGGAGCTGGTCTAGCAATTGCAGCACCAGTACTCTCAGCCACCATCATTTGAGGACAACCAGATGGTGGTGTACCAGCAGGATCTGCCACTGGCAGTTCTTCCCCCATCCCCATATGAGTAGGAGCCGTTGATGGAAGTCAACGGGATTTGGTATGTGACCGACAGCAGCCATAGATCCACAGAGATCATCCCGGATTCGGGTGATCTACCGGAGGCTCCTCGTCCCAAAGCAACCTCTAGCTCAGGGTGGGCAGTCCAGCCAGCCTTAGCAGCAGCCCCACTACTCCCAACAGCCATCACACCAATTCCAGTCAGGTCCTCGTCCCTTCTAGCATGGACAACAGCGGAGGCAGCAGCAGCAGCCTCAGCAGCGGTATTCTCATCCTCCCCCCACCAGTTCCAGCAGCAGCAGGCTCATTTCAAGCGAGGCAACCCATCTGGTTCTCATGGGCCAACCTATGAGAACCCAACTCTTGATGATCTAGCCCGCCTACTCTTAGACTAGTAGGCATCCATTAGGTGGGACATGGACGAGTTTCTCCAGGAGATGAGGGAGATCATTAAGGGAAAGGCTGCCATACCCGCTCAGATGAAGCCCGACCCGAACAACCTAAAGAGAAAGTTTGAGTAGGTACAATTCACAGAGACCACCACTCCTAGTGATTTATTGGGTGACATTGCTTCATACACATTTGATGCTGATTTTATGTCACTTAGGAGCGGTAAGATGCCATCCAGCGGTGCTTCGCCTGAGCGACGGCACCACGAGGATCCATGAGCACCAGACGAGGAGGATAGCAGTGCTGATGCCGCTGATGATGTTGATGACGGTGGTGTTGATGCCACTAAGGATGATGCTGATCCAGTCGAAGGTACTGAGGCCATTGCTTCTCCAGATCCAGCTGGTTGTACTGATGCCACCACTTTTCATGATGTTGAGCCAGAGCACGGTGATGATGCCGTGGAGATAGATGTCGTGGGTGGTACTGATGCCACCATTTCTATTCCAGTTGTGTTTTCTCCATTTTCTGGTTCTCAGGACCATATGAAAAACACAAAAAAATGAATAAAGGAAAGGTTTCTTCATCTTCGAGTCCATCTTTGTTGTATGATGATTCTTGTATGGTCTCCACTCCTTCACAACAGCAGGAACCTCTTCCTAGCCCTTTATCTGAGGAGGGCCCAACCATCCCCTTCCCTCAAGCACTCCGCTTGGCTAAGGGAAATAAAAAAGAAAATCCAAAAAGAGACCAACAGTTAGAGTTCAGCCAACAGATGATAGATAGATTCCACATTCAGCTGACTCTACAGGAGGTACTCGAGCACATCCCTCTCTTCCAAAGGAACTTGAGAGAGAAGATCACTATCCTTAGGAAGAAGAGGAACCATCAGGCAGATATCCATGTGCTGACCCGTGCCACCTGCTTCGCCATCCAGAACCGTCTACCAGCCAAGAGGCCAGATGTAGGAGCTCCCTACGTCAGATGCCACATTCATAAGAAGATATTCGATCGTACTCTATTAGACAACAGCTCCTCCATTAACCTTCTTCCGCCAACCTTACTCGACTGATTCGAGTTTTGCCCTCTTCGACAGAGCAGGGCAGTCCTTCAGTTTACTGATCGATCTGTCAAGATGTCGAAGGGGTTATTGAAGGACGTGGTCGTCACAATTCAATGCATGAAATTCCCCTGGACTTCGTTGTGTTGGACATGGAGATCCATGCGTCTGTGACCGATAACCCCATCATTCTAGGACGTCCATTCTTGGCCACAGGCAAGGCAGTGTCCAACCATGATAGCGGGAGGTGTAATTTTGCGTTGAGGGCAAGATTATACAAATAGAGACAATCGATGAGACCAGAGTGCGAGATCATCTTGCTCAGATCAGTTTAGTGATGCAGAGCAGACGATAGAGGCAGAGCAAGATGTCCACTAGGAGTACGACTTTGTGATCACTGATGATGAAGCTGCTTGGTCAGATCCCATTTGACGAGCCCTTCTCTCACCTTCAGATGCTTAGATCCCCAGTTTACAGCAGAGAAGAGTTCGGAGAGCACATTCCTGACAGAGGACACTTTTGAGGCAGACGACCGCGTTCAGGATAGCAAGGCAGGGTATATAACTTGTGATTCTGATTCAGATCCCTCGGAGTCAGACATAGATTGGGTGGAGTTTGATGACTTGTTACCTTGTCCGATTTTCGCAGATCCAGCAGCAAGGGGGGAGAGTGAGCCAGCACCGAGCATAGATACACCAGCAGGGCCATCTTAACCAGTTTGTCATGGTCAGCGAGAGTTCTCACATTCAGATCTGGTTTCCTTCACTTAGACCTTTTAGAGGCCAGATTTGCCAGCTCCCAGTTGCCCATAACTGAAGCCCTTGCCGCAGTTGCTAAAGTATAGGTTCCTTGCGGGTGAGCATGAAATGTACCAGTCATTATCTTAGCAGATGACTGGAGAGAAAGAATCTTGATTGATGGAGGTTCTTGAAAGAAACCTCAAGGCAATAGGATGGAGTGTAGATGATCTCCAGGGATAAGTCTGGTACTGTGCTCCCACCATATCTATCTCGAGGAGGACGCGAAGCCATCGCGTGAGTTCCAGCGACGGCTGAACCTAAATCTTCGAGAGGTGGTCATGAAAGAGATGTCCAAATGGTGGAGCGATGATTTTATCTACCCCATCTCTGACTCCAAGTGGGTTAATCCATTGCATGTGGTGCCCAAGAAGATGGGCATCACCATAGTTGTGAGTGTGCCTGGAGAGGAGATAGCTACCCGGGTACCCACTTCTTGGAGGGTCTGTGTGGACTACAAACGATTGAACCATGCCATCAAGAAGGATCATTTCCCGCTGCCTTTTATTGATCAGATTATAGAGAGGCTAGCTGGGAAGAGTCACTACTGTTTCCTTGACGGGTACTTAAGATACTATCAGGTGGCCATAGCGCCCGAAGACCAAGATAAAATGACATTCACCTGTCCGTTTGGTACATATGATTTAAGATGGATGCCCTTTGGTCTAGCCCCCTATATTGCTATTTGGAAAGGGGCAATCACGTTCTCTGAACCAGGTTCACCTCTCAAATGACGTATGTGAGTTATCGGGTAAGAACATGTATACTAACCCCTCGACCCAGACCTGCGAGATGGAGATTGGAATTTGACTTGAACCAGAAAAAAGAAAGATGCTACTCAGCAAGAGAGGCCCGCTCTTAGACATTTTGGAAGAATCTATTGAGTGAGGCTCTTAACTGCTCCTGTGGAAGATGAGAAATGCATGGGAGGTGATTTTGCTTAACTAACACTCCTGGGCAGGGGGAAGCCATTTTACCAGGGACAGGGTGGGACTGATAATGACATATACACTGGGCAAGCATTGATGGGTAACTACAGCTCACGCGGAAGGAATGACTAGTTCGTCATAGATCCGTCATCAGCTATATATGCAGTTCGACGAGAGGACATTAAGGAGGTGAGGTTTGCAGACTTTTTCATTTGAAGATCATCTATCAGATCCTATAGTCAATCAGTGAGTTCAAGTATCCCCGATGACATTCCAAAGGTGCATGTTGTCCATTTTCTCGGACATGGTGGGTGGTTGTTTAAAGAACTTTATGGATGACTTCTCGGTCTATGGCAATGGGTTTGATGCTTATCTTGATTGTCTAGATCGAGTTCTTCAACGCTGCATTGAGGTACATCTTGTTCTATCTTGGGAGAAGAGTCACTTCATGGTGACTCAGGGGACAGTGCTTGATCATATCATCTCCATCATGGGCATGGAGGTTGATTCGATCAAGGTGGATATCATTAGGAAACCCAATCCACCATCCAACTTGCAGCAGTTGCGGTCTTTTCTGGGGCATGTCAGTTTCTACCGATGTTTTATTCGCGACTTTAGTAGGATTGCCCGATCGCTCACTGATCTTCTGACAAAGTACACCGAGTTCATTGTAGATGATAAGTGTTTTTCATCGTTCGAGACTCTCAAGCACCTAGTTGTTGAGGCTTCTGTCCTTCAGCCGCCTGATTGGTCTCTCACATTCGAGATCATGACGGATGCCTCTGATTTTGCCGTGGGGGTTTATGCTAGGACAGAGAAGAGATGGTTTACCCTTTACCATGCACTACGCTAGATATACATTGGATGCCGCTCAGCGGAACTACATAGTCATAGAGAAATAGATGCTAGTTGTAGTTTGTGCCTTAGACAAATTCAGATCATATATTCTGGGATCCGAAGTGACTATCTGTACTGATCACACTGCCATCAGGTATCCTTATGGCAAAGAAGGATGCCAAAGCAAGATTGACTAGATGGATCCTTATACTACAAGAGTTATTGAGATTAAGGATAAACCTGAAGTCAAGAATGTGGTGGCGGATCATCTCTCCCATTTGAAAAATCATGAGGAATCTGAGCTGATTGTCCCTATTACTGAGACCTTCCCAGATGATGCTATCCTTGCTACTACCTCGCTCCCATGGTACGCCGACATTGTGAACTATCTTGTTGTCAAAGAGTTCCACAAGGTTGGCCCAAGTATCGACTTGAGACCTTCCTTGCGAAGGCCAAGTTTTACCATTGGGAGGATCCCATACTTTATCATGAAGGAGGGGATAGTGTCTGGCGTCTGTGCAATCCTCAATAGGAGCACCACAACGTCCTCACATACTTCCACAATCTTGAGGCAGGAGGACATCATTCTATGAGGAGGACAACACAGAAAGTGCTCTAATCCGGCCTATGGTGGCCTACCCTCTTCAAGGATTCTGATGAATTCGTGAAGAGGCGTACTGACTGTCAGAGGATGGGCACCTGTGGACAACGTGATATGATGCCGATGCAGCCCATTCATTTCTGTGAGGGTTTTTGACGCATGGGGCATCGATTTCATGGGTCCATTCCCTAAGAGTTAGGGATTTGAGTACATTCTGTTGGTTGTTGATTATGTGAGTCGTTGGGTTGAGGTCATTCCCGCCCGAACCGCAGATGCCAAGATTGTTTGCAGATTTTCGAGGAAGAATATCATTGACGGTTCGGGGTGCCTAGAGTATTGATATCTGACGGGGGGTCTCATTTTATCAACGATAAGGTAAAGGCCCTTGCTAACGAGTTCAGCATAGACCATCGAGTAGCCACTCCATATCATCCTCAGACCAATGGTCTTACTGAAGTATCGAACAGGGAGATCAAGATGATATTATAGAAGGTAGTCCGCCTAGACCAAAAGGATTGGTCATAGCTTTTGGACTCGGTCGTATGGGCATATCGGACTTCCTTCAAGACTCTGTTGGGTACATCTCCCTTTCATCCGTTTATGGCAAGCCATGCCATTTACCTATTAAGATTAAGCATGAGTCACTATGGGATGTCACTGAGATATTATTGGATCCAGAGAGTATAGGTGATCAAAGGAAGGCAGAATTGGTAGCCCTGGAGGAGCTTAGAGATATAGCCTTTTCAAGCAGCCTACAATATAAGGAGCGAGTAAAGATATGGCATGATTCTCATATTAGCCATAAATAGTTTGAGCCAGATCAGAGAGTATGGTTGTTTGATGCCAGGCTTAGATTATTTCCAGGGAAATTGTAGAGTAAGTGGAAGGGATCATACCTAGTCCAAAAGGTGCATGACAATGGTAGTATCGACATATTTGAGATGTCATCTGAGTCCACCTTTCGCGTTAATGGTCAGCGCCTCAAGCCATATCCAGATCATGATCCATTGATCGTTGACGTCGCTCCATTCATTTTGCATGAGATGTGATCTTCGACTCACATCGTTTGCATCTCATGCCTGATTATCACCTTCTTCCTCCTTGTATAGATCCAGATATCCATATCATACATTCTTTTGTCTAACATTCCATTTTCATCTTATGATTATGCTATACTTAGGGTGTACTTTACCCTAAGTATAGGGGGGTGTCAGCTTTTTGATTATTCTTTTGATTCTTTTTACCTCTGTTTTGCTGCCTATACTTAGGGATATTTTACCCTAAGTATAGGGGATGTAGACCATGTACATTCTATCACTCGATTTTTCATTTGTGTACAGTCTTTTATATTTAAGATTACTTGATCCTAAGTATAGGGGGTATCACCTATCACTCATCTATTCTTTTATTCGTCGTTGTAGTATAGCCTTTCTTTTCACTTCCTTATACTCAGCACGACTTATGTCTTCTTCATCGCTCTTTGATCATTCTGAGGACATCATTTGAGCTAAGTATAGGTGGGTGTCGTATATATTACATATATACTTTAGCCATAACTCGTACTTTGAGTGAATGTGTTAATAAATAAAATGGCTAAAAACCACTTAGTAAAAATCACAAAAATTTTAAAGTTATTCTTATACATAAAATTCTTTCATGCACATACATATCTATTTATAGAAATTATTTTTGTACAAATGTTTGTAAAAATATTTTCATTGTGAAAATTTTGTAAATATTTTGTATCAAAATTATGTATATAGTACAAAATTTTTGAAAAATTTTTAAAAAATAAAAAGTTTTAAAAATCTGTGTGTAAATGTTTGTAAATAGTTTGCAAAACTTCTGCATTCATGCATGTATTCAAGCATTTTCAAAAATTTTGCATGTTTCCAAATTTTGAAAAATTGCATAAAAAAGATTTCTATATATATTGGAAAATTGGAGCTTGGTTAAGACTTTTCAGGTCCATTAGTGACTTTTAAGACTTTAAACTACTCTAGAATTAAATTGGAAAATGGAGCTTGGTTAAGACTTTAATCCACATAATTCTTAGAGGAACCTTATAGCATTTGGGGTTAAGACTTTTCAGGTCCATTAGTGACTTAATTCTTTGAGTCCACTAGGCTATGATCACATGTCATCTTGATGAAACATTTAACAACACACACATGACTCTCTCTGACAATGGCTTTACATGGACCAACACTTTACACTCAGCTCCACACGGATGAGGTGATGAGGAGACAGTTTTCCTTGGCTTGGGGTAGCATACGAGGGTAGTACTTCTAGGCGGAACCTCTCGTCTTCCTTTAGGGAAGGAAGTGCGCCTCAACTTGGTCTAGCGGTGTTGAGGTCTAAAGATAGGAGTTGTGGGTTGCAATAATGCTTCAAAAGAGGGATAGTCTACTAGCTCAAGAATAAAAAGTCCTTATGTATATATGCTCCACCATGTAGATATGTTGTACATATGCACGTCGAAAAAAAATGTGCAGAAGAAAGAAAAACTCCAAAAAAGTGGCAGGCCTGATAGAAAATAAAATGCATGCTGGAGTGTATATAACCAAATAAAGCAAATCTTATGTTACACCTTCTCATCTCATGAAGCTTGCAGCAGGAGACTTAGCTACACTGGTTGGGCTCCTAGGGATATGTGGCTACACTGGCCACGATCCATTCTATTCTTTCTTCCTCTTCTTGAGCCAGTTGAACATGAACTTAGAAGGGAATGCCTTACTCCTCGAGGAAAGAGCTACTAGACTAGGGAATTAGAGTTACCTTGTTAAGGGATGTTGTTGCCTTGTTATTTCTGAGGTGGGGAGCTACATCTCACTTACACAGTACAAGAAAGATCCATGGTCATTAGAGTTTGTATATGTAGATTGTTCTGATCTAGATTATTGATGAGTCTTGACCATAGATTGGTGGAACTTAGAGGCTGTTGAGTCTTAAACCTAGATCCAAATAAGGTTCCTACAAACTAATAATCCAAAGGTCTGACCGAGCTCCACACTTCAATTTAATGAAGATAAGTTTAATAATCAACCTTGATTCTTCTTCTTTTTCTTTTCTTTTTTCACTTCTTTTTCAAATAAGTGTTTGCTAAGGGACTAGCAAAAGTAAAGTATAGGGGATGATGAATCCCTGATTCTCACTATTTATTCTTTTATTTTAGCTATTTATCTTGGCAAAATATCATGTAAATAGGTGTAAATACAATAACATAGCAATCAACATGCATCTGTTAATATTGCATAATTATCATGTATTTATGCAAAAATAAAAGAATAAAGGAAAAGGAAAAAGAAGAAGGTATTTAGAATAAATACAGAGTGACCCGAACCCCAAGAGAAGGTCAAGCCATGACATGATCACCAATAAAATAAGTAGAGAGAGATAGGGCCTACTCTATGTTGTACATATTACATATATATAATTATTTTTAATAAAATAAAATAAAATTTTTCACCTCCTTGTATATAGTCCTAAAAATAAAGCAAAAATAAAAATTAGAAAAAGGAAATAAAAATAAAAATAAAATCCTCTCTCACTTATACAAAATACATGTATATAGGTTAAATTCCCTATTTATTCTATACATGTAAATAAATAATAAAAATGAAGGAAAAATCATTTTATACTCTTAAAATTATGGGAAAAATCAAAATACAAAATTGGGGATATTTGTGTAAAAATAATAAAATAAAAATACTTGTACAAAATACATATCTATATTATACATGTATATAATACTATATATTGTATATACAATAATTTATTTTTCATAAAAATAATTAAAAATCACAGAAAATAGTTTAAAAATTAATAAATTTTTTTATTTTATACACTTTTTATTTTGACTTCATTTATTATTTTTTATTGATTTAATAAATAATTTGTAAATTCTAATTTTCTGATTGGTCCAGCCGGATGTTAACCTCCGGTCAACGCCCTCTTCCAGGCTTGACCTGACCCGACTCCTTCCGCTGGAGATTCTTCTCCCAATTTTCCCGATCGGATCATGCCTTCTCTCACACCGATTTCTCGACTGTTGCTTCTCCTAGGATCCATCACCTTCGTAGATCCCTAGGAAGGCGCATATCTTCCTAAGGTTTCACACCCTCACCCAATCCTTCCAACCTCCTGGGAAGCCTATAAATTGTCTCTTCTGCCTCTACAACATGGTAGCTTGTTCCTCGCTCCCACTTTGACCCCTAGCCAGCTCTAGATGAGTGATAGCTGCTCAGAGAGTCCCTTGGAGCTCGGTTTGGTGCAGTGACGGCGCAGCTCATCCTTCGTGGTCGGAGATCCATCGCGAGCAGCCTCCCCGTCCGCCCAATGTGGTTGAGGCCATAACCTTGACGACCATCATCGCCTAGAGCTCAGGAGTACATCCAGATCTTCAGGTTTCTATCCTATCCCCTACTTTTCTCCTTTCAATTTCATCTACCTATTTAACTCCGCCACCCATTTACTTGTTCTGACCAGCCGGTCGGAGCTTCGTTACCACCCTCTATCCTTATCGATCGAACCCTCTACGACCATCCCATCTCGCACCGCAGTCTGATCACCCTTGGTCTCGACCCTCGGGTCGAGATTGAGGTTAAGATCTCCCTCTACGGCCATCGCTGGAGATCGAATCCCATCTACCCTCGCTTCGTTGTGTGTTTCCAAGCAATAACCCGACCGGAGAGTCCCCTCTGAGTCACTCTCCCATTTACAGGTCCTAACGTGCGTGGGGAGCTCATTTCAAGCCTCCAAGTGCTCCGTCAGAGCTTTCCCACATCACCCTTGACCGTCACACTCATCCGACCGATGTGGACAACCTATATGATCTTGTCGGAGCCCTTAGAAAGTTCATCGGAGTCTCGGATTCCATCCAAGGCTAGGGTGAAAATTGCCGGGGCCCTGTTCTTACAAGCCCGCTCCCTACCATTGGATGAGCCCATTCCTGCCAGATTCCATCAGAGCCGCCGACCAGATCAACTTTTGGGTCGTTGGATCTGACATCCCCTGAAGCATCTGCCTCACGCATTCTAGACACCATCGGCACCGTCGGATCAGCAGCAGGAAGAGTTCAGAGACGTACGATAGCGATAGCATCCACGCGCGCCACGCGTCCTCACGTGGTCTGCACGCGCCCTGGAAGGGTATTTTACCCTTTTACCCTCTACACTTTTATGTTTCATTATATAGTTATGTAAATAAAGTGGTAGTTTAGACTTCCTGCAGTTTAGACCTTAATGTTTCCAGTATTTGCATTGAGTTGCAGTCATGTGCCGTCCCATGTGTTTCTCTGGTGCTTTTGCATTTATTGCCTCGAACTTTTGTTATGTTATGCTTTGAATGAAATATTTCTGATATTTGCACTTATGCCCATGTCCGTGGTTTATTGAGCATGTGCAAGAACTAATTGGATAATTTGCAACTTTTGCCCTGAGTTTTTTATATGTGTTATCTCTTGATCGGGAAACTTTAGGATAATTACATATAGGTCCCTGCTTACTGTGTATGTTGTTTTTAATCAAATAAATAACTAATTACTTTAAAAAATTCCACAAAAAATAATATTAGCTCCTGCTATCATGTAATATTTATGGTAATTTTTATGAATTAATTTAGTTTTATTTGGTATTTTCTAAAAATCAAAAACATCTAAAAACTATTCTGTCTATTTTCGAAAATACCAAAAAATATAAAAATTGTTTTAAAAATTACAACAAAATTAGTGTCTTCTTGTTTTTGTGTGCTTTAAATTCAGTAGTATTTTTGTTTTAAAAATCATTATAAAATCCTTAAAAATCTAAAAACTCTAAAAACTTATAAAAATCATTAAAAATTCTAAAAAAAATAAAAAAAATATAATTTCAATTTCCGTAGTTAGATATTTTTATTTACCTTTTCAAAAATCACAACCAGAACATTAGGGCATTTTTAATAATTTAAACTTGCCTTTTAGTCCATGTTGTACACTACTCTCTTTTATTACCTTTGTTTGAATTTTATAAAATCATATAAAAATTGAAAAAATCCTTTAAAATTACCAAAAATATCCGAATATTTGAAAAAACATAAAAATATTTTTATTTCTGATTTTTGAGCATTTTTAGTCTTAATTAAAATTGTTGAAGCTTGCTTATCTTTATTTCTTTCTCTTATTTTCTTATTTTGAAAATGTAATTTTTTTTTGCAAAATCAAAATAAACAAAAATTAGCTTTTATTTCTCTGATAAGGACTACTTCGTAGGTTTCAATCATGCTCCTTGTGTTCGAGGCTGGACGTTATACCAGGTTAAATAAATAGCGGAGACCGCTAACATTGGATTTTGTACTTTGATTGTCTTATTTATGTGGTCTTGATTTTTCTTGTTGAACATCCTGCCTATTGATTGGGGTCGCAACGACCCGTGATTATTCCAGATACTTAACCCTGATCGGAAGGTCGTTCATCATTTACATGCACAAGATGAATCACCAATTTATCATATTACTATGCCAAAATTAAGCAAACTCTTGAGCGGATATCATCACATCTTCACCTCATTTATTGCATAATTTTACTTTTCACTTTTCATATAATTTGCATTCAAAAACTACTAAAAGAATAAAAATAATCAAAATTGAAAATAATAAAAATAAATGAATAAAAGGACTCTCTTCGAAGGTTTTTACTTCCCCTTATTTTCTTTATATATCAAGGTATTTGGGTTACTATCTAGTTGTTTCTATTTATTTTGTTAAGTTTTAATCCCTTCCAAGGATTCTAAAATTTTAATTTTATTTGCATGTCAAAATGGGCCAAAAGCTCATCCCATTTTTATTCTAAACAAAAAAAAGTAAAAAATAAAGCAAAGATGTTGACATTAGCACCTAAGGGGTTAACGTTGGCCCCATCTTCTCCCCCACAATGCATGGGCACCACCCGCACCTCCTGCTCTCCTCCTTGTGCACAACCACTTCCCACATCTCCCCGTTCTCATGCAACTACCCATGGGGGCGGTTGGCCTCCTTCCTAGCGCCAACGCTTCTGCCCTTCTGTCTCATTCTCTCCCTCGAGCTCTATAAGATGTAGGAGGAGGAACCCAACGAGGGAGAAGCCCATCAGAGGAGCTTGGAGCTCCTCTCCTCCTCCTCCTAAAAAAAAGACCCATCGAGGGGGTGCTCGTAGCTCTGCCCTCCAACCTCCCTCATCACTTTCTAACGCCGTTCTCCACCGCAGACTGCTCTCTGATGTCGTGCCACCAACCGATCCACCTCCCAAACTCTAATTTGATCTATGTCGCTATGGGTGGCCAAACCACCCACCCCCTCCACATTGCTCTCTTTTTCGGTGGTTGTCACTGATCCTGCACCGTCGCGCCTCCACCACAACACCTTCCTCTTCTACCTGTCATGCTCCACCGTAGCGACCGAGTACAATGCCTCCATCGTCACCAGTAAGAAGGGGTTTCAGGACCTCTTCACAATGTTCTATTTCCTTTTAAGTTTTTTTTTATAAAGTTTAAACTCTTTTACAATTTACCTAAACTCTAATCTCTCTTACATAATTTACCCTATTCTTATTATTTTATTCACTACAAAAATTGCATTTTTTATTTCATCTTTTCATATTTATATTTTCAATTCTTCCAGAATGTTTCTCTAATTACTTAAAGTTTTTTTTCTCTACAATTTACCTATTAAATATATTTTTTAAAATTTGATAAATTTCGCATCTATCCAATCACTTTTATAATTACAATTCTGCCCTTGGATTAGTTTATATATATATATATATCCATGTCCTTAGCTTTCTAGAAAATTACACTGATGTCTCTGATAATTAAAAAACTCACCAAAAATAGAAAAAAATCTGAAAAAATCTCAGAATTTTTCTCTGCAATCCTAATGATGTTTAGAATCTAGTTGCATAAGATTCAATACATTTTAGGGTCCCATAAATAAAAAAAATAAGATTTAATTTGAAATAATAAAGTCAAAAATGCCTTCATAAATAGAATAAAAATTCATGTAAAATATTCGAGTCTCTTTGGATCGATCCTTTACTTGCCTATACATTATTTGATATATCCCAGCTTGTAGTTGTATACATTTTATTTGAAAACTCTCGATTTGTGTGTGCAACAATGACAACATACAAATAATTTCTTAGCACACGTAAAATCACAGTTTCAACACCCTTTTAGTTTGCTAGAAGCCTCATAAACCCCATGGAAGAGTTAGATGTAAGGGATTTTGCCTCGGCTTAAGTCATGACCATTGCGGCTAGAGAGAAAAGATTAAAAAGATTCTGAAGTAATCTACTCAAGTGTTAAGAGGAACTCGCGGTGACGAAATTGTTGACGATAGTAGCAAGAAGAGCAACTAGACTGCACGCACACTGAAGGGCGACAATGCATACACCGAGGATCGATGAAATTAGGAGCCATGGCATTGGGGTAGCATCACTAATGGGGATGTCATTGCGAGACATCTATGTTGAGGTTCCTAGGGGCAACGACATCAGAGTTGGTGGGCAACCACCCCAATTAGCATGCACGTTGAGAGGAGACAATGCTAGGTCTGCGCTGGGGGAGGCATTGTTGGATCGACGATAATGACAAGACTAGGACTCGTCGCTCTAATAATTCCTAGTGGAGAAAATTAGAGAACCAATGGAATATGTTTTATTCAAAGGGCAGAGTTTATTATATAGCATGAAAGCCTAAAGTCGTATAAATCGGAATTACACAATAACCCTCAATAAAACTTCTAAACATAGAACTGTTACAGATATAAATGAGTAGAATATTAATAAAGCTAAAACAGAATCACCCAATGATGTAAACATTTAATGCATAAGAATTTTACGTGATAACCCTATAGTGAGAGACTCTGGGGAGAAAATATGTCATCTTAAACTACCCCACTATGTTAATGGTTATACAAGATTTTTTCCATGAGATATGGTGACATGATGATGTAAAAACTTATATTTAAATAGAGGGCTTATCCACTGCGCACAGGGCTCATTAGTGTTTCAATGAGCACTCATTTTAGGCCTTACACGTGTATTAACCATAACTATATTTCTAATTATAGGCTACGACGAGTTTAAAAAAATCCTATATTTCCTATTATACAACGTCCTTAAAAATTGGAAGACGGTTTTGGAAAGAAACAATTCAAATAAATGATTCCACGCGGATGATTAAGGATCCAAACACTATGATAGTAATAAATGTAAATTACTGATCATTTATTTGATATTACTGATCTCATAGTAGCTATTACTGACAATTGGTTATGGTTTTACTGACATCACAACAAGCACTTACTTGAGCAATGTCCATGACTTACTGACCATAACTTTGTTATTATTGATCTCATAGTAGCTATTACTGACCATTGGATATGCCCATGACTTACTTGAGCAATGCCCATGACTTACTGACCATAACTTTGTTATTACTGATCTCATAGTAGCTATTACTGACCATTGGTTATGTAAATTACTGACTGTTGTTTGGATATTACTGATCTCACAACAATCATTTACGTGAGTATTGTGTCGAAATTACTGACTTCTATTCAAAGTAGTAATATATATAGCAATTACTGACCATTGGTTATGGTTATACTGACATCACAACAAGCACTTACTTGTCCATTGTATATATATTACCGAATTCTACACCATGTAATACAATGAATGTATATTACTAACCGTTGTTTTGGATATTACTGATCTCACAACAACCATTTACTTGACTATTATATATATATTACTGACATGAGCATTTGGATCTCGATTTTCAGTAAGAAATAATCGATTCGAATGCTTTCTTTCCAAAACGATCTTCCTATTTTTTAGGACGCGATATAATTGGAATATCACTTATTGTTACATCGCTTTGCATATTAATCTCCTTCCAAAAACAACATCCTTCGAAATAGGTAACCACTAAATTGGTAATACACGTGTATGTCCAACAAATGGTGCGCACCGAAACTCAAATGGGCCCTGTACGCATTGGATAAATTTCCTATTTAAATATCTATTTTAGCAAACCACTATCATTTCTTTGTTATTTATTGATTAAAGAATATTGAAAAACTTAATTTTTGAAGAAAAATGTTTTTTCTAACCATTTTTCATTCCCAATGATATCAACAAATGTTAACGATATTTTCGATATTTTCCTTTTCGTGTTTTTGACGAAATGACACCTATATCGATATTTAAGGAAATAGTCCAAAAGCATGCCCATTAACAAAACCCCAGGTATTATCATAGTGTTATGCCTTGCTATCCGATATTTTTTGATCATCTAAAAATATCCATGTGCATACCAACTTATTTATACCGTGTCTAATATTATTCATGTGCATTATTTGGGCCATCCAAGAACCAAATCTCATCAAATTCCATATCATAGCACATACTTTTGCTTCATAACTTCTTTGGAAATTTATATGTTTGCACAAATCGCTTATCTCAATTAAGTTTTTTCTATGTTAGCACAAATCTCTTATAACCATAATTAAGTTGATATGCTTTTAAGTATAGACTATGTTTACAAGTTAAACAAGCATCGCCAAGGGATCGGTAATCTCAACCGTAGGATGTAAGGCAAAGGAGCGCACACCCAAATCAGGATCATCGTCCTCTTAAACAAGTTACAGGAACCCGGACAGTAAAACAAGTCCACATCCGTAAAAACACCGGAATCCCGTCGCGATTCATCGAATCTCCACTCCCCGAAAGCAACACAAACTTTTGCTGTAATTCCTCGTTGCGCTGCGCCCGCGGGTCATCATTTCCAAACCTACACCCTCTCCCCTATATAGCATAGGACCGAATCCCAACCCGCCCCCCGCCAGCGCATCCATCCACACATACGCACCTCGAATGGAAGAGGACGCCTCGCCTTCCGTCCGGCGATCCCCCGACCTCCTCGAGCTCGACGAGCGCGACGTCTTATGGGCCGACGATCCCGATTCGCCGTCCTCTGGTGAAGACTACCCGGTCTCGCCTCCTTCCCGGCGGCAGCTCCGGCGGGAGAGGTCGGGTCTTTCGGCGGCGCTGGCGGAGGAGATATACGTCCCGGTGCGGATGTCTGCGCCGATAGAGGTGCCGGGGTGGGGGAGGAAGGAGGGGGGTTGGGGTTTCGAAGGTGATGGGGATGAGGAGGGGGAGGTGGTGGGGGAGATGGTGCCCCCGCACGTGATGGCGGCGAGGTCGCACGTGAGGAGGTTCTCGGTGGTTGAGGGAGCGGGGAGGACCCTCAAGGGGAGGGATCTCAGGAGTGTGAGGAACGCCGTTCTCAGGAAGACGGGCTTCCTAGATTAATTTGAATATTTGCATATGTTTTGTGTGATATTTTATTTCTCATGATATGTTCAATCAATGTGTGATCGAGTATGTTCCTGAGCTTCCTTTGTACGAGAAGATTTTTAGGCGGTGCTTGTGCTTTCCCTGAGAGATCACAACTGATGTAATGGCGTGCTTTATTTAGTTGTATAGAGTTACATAAAATGTTGCAGTTCTTTCCAAGGTGTTCCGTTCGCTTTGTTTTCGGAATCACCGACCAGCCCTGCGTTGGAGAACGCCACTCCTCTGAGTTGATTCACTGTCCACCGAATTAGAGATACTTAATTCTCATCGATCATTTTGATTTTATGTAGTTTGAAATTTGAAGATTTTGATGAGATTGTCGGGCTTCATCCTTTTTCTCCGTTTAGGTGATTTGATCGTCGGTTCATGTGTTTGGATTCCTGTAGGTTGCACCTCTATAGCAATACGTGTCACTACTCAGACAGTGTGCATCCTATCGTACTGTGCATGCGTGGACTCTGTGAGCAATTTGGCGAAGAGAAGTCGAAAATTGGCGACTGCAAGCTACTATGCTCGGGAACCTTCTCCATCCCACCCTTGGTAGTCCCCGTGTCAAACTTTATATCTGCGACTACTACTAACATATTATTATAAAAATATGACATTTTTCACATATTTGTCCCTGCAAGTTTTGACAGTGGCATTTTTTTATTTTTTATTTGCAAGACGATTTATTATCTGATATTTCTGCACTGGTAATAGTAGGTTGTTCCTTCATCAGTGGAACGTCTATTTCTGCACTGGCAATACTTGTGCAATATATTAGTCGATTGGTTAAAAAAGAATCTAATACATTTGTGCCCCTACGTTCTTTTTTGGCGCACGTGGTTGCGGAGAAGGGAGGGACATGTTTCATCGGCGAAATTCCGTGGGATACAACTGTTGAAAAACCTAAAAGCGTTATCTTCACATTTTCACCAGCAGATGTCGACAATAACGATGGATGTATCCATGTTCCTTTTATAGTAGAAATGGATATAGACATCCCTTTGATATATGTAAATATTCATACCATTATTCGTAATTCTATAAATTAGCCAAACGAAATCACAGAGAGAAAAACTCAATCACAAACTTAGCATGTTCTACTACGTTTTCCATGTAAAATTGATAGAGTGATTAGTTGTCGCATCTAAATAGTCAACTTTCTCCTTAATGAAAAAATAGCCTCATTAAGCACCGAGCAACGAGCACAGGTGGCACTGATGCTCAAGAAGAAACGAGCTCTTCTTCCTCGATCATCAAGTACCTTTTATGCTTCAACAACTAGAGGAAGACCTTAATCCTTATATGTACCTTCCATCTCCAAATCCATTTGCAGTCACCATCACCTCCTCCCTGATCAAAATCCATTCTCCCAACCAAAGCCTTGTAGGCTTTCCTAATTGAGAACCCACCATCATATTAGCACTAGTGTAGTACCCCAAGGATGAACGGTCATCCCTGCCAAAAACTCCATCAACACCATAAGGTCCAACATCATCTGATATGGTATCTCAGCTCTAAAACTTAGGAAATTGGTTCTCCGTCCCATGTTGCATCCTCATAAACAGGAAGCTCAGACGTCAAAGCATACAATTGGGGAGTCACTCACAAAGAGCCGCATCCTCTGTTTAGTCATTTTGCAAGAAGCAAAAGCCACGTTTATTGCACAAAACTGGTCTCATCATTAGCTTGGCCTCTGGTAAAAATCGAGTACACTCCATTCCATAACATAGAAGGCGAGTAACCAACCTCCTGAATCTCAAAAAATGGCTAGACACCCCATAAATCTTCGGAAATAGTGCATAACAAATCATCACTGTCTCCCCAGATGCATGAATCCCACTTAGACATCAACATCTTGTTCATCTCCTTCTAGCTAAGAATGACCTACTTATCATCATACCTAGATAGAGTAATCATCCTCCAGTCCATAAGGAAGATACTAGTGGAATAGCAAAATATTTACAATTTTAAAGAATGTTCATCGCATGAATATGGAATTTCAACATAAGAACATTATGCAGTGCGAAATCACAAACATAAGAAAACGATGTCCTAATATGGTTTCCCGTATTCTAATGATTACATGGAAGAGACCATGGTTACCTCTCAAAGCATGAGTTTCTAAACAAATGAACCCTTGGAATCAAGTCCAATCTGCATACGCTTCTCTCGTGGGCGTGATGATGAATCGCTTAGCTTCCCACGACATTCAATGTTGACCTCTTGAAGTTTTCCACGCAAGGATGCGATCAAGGTTATGATTTCATTGCACGAAATCAATCCTTTCTTCATGCACGAGAAGTATAGAGAAGAAGACGATTTTCTCTTCCACAAGGCCACACCTTTAAAGAGAAGAAGCGAAGCTTGATGGTGGACATGTAGGGTTTGTTGGAGAAGAGAGAGAGAGAGAGTAGACATGTATGAGATGTGAAAACTCTCAAGAATCTTCTCTTCTTCAACTCTCAAGGCCATAGAATGTTGGTGGAATAAAATCATGATTTTGAGAGAGGCTATGGCCTCTCTTTTTATCAGAGGGGTGGATGTCTATGAGGAGTCCTACTCATCATAGTACATGTCCACTTTCTCATCCCTTGGATGGTTGATCAGAGGCTATGATTAAATCCTTGTTCATCAAGAAATAGAACTTGAATTATCTCCTTTCATTTCCATCTAAAATAAAGGTACAAAATAAACAAAAACTAGGAGAGCCTAATCTCACTAGGACTCTCATGATTACATCTATACTTCTCCAAACATGGACGTTCACCTTGTCCTAATTCTTGTTGAAGTTGTTGTTTATATTACCATCATGATAATCTAATTATCATAACTAGTAATTTATGAGAGAATCCTCATAACTTATAAAACTTATTCATAAATACAAAGAAAAATGTAAATCCAATTTACATTTAAAATCCAATGTGTATCATATTTACAAAGCACCTTGAAATAATTATATGAATCTAATTGATATAAATACTAATTATTATGAATCATTATTTATATTAATTAATGAATAATATTTATGAGTCATTCATAAAAACACCCTTGTTGAAATTTCATTATGACATTAACAATTATTGTTTCAATTTTGACATCGCATAGTATGAGTCCTAATCCAATTAGGACTCGTGAAATACAAATGTAGATACTTGAAGTTAACATCAGGTAGATCATACTATCCATGTATAGTGACTTGAAAATTGGATAATTATCCAATTTCATGGTTTATACCACTTTTGGTGAAACGTAATATACTCCAATCATTGAGCTCGAGGTTAAATGATTCACACTCTATGTGAGCTCAAGGAAGTGTATTACACTTTCCATGAGCTCAATATATGAGCACATTAATGAACTCGGCTTCCTACTTTATTTTTAATTTTAGTCCAAAACATTTGGATCTTAGAAATGAGCTCAAGGAGCGTGTTCATCTCCATTTCCACCACCATTTCTCTTTCCAATATTTGGATATTGAAATTGGAATTGGATATTGGAGTTACATGAAATGAGACTTACTTCAATTAATTCTCATATCATTAAGCCATGAAGTGAAGTCACTAAAATCCATCCGATTTCAACATTACCTCGAAATGGAAGTGACATGGTAGATGATCTGTTGAGATAGATTTAATCCAGAGTATTCCCAATACTCATTCATCCTTCATACTGGAAGACATGATACATCTAATGTTCAAACTCTAGTTTGATTGTCTTCTTCAGGTTATATGAATAGATTTCTCACTCGATAATTGGGTGACAACATTAATCATATACTTTCCAAAAGAATATATTAATATCTCTAATTCATGTCTTATTTCATAAACAAGATGACCATGCATTGAATTCTTTATGCCCCCAAAATATCTTACGAGTGATCTCTGCCTCTCGGTTCATCAAGTATGGAACTCTATAATTCCTTTGAGAGATCATACTTCTCATATGTCCTCATATGCACACCAACGTGCTAGTATATGGACCTTGTTAGGTCTTCAACCCAATGGTCTATCTAATATTAATATTCATACATATATATATATATATATATATATATATTTAACTCTGCTTGAAAAATTTGTGCCTGGTCATGAAAACTACGATTCAAGTCTTAAGTTTATCTCGACCTCATCAAATCAATTATTTGACTTGACTATTTCAACACCTCAAAATCCTTATTCCTATGGCGAGGACCTGCTAATGAGTACAGAATTGGTTTTTTTATAAAAATATTTTAATGGAGAATAAAAATGTACAAGTGAGATGGATATATCACAAGTGTGTTGCCGTAACCTAAAACCATCTCAAACAAAGTTTATTTAATTATTCTATGCAAGAACAATGCTGCTATTATTTAAAGTGTATGGCAAAATTAGGATCTAAATCAGGGATGCTAAAGTATCCAAGGGGTATTTAATTTTTGCTAATTAAAAAGGATTTTTCTTTCTTTTTTGTTGGTTTTATGTCTTTTTAATACATTTATAATGTATGAATTTTTAATATTTTTATTTTTTTAATTTCTATTTTTTATTTTTATTGATTTTTAATTTTGTAAATTTTATCTTTTTAATTTTAAAAGAAATCGAATAAAGAAAATATATAAACAAAAGAGACAAATGCACTTTTTAGATTTTTTAAAAATAAGAAAAATAGTAAAATACATAATATTTTTTATGTTTATATATTTTTATATTGTTTATGTGATTTTTGTGTAATTTTTATATTTTAAGGATTTTTTAATTAATCAAAATATAAATAATGAACAAAACAAATTTAATCGATTTTTTTGGTTTATAAAACATAAATCAAAACAAAATATACTAGAAATAAGTTTCAAATAGAAGCAAAATTTTCGAGCTTTAAATTGGCCCTAATAATGTATTTTTATGTTTTTTAATGATTATATATGAATTTTATATAATTCTATATTTTTAAACTTTTAATATTTTCTGATTGATTTTTTGAATGTTTTATATAGATGATAATATAATATAAAAGGCAACTCCAGAAACTTTTTTAGAATTTTTAAAAGGTCTTTTAATTTTTTTATTAATTTTTAAATTTATACAAAGCAAATAATAGATGTTTTTGAATATTTAAAAATAACAGCATAAATTAATTTTGTATAAAAAATTATTAATTACAAAACCACTAATCAAAAGCTTAACCTAACTTTTGAGATTTTTAGAGGTGTTTAGCTATTTATTAGGAACAAATTAAGAGAAAATAACAATATTGTAGAAACTAGACCTTATTGCAATTAGTTAAGGTTTATGCATTGAATTATTTACAAATAAATAAACTCAAGGTGAAATGTGCAATTTACCCATGAATTCACGTACATGCGCACCCTATTCTGGGTTTGGAGGACCTAAATGTTATTTTAGAAACTTCAAGAATCAAATAATAACAATAAAACACAATATTTTTATTGCAAATTTTCAATAAAACATGTGATGAAGTACGTGGATCTATATAGGGAGGAACAATGCAAATATAAAAACAATTAAGGGTACAAATGTAATTATTCAGATATTTAAGCAAATAGGACTTAATTAAAAATGAAATAAACTGCAGGATAGGTATTGTAAAATCACCATTAATGCGTGTGCTTCACGTGCGGATCTAATGGCTGTGATTCGACGATGGTGATCAAATCTGACAGCTGGATTTTGGGCGTGAATGGAAGATCTGGATTGATCTGGAGCCGTACGTTCTTGATTGGACGTCAATCGGAGCCCCTGGAAGAACAAACTTGAAGGCCGCTTCTATTGAAGTTCAATCGCTTCGATTTCTTCTCCATGCGCTCCGATTTGATCTCTGTCGGCCTCAGCAGCTTCCCATCGATGTTCTGCATAGAATGGATATGAGGATCAGGTCCATGTCCCACTGATAATGGACTTGGAGCTCAAGCTCTCGTACGGGTCTAACTTTGTCTCCATGTGATGTTTCTCATTCCCGATGAATCCCCTACACCGTAGATTATTCCTTGCTCGGAGATGGAGCTCCAACAACGAATTATTAAATAAAAACAACGGAAATGGTGGTAGTGGATTGATCTCCGATGACGTGAAGGAACTAAGATTGAAATCGTAGATCCGAGACGGATCTGTTGTTCAGATTATGATAGAATAATGAAGAAACAAGTTGTGATGATGATGAGATAATCGGAATGGATAGAAAATACCAAGGATCTCTGATCTAGCGGATCAGAGGTTGATTTGCAAGCTACTGTTCTAAAAGGAATCGAACGAAATTTACAGAAATTAAATCTAAAAATGGAAATAAACTAAAGCTATGCAAACTAATAGTCAATGGAGGAGGTGATTGCCTTGATCCGACATCATAAAGTTGAATAAATTGAGCCCGCTGAAGAAGCTCGGACGGTGGTGCTGGATCGCACTCCTAAGTAGAATTCGCACGCTCCCGATTGTGGGAAACCCTTGTTGTAACCTCATGCCTTCTCTAGGTTCGATCTTGGATGCAAGAACTGTTCAAAAACTTATCAGAGATGGAAATTGATCGAAGGCTCTTATTTTAGAGGTTGCAACAAGATGTATTTCAAAAATGCATAGCATGCGAATAGATGCATATCTGGAATGAAAATTATTCGAGCAAGAGGATCGGTTATTGGGGTAACGGAATGGAGAAGAAAAAAAATGAGAAAATGAGATCGGATTAGAACTAGAAAAATAAAGGGAAAAGGGTAGTCAAGTGTTATTTGGGCAAATAAGAAAAAGACTTGGGAGTTGACCCGGGTCAACGGATTCGGGTCTAGCCAATGAGGTGGGAGTCCCAATAAGGACAACCCACTACAAGACAAATGAGACAAAATTAATTACAAATAAATGTAAAAAGAATTTAAATTAAAAACTTTTCAAAATAAATAATGTTAATAAATTAACAACTTTTATTTGATGATTTTTAAATAAATAAATAAGGTATAAATAAATAAAAACCTTTATTCATTGGTATAAAATATCTATATATATAACATATACATCTTTAACTGATTATTTTTAAAATAATTACATAATTTAATATTTTATTTATTTACAGAATAATTTAAGGATTTTACATATATTTTTTTTTATTTTTGTGAATTAATTTAATAGATCAATTAAATAAGGTTATATACAATATATGTACATGATACCTATAGTAGAAATATACTTATTGTAATTATGATTATTTTAAATTTTGTTATTTGTATTTGTATTTTAGATAAAATAATATAAAATATGTACAAAACAACAAAAATATAATATGTCCAAAAATACAAAGGAATAAATAAAGCAATAGGTACAATATATACACTATATACAATGACACTTTAAAACCTGACTTTCACATATTAGCTCCAATATTTATGAAACCACTTTCATTTTAAAGCTTATTTAATTTTGAAAACAATGAAATTGAGTTAGTTTATTTTGAGTTTTTATGGAATAGAAATTGATATGTCAATGTTGGCTTTATAGCTTTTGCAGAGTGTTGTTTCTCTTATTATGTACATGGTTTCTTCTTGCTATTATTTTTAGGGATTTTATCACTTGTGCCCCTCCGAGATATCGCAATATCAGTTATGCCCCTATCTTTTTGGTAATATCAGTTGTGCCCCTCACTTCTTTCTCCGTCATTAGTTGTGCCCTTCCGTCAGATTGACTGTCAAAAAAATGAAATAACCATAGTTTACTCAAATCATGGTGTGGTTAAGAGGGGTATTATGGTCGGAATAAAATCAAATGAGGAGGAGGGTTGGGGAGGAGGTGCGAGGCTGTGGAGGAGGTGAGGGCTGGCGGCAGGAGCCGGGGGAGGTGCGTGGCTGCGGGAGGAGGTCGGGCAGCGCACGTGCGCGTAGGTAGCGTGGGCACGGTGCGGAGCAGGGGAGGTGGCGATGCGGGGCAGGGGGGAGGGGGAGCTGGGGGCGGCGCATGCAGGGGAAGGGGAGGGGGCGGTGCGGGGCATGGGGAGGGGGAGCAGGGGGCGGCGCCGGGGAGGGGAGGAGGTACGGGGTAGAGGAGGTGCAGGGCTAGGAGGGGGTGCAACCCAAGGGGAGGGGGAGCAGGGGGCGGCACCGGGGAGGGGGCGACGGGCTGGGAGGAGGTGCAGGGGGGAGGGGGGTGGTGCGATGCCGGGGAGGGGATTGGCATCAAGAGGCAACTGGACAAGAACATCCCTCCTGATGTAAAGAAGACGAGCTCCATGGCTCAGAGAGCTCTCTCGCACTCCTGGGTAGCTCAACTTCCCGAACCCGCTGCTTCCGATATGTTCTCCGCCTCTTCGAACACCGCAATCAACGTCCAAGCGAGTGCCGGTTGCACAATGCAACTGAACGATGCTTCTTGCACGGATCTGCCTAGTAGCATTTACTTCTCACCCTCCACCGACATGGCCTCCATTTTGATGAACCTGCCCACTCCGCTTGTTCTTGGGGACCTCATCGGAAAGGCTTCTGCAGACATAGAATTCAGCCAGCGTGGGAGTTGTACCACTGTTGGTTTCCCTGAAGAGATCACGAAGATCTCGGGGCAGAGCTGGGTGGCGCAGGGAAGGGGCGGGGGCGGAGAGGGTGGAGGAGGAGGTTGGAGGAGGAGGAAGAGGATGGGGAAGAGGAGGAAGAAGAAGAGGATGAGGAAGAGGGTATAAAATGACCACATAATCTTTTTTTAAATTAATTCCGCTTATGTCCTCAAAGTTAATGTCCGTTTGCACTGTGGATGGACGGTCACTAACCCGAGGGGCACAAGTGATAAAATAGCAAGAAGTAAGGGGCACAACTGATATTACCAAAAAGATAGGGGCATAACTGATATTGCGATATCTCGGAGGGGCACAAGTGATAAAATCCCTTATTTTTATCATTTACAACTTATTTTTATGTACAAGTTCCAAGAAGAAAATATTCTTATTTGAGTTCATTTTAGTGATAAATAAAATAATAGAAGATATATACAATGTGTACAACGATGAACACATACAAGTGAACTTTGATTTTCTGAATTTTTATAGATAAAATGTGATATCTCCCCTACTTTATTACTTATCGGTTAGTTCATATCTTGACCTACTCTTGGGGTTAGGATCAACCTGTATTTATTACATATACGCAATCTTCTTATTTATTTATTTTCCCTTTATTTCTTTATTAAGATGAATTGTTGATTTATCACCCCCTATAATTTACCTTTGCTAGTCCTTTTAGAAGATACCTATTTGAAGAATAAGTGACTAAAAAGAAAAAGAGAAAAGCAAAAGAAAGAACTTAGAAAAAAATTGATTTTTAAACTATTCTTCATAAAATTACAGTATGGAGCTCAGTCAGACCTTTGGATTATTAATTTGGTGGAACCTTATTGGGAATAGGATTTAAGACTCAACAATCTTTAAGTTCTACAAGTCTTTATTCAATTCGCCTTTACAGTCAGTTCAGAACAAGTCCTCATATGCAAATTCTGATGACTGTGAATCTTATTTGTACTATGGATGTGATATATACCTCCCCATCTGAAAAATCCACACCAACCTACTACTCTAAAAGAAGAATAGTATCGTTATGTCTGTCGGGTGAATTTTATCAGAAATATTATTTTTTTCTTATTTATACTCCTAAACTAAATGTGTATAGTGATAATACGGGAGTGTCGATCTCAGGGAGGTAACCGTGTAAAACTAAGATGGAAATAAATGACAACTAAGGGTAATTTTTTTTTGATTTTTATTTGATTTTATGAGAATTTTCTAGATTTTTAGTGAATTTCATGAATTTTATATTGTTTTTACGAGTTTAATGTACCTATATAAAAATATAGGTATATGTTTTATAATTTTTTATATTTGCTTTATATTTTGAAGTTTTTATGTGTTTTTAGTGTCTTGTAATTTTTTATGTAATTTTAGAAAATGTTTTTGTAATTTTCATTTGGTTTTTAAAGTGAAAACAAGGTCTTTATTGAAAACTGTAAGGTATTTCAATTTTAGAAATACTAATCAGTAATAAATACTTTGTTTTTATTTTTGTTGTGTAGAGTGTAGAAATACCTTCAAAACAAGATATTGTACGTATTTATTAGATTTTTGGTATAATTAGTTATGTATTTTAGAAGTTTTTATGTATTTTATTTTTTATTGCTTGTAATATCTAATTTTTATTTTTTATGGTTTAATATGTAAAATAATATGTATTTATTAAATATACTGTATTAGGGGTACATATATAACTATCTGGAAATATTGGGGGTGTGCATGAAATATGGAAACATAGAGGGTATTCACACAAAAACTCCAGAGAGTGCTTGCTTGCTTCACGTGCCTCAGTTCTATGTTGATCTGCTCATAAATGCAACAGATGTCAGGGACGTTATCCGTCGCTTAACCCTTATGCAGTGGGATGTTTTGATGTCAACGCGTGGTGTGATCTTGGATAGATTTGACTGATCGTGCGACCATGATAAAAAACCACCAAATTTGGGGTCGAGAGGCATTGAACTTCAGTCAATCTTCTTCGTCAGATGCAGGAGCTCGATGGATTCATCGATGCTGCCCTTTTTTGATTGAGTATGTTCCTGTTTAAGCTGTAGCCGTGAAGCTTCTCAATGATATTGATCAGACCGCCTGCTCGTCACGCTCAGATCGATTGCAAACTTGATGTGTTATACAGTTGTTCAACTCCAAGCAGTTGTTCTCGATGACGGATACGAGAAAAATCCTCAAGCGCATCACGAAAGCATGATGATCGCATCGAATGCGATCGGGAGCGACTAGTCGTACTAGTTGCTCGATGCAGCGGATATTAGAAAATTTTAATGTGACGAAACCACATGATCCAAGAACACTTCTCGGATCGTTTCGTCTAAACCATAAACAAGTAATAGGATTACCTCTTGAAGCGTGGTTGCGATCGAGTCTCTAAACAAAGAGACCTCCTGTCTCAAGTCCGATCCGGTGGAGGAGACGCTTGCGAGCACGTGGATGAGATGCGTGCTTCTTGCAATCCATGTTGATGATCCAAGAAACGGATCTCCTGATCTCGAAAAACGAGATACGACGTCTTCTTCATGAGAAAGGCATGCCGAAGTAGACAGAGATCCACGAGCAAACGATCGGGCAACATAACAATGACGCTGCGACGATGGAGGATCTCTCTAGGGAATCCATGGTGGATGACCACATGAGAGATAGAGAGAATGGGCATGTAGAGAGAAAGAGAGAGAGAGCATTCATTAATGTCGAGTCTCTTGAAGAGCAAGGGATGCCTCTTCTTATATAGGGGTTTGGGAGTCCATTGATCCCAATACATGGACAACACACAATCAACGGATGAGATTGATTGTGTCCCTTTCAATGGCTAGGATTATTGTTGGTAAAACACAACAACAATTGATTTAATTTGAATTAATTCATGTTAATAAATCAACATAATTAGTTCCAATTTAAATCACATTTGACTAGAGAAGAGATAATGAGAAGACTAAACCAATCCCCTAAAATAAGTGGACGGCTACCATCATCTCATGAGATCTCAATATCTCATGAGATCTCATTATCTCATGAGATCTCATTATCTCATTATTATATCATGATCTCTTGTCGATAATATTTTCACAAAAAAATAATTCCAAATTATCTTTTGGAAAATATCAATCAAGCAATTGAAAAACTGTGAATCTCATTCACAACCCAAAACTAAATGTAATTATATTTTCAATTAATCATTCAATGTGAATCACATTCACATTAACAATTAATCAACAAATATAAAACACAATATGGCTCTCTCTTATATATTATAAATCACATTTATAATATATATGATTAATGTGGATAGTGCTATCCACATTATTCATATCCATGATAATTAAATCACATTTAATTATCTTGAATCTCCTTTTTCTCATGTGCCCAAATAACATGAATCACATTCACATTATTCACATCTTTGATAATTAAATCACATTTAATTATCTTAAATATCTCTCCTTATAATATGAATCAAATTCATATTATCCATGATAATTAAATCATATTTAATTATCAATTTTCTCGATGCTTGGATACACATATCAACAATGTAATTATCCATGAATTCTTTCAAGGATAATGCGCTTTCTCCGTGGATACTTGGAGATAAGGACATGGCGATTGTATTGTTCCACGTATAGTGACTTGGATATTCAGATCACATCTCAAATCCAGATATCGGGCCTCCCACATATGCTTGATTAAATCAAGACCGCAAATCTAATCTTCTCATTGTATCTGAATCACATTCAGATCAATGTCCAACATTTGGACCAAGATCAGATTACTTCTCTACTGAGAGGAGTCACTAAAATCCAGATCCGTTTCATCACTCCCTAGGAATGGAAGCGTCATGGTTATACAATCGTTTATGATCACATCACCCTCAGGTATTCCAATACCTGTACATCCTGCATACTGGAAGACTCAGAATAAATTCGAAGTATTAGATCAACTTTATACTGTCTACTTCATGGTTTTATCAGTAAGTTTCTCATTTGATCATTGGGAGTTGGTATCGATCATATACTTTCCAAAAGCATATATCATACCTAGGTCTTGATCATATACTTTCCAAAAGTTTATATATATCAAACCTACAAATTCAGTCAAGCTTCCAAAGCGAGACAACCGTGCGCACGGAATTTGATTCTTCCCAATATCTCATGAGTGAGCTCATGTCTTCCGGTTCAGTAATGAACCTGTATGATCCCTTTGAGAGATCGTATTACTCATATGCCCTTGCATGCACACCAGCGCACCGGTGTATAGACCTTGGTTAGGTCATCAACCTATTGGTCTGCCAAATGTACATGCTCAGACATATAGTAACACATCTGTCTCCGATCAGAGGATGTGTGCATGTATCGTGACAACATACGATATATGACTTTGGTTATCTCGATATCGTTAAGTCAAGTCTTCGACCTAACTAATCTGACACCTCCGAATCTCTATTCCTATGCAGAGGACCTGCATCAAGAGGTCGGTCAGATATCAGCCTATGTGAGAAAGGATTGCCATCTCCTACTCAAGCTGGAGATCATCTCTCAACAATCATTTGACGGTGCTTGATGAGTCCTCAATCTAACCCTTTAGATATTCATCCAAGCACCATCATTTATGATTCAATAGTTGAATCAACAGATGTATGATTATTAAGATGGCCATGGTACATAACTCTAATTGTACTAAGGGACCTATTATGCAAATTATTTATTCTTCATTTCAGATCAGGGAATGATATTTGCAATAATATTTATTGCATAATGGCTCGCCGTGGGCTCGCATGTCCAACAATCTCCCACTAGTCCAAAAAGCCATTAATGGGCTAATCATTTAAACCCCATACTCATGTGACAATCATAGGCTATTTAGAAAATAGCTAGGTAAGCTGATCAGTCACTCTGTTTCCATGAGACTACGCCAAGTCCTTTTACGACACTTGCATATCCCCAGTAACAGTGCTCGCATCTAATGCGAATGTTGCATCTTATGCAACCAATACTCAATCTTGATAAAGCAGTTATAATGTCCTTGACACTACAGCTCTCCAAAGGTATCTAAAGTTAAGACCTTTTAGATCACTATCTATAAAGTCTTAATTTCTTTAAGATAAGACTTAGAGATCACTATCTCAAAAGTCTTGTCATCTTTGAAGATTTTGTTATTACTGCAATCAAGTGTTTTCTCTCCATAGTAGGAATAACAATACTTTACTACTCCCATTGCATGGCAGATATCAGGCTTTTGTACACATCTAGCATACACTCAGCTTCTCGTAACTGATGCACAAGTGCAAGCAGTTCTAGCATTCACTTCCTCAACTCTTTGAGGTGCTGTCCCTTCAGATAGGTCAGTACCATACCTTAAGAGAAGGAAGCCTTTCTTGGGATTTTCCAAGAATGGAACATGTCCAAGGTGTACTACAAACGTGACGGTTCCAAACCCTCTTTTCTAGAGTTCCGAACATCTTCAGAACTAAGATTTAAGAGGTATCCTTGAGATCATATCTCAAGGTATGGAATAGCCAGATCATAAAACACTTATTATTATCCTTATATCATTCCAAACGATTAGGATATTATCTACATTTAGCATGATGAACACAATGGCACTCCCACTAAGCTTCACATGGTTCATCAAGATTCTATCTAAAATCATAACATTTATAATTTCATCAAATCTTATATTCCAACTAAAAGAAGCTTATTTGAGTCTATAGATGGAGTTCTTCAGCTTGCACACTTTGCTTTCCTCAACCATGAAGCCCTGGGGCTACTTCATGTGAATATCCTTAAAGAGGTATTCATAGAGGAATGCAATATTGACTTTCATTTCGCAGATGTCAAAGTCAAGTTGTATAGCTATAGTCAGCAATATTCTGATGGGTTTAATTTGGTCACTGAAGAGCAAGTCTCATTGCAAGCAATATCTTCTCTTCTGGTGTGTAGCTCATGGCTACGAACCGTACTTTGAAGGTCTCTACCTTATCATCATGTTCCCTCTTTCTCTTGAAGATCCATTTACATCTTAATGGGTCTAACCCTTATAGGTAGATCCTCGAGGGTCCATATACAACGCTTGTATATGAAGTCTACCTTAGACTTTTATTGCTAACATCCATCTTTCCATGTTATGATCATCAGGAGCTTCATCACATGAAGTCCGATCATTGTCAGACTTAACTGACACATGGAATACATCCTCAAACTTATTTGAAGAAGTATTAGTGCTTCATCTTTAATTATCCTTTTAGTTTCCGATTTCAGGAGCCTCATTATTATCTCAAGATTAAATGAGTTCCTTTTTACTTCATTTTTTAATCTTGATTCTCAAGAGAGTCATCCTCTAAGAATCAAATCCTTAAAGATGAGATCTTTTAAGAATCTCAAGGTCATAAAGTAAGTATCAAATACCATCCTTTATTTTCCTAATGAAGTAGCACTCTCTAGTGCTCGATTCCAGCTTACTTGCATGGAATCTTATCAAGGATATATAATGTAGTCTCTACTACATATATACGAGGAAACTAAGAGGAAATTATGCTAAAATTCATCATTGATCAAATCATGTCACACATGATCCAATTGTATCTCCCTACAACTCTATTGAGTTTAGGTGTGTTAGGAGGATTGAGATAGAAATGATATTCATAAGGTATTCTTTGAATTTATCTAACAGGTACAAGCTACCTAGGTTAGATCAAATTCATTTCATCTTTCTTCATACTTTGGCTCCAAACCAAAATTATGAAATCTTTGAACATTTCAAAGGTTTCTTAGGTGAAGAAAAGAAATCTCATATCATACATACTCATCAATAGATATCACATATTCATAATGTTTATTGTGATATAGATGATCCACAAACATTAATATGTATGAGATCTTGAATACCTTGACATCTTACACCTTTCCTAAAAGAAGGTTGTATTGGACATTTTACTTTAAATACAATATTCATAAGTATGCAAGATTTGGAATTTTAGACATTCTAAAATTTCATATCTTAGTAGTTCATTGATCTCATTAACAAACATATGTCCAAAACATGATGCCAGATCATTGTCAAATGATCTTCATCCTTCTATTGATCTTTTAAGGTTCAACTTTCAGTATTAGAAATCTTAATGAACCATTCATTAATTTTCTAATTTTGTGGAGTCCACTAGATGTTAGATTACTATCTGAAATATATCCATCATAACTCTTTATGATAGGTTTATTCCATAATTCATGTTTATTTCCAACATTTAGAATTAAACAATGAGTGTATTCTAATATCTAGGTCATAGAGACATTCTCTAAGACTAAGGACTCTCCCACTGAAAATATGAAGTCCATTTATCCAATAGAGATTGTTGCAACAATTGCATCAATATCCATAAGGATAACTATAAACCTTAAGATTAAATTTTCCAGTTTTCTAAAACACGTGCAACAATTGCAAGTGTCATTAGAAGAATGAGATACAATTATTAGACTTTAACTTATTCAATAAGCAAGTCAATATCAATGATTTATGTAGATCATTCTGATGCTCTATCTGAGTCCTTCACTAAGGATTTTAGACAGACTTGATAGTCATACTATCAACACATCAACTTATTGCAGTATTGGCATCCATCCAACTCTTTGGATGTCATATGGAAGTCACAGAAGTAGGTCAACTCTTTGATTTTCCTTCTTACTCGGGTCCGACCCATGCTTCCACTACGCTCCCTATATCTATAAACAACCATTGCTTAAGACTAAGGATCTCTTCTGTTAAATTCAAAAGAATTCAATGTTAGAGCATTTCAACATTTATACATGCTTCATTAAATTCATACAATATGAATATTATGAAGCTTCATGAATGACTAGAGTATAGACAGTAGAATGATGACATTCATCGTATCTACATCCATCTAAACTCTTAAAAAATTGGTTCAGGTAGGTATTCAAACATTTTGAATACATCATCATTTATAGAGCTACCATTCTGCATAATGCAGTGAACCATGTCATTCATGATAAATGTCAAGAGCACATATGTATGTCAGAATATCTTCTTTGATTTTATAAGGATTAATTTGACAACTATGATCATCATCGACATGTCACTTCCAAAGTACACTCGATGAAAGATCAAGACTATAGAGACATACGAACCCTAGGGTTGTAGATCTATTGTCTATTTAATTGTCATTCCTCATTATTATGAGGAAACTTGCACATTGCAACCACATACAATATGTGTCCAACTGCAAGTACAATATCTGGATCATGAGTCCAATCCATGATATTTTACTGGTTATTATTGAGTATAACATTGAGTGGGATTAATGAAGGATTATCTGAAATAAGAAATTTGCATAAGGGTATATATATTATATATACATATTTTACTTTGATTTAGGAATTTTTATATCAAAGTTGTCCTGCCTTGTCAACACTGAAAGTTCATTCCCTTAATCACTTTCAATGCAAGAGATATACTTACCATTATATCTCAAGCAAGATCTGGGATCTCTTTCCATATCTTTGTCACATCCCAATAATATGAGAACCTGCAACTCGGATAAAAAGAAGCGGGAACACATTCTGCCTTGCAAGTCCAACTTGCATCTCCCAATTCGGTCTTTAACACCCGGGCCCACCACCCCTAAGGTGTTGTTGACCCGTCATTAATTGAACCAACCGTCAACAAGCTTAATACTCGCTATACACAATCCAATATCGCCCCAATAATATGAGGACCCGATATTGGGGTCACTACAAATACGGCCTTACTCTTTCGAGAAGCAAAGAGTCCGATCCAAATGGATTGTATGCAGGAGCTGTCACTTCGGACATGCATCTCGTACATACAATATCTGGCGACAGAACCCTTCGCCTTGACGGGAGACCATGGATGTCACTTATGTGATCCTCCATATCATATTCAAATTCTAATTAATCATTATGAATCATATTCATTATGATTAATTCTTCCAATGGAAATAACAACTCTATTCATAATAGAGTATTTTAATTTTAATTGGATTCCAATTAATCTAATCATATTAAATTAATGATCCAATTAATATCCAACAAACATTCTTAATTGTTACTTTAATTATGGTATTTATCTCAAATACGTATTATTTCGAATTTAAATAATTAGAAAATACATCATGATCTCTCAAGCATCATTTGTTCCCTACCCGCTGTCATGGCCAGTACCGGCGGGAGTGGGACGGACCGCAACTGGTGCAACCCGCTACCCCAGCAATCCCTGACTAGACACCATATCCGCCTCGGGAAAAAGCAATGCCGAGTCAATCATTTTATACTTGAGATGATCATCGGTCTTTGAACCGAAATTATACCATATAATATTCATCAAAACCATTTTGATAACATTATAAGAAGATTTGCTAAACAAATCCCCAATCCAATTCAAGCAACAAGGTTTTGCATGTAAAAGTTGTCCCACAACTATTGTAGGATAAACTAGAGTTTTCATGAAAACGTTGTTTGTTGGAAATTTCATATTAACCAATGGTGATCAAGATCAACTATCTTATCAATTTGTTTAATGCAATGTCATTCAAGGAAATAATTATAATCTTTAAATATTTCACAAATATTTATCAAAAATCATTTCAGAAAATTAACAATTAATTTTCATTAGTTTATTTGAATGACAATCACAAGGTTCATAATCAAATTTGTTAATTTCCAGCAGTGACCCCTACTCACTAAAATCAACATAACTCGATCAATTTAAATCCAATTAATGCAACCTAAATTTATTTGGTTCACAATTTGATTTAAACAGAACCCAAGTGATAATTACACATTTCTAGGCATTTAGGATCTGTAATTAACTCTTTAATTATGCCACTAATCGCCATCTCCGAAACAGTGGACATATGGTTACTAAAACGATCATATCTTGAGTTATCAGATTCCAAATCACGCAAACTCTAATTCCACTGTTTCCTTAATTAATGAGGAACATTATCCAATTTAAAATTTCGTGTTTAAACATTTTAAACAGGGCCGAAATTTTATCACAAGACAGGTCTGCGAAAAATGAAATGCTAAAATCTTCACGAACCCAAACGAGCCCGAATCTTCATAGGTTCATGGATCTAATCCAAAACCTTCGACAACCTGGATCTGATACCACTTGAAGGATACGGGAAAAATCCTCAAGCGCATCACGGAAGCGTGATGATCGTATCGAATGTGATCGGGAGCAACTAGTCGCACTAGTTGCTCAATGCAGCGGAAATTAAAAAAATTTAATGTGACGAAACCACATGATCCAAGAACACTTCTCGAATCGTTTCGTCTAAACACAAATAAGTAATAGGATTACCTCTTGAAGTGTGGTTGTGGTCGAGTCTCTAAACAAAGAGACCTCCTATTTCAAGTCCGATCCGACGGAGGAGACGCTTGCGAGCGCGTGGATGAGACGTGTGCTTCTCGCAATCCATGTTGATGATCCAAGATACAGATCTCCTGATCTCGACAAACGAGATATGACATCTTCTTCACGAGCAAGGCACACCGAAGTAGACGGAGATCCAGGAGCAAACGATCGGGCATCATAACAACGACGTTGCGGCGATGGAGGATCACTCTAGGGCATCCATGGTGGACGTCCACATGAGAGATAGAGAGAATGGGCATGTAGAGAGAAAGAGAGAGAGCATTCATTGATGTCGAGTCTCTTGAAGAGCAAGGGATGCCTCTTCTTATATAGGGTTTTGGGAGTCCATGTATCCCAATCCATGGACAACACACAATCAACGGATGAGATTGATTGTGTCCCTTTCAATGGCTAGGATTGTTATTGGTAAAACACAACAACAATTGATTTAATTTGAATTAATTCATATTGATAAATCAACATAATTAATTCCAATTTAAATCACATTTGACTAGAGAATAGATAATGAGAAGACTAAACCAATCCCCTAAAATAAGGGGACGACTACCATCATCTCATGAGATCTCATTATCTCATGATTATATCTTGATCTCTTTTCGATAATATTTTCACAAAAAAATAATTCCAAATTATCTTATGGAAAATATCAATCAAGCCATTGAAAAAATGTGAATCTCATTCACAACCCAAAACTAAATGTAATTATATTTCCAATTAATCATTCTATGTGAATCACATTCTCATTAACAATTAATCAACAAATATAAAACACAATATGGCTCTCTCTTATATATTATAAATCACATTTATAATATATATGATTAATATGGATAGTGCTATCCACATTATTCATATCCATGATAATTAAATCACATTTAATTATCTTGGATCTCCTTTTTCTCATGTACCCAAATAACGTGAATCACATTCACATTATTCACATCTTTGATAATTAAATCACATTTATTTATCTTAGATATCTCTCCTTATAATATGAATCAAATTCTTATTATCCATGATAATTAAATCGCATTTAATTATCAATTTTCTCGATACTTGGATACATGTGTCAAAAATGAAATTATCTATGAACTCTTTCAAGGATAATGCGCTTTCTCCACGGATACTTGGAGATAAGGACAATGCGATTGTATTGTTCCACGTATAGTGACTTGGATATTGAGATCACATCTCAAATCCAGATCTCGGGCCTCCCACAGATGCTTGATTAAATCAAGACCGCAAATCTAATATTCTTATTGTATCTGAATCACATTCAGATCAATGTCTAACATTTGGACCAAGATCAGATTACTTCTCTACTGAGAGAAGTCACTAAAATCCAGACCCGTTTTATCACTCCCTAGGAATGGAAGCTTCATGGTTATATAATCGTTAATGATCACATCACCCTCAAGTATTCCCAATACATATACATCTTGCATACTGGAAGACTCAGAATAAATCCGAAGTATTAGATCAACTTTATACTGTCTACTTCAGGGTTTTATCAGTAAGTTTCTCATTTGATCATTGGGAGTTGGTATAGATCATATACTTTCCAAAAGCATATATCATACCTAGGTCTTGATCATATATTTTTCAAAAGTATATATATCAAACCTACAAATTCAGTCAAGCTTCCAAAGCGAGACAACCGTGCGCAAGAAATTTGATTCTTCCCAATATCTCATGAGTGAGCTCATATCTTCCGGTTCAGTAATGAACCTATATGATCCCTTTGAGAGATCGTATTACTCATATGCCCTTGCATGCACACCAGTGCACCGGTGTATAGACCTTGGTTAGGTCATTAACCTATTGGTCTGCCAAATGTACATACTCAGACATATAGTAACACATCTATCTCCGGTCAGAGGATGCGTGCCTGTATCGTGACAACATGCAAATAATATAGGGAAAAAATAAAAAAACTGGGCGAAATGGGGCGGAGGGAGCCAAGTTAGCTCCCCTCAGGGGGCAGTCCCATTTAACCCATATATATATATATGAGAAAAAAGAGGTCGTTCTGTGTAATAACTAAGTTGGCTTTTATACAGAGCAATTTCACCTATTTTTTCAATTTTTTTCAAAAAATGCATTATGTATATTTATCTATATATCTCTCCTACATGTCATTCGGATTTCGTGAGAAACAAATACTCCGATGCCCTCCATCTAGAACAGTTAATTTTAATGATTTGAAATTTGCTGTAATCAATCTATTCTAGATGAAGGGCATATGAGTCTCTATTTCTGATAAAATTTGAGTGACATATGAGAGGGATATATATACACACACATGATTTTATTTTCAAAAAAAAATGGGGGAGAAACTGCCTTGTGTAACAACCAACTTGGTTGTTAACCAAAACAACCTCCCCGTCCTCTATATGTGTGTGTGTTTTGATATTAAGGAGGTTGATGGGAGTTATTTTTCTTCTTTAAAAAAAGCCAATATTTGAAATTGAAATTTTAATAATGATTTTTTTGGGGATAAATAATTTGTCTGATCAGTTATGTATTTTGAATGGAACTTGTACTACTTTCATACAGACTCAAAAATTTGCAGTTGTATTCTATTTAGGTTTCGAATTCACGCATTAAGCAATCTAGATGTGCCAATTCAATACTTCCTTAAAAATATTTTTCCAAATAACTTGAATTAAATGTGACTTGGTTTTCTACCGAAATCATGTGTTATGGCCAAGCTGGCTCGGACTCGAGATCGGTTGGCTCGAGCTTCTTATCGAGCCAGCTCGGGCTCGATAAGGCTCGAGTCGGGCTCGTTATCGAACCTGAGTCCCTTATCGAGCCTGGTCTGAGCTCGTTAAGGAAAATAGCCATTTTTTAGCGGAAAAATGTTATTACATGGGCTCAAACTCACAACCTCCTATTTCAAGACTGCCTTCCTTACCAATAAGCCACCATCCGAGTTGTATATAAAAGTTAAATTATAATATATATTGTAACATTCTATTTGTTAATAAAAAATAAAAATGACTAATTGTCTAATTATAACCCAGATTAACATAGATAAGTGTAGAAAATCCAAATCTACAATATAATGTACCAAATATTATCGGTATATAAACCACATATACACATAGTCCACCATTCACAATATTGCAAAACTATTACAAATAAAAATAAACATCATTACAATTTCACAAACAGAATATATATATATATTCCTTATCGAGCCCTTTATTGAGTTATCGAGCCGAGTAGGGCTTGACTCAAGCTCGGCTCCTTAAGCTATCGAGTTCAAAAATCTTGCTCGGGCTCGGCTCAATAGCTTAATGAGACAAGCTCACGAGTCTTTATCGAGCCGAGCCCGAGCCTGGCTCATCAAGCCGTGACTCAATAGCAGTGTCGTCCCTGACTTTTCATGGGCCCTAGGCAAAAGGAAAAAATTAGGCCCTTATAAAAAGTTTTAAATATATATACTTTTTTAAAATTTCCAAGCTTCCTAAAAAAACTCCTAAAATTTACAAAGACCTACGCATGTGATATAACGAGCATCAAATAACAAGTCATGAACTAAAAATCATGAAAAGAAAAAAGAACAATGTCACCTGGTAAAAGAATCAAATAGCACCAAGCAATTGCACCGTCGCAACTCATCAAACTTAGTAGAGCCCTCAATCACAATCCGACAAAGAACAACTCCAAATAAAACTTTATGTGCCTCACTTCTGTTTAAGCAAAATCAAATAGTTGCTCTTAAATGTTGAAACTTAGAAGTCCAAGTAAAAAAAAACACATTGTCCCGACTTCCATCCTATGATTAAAAATAAGATTATAAGAAATGAGTCTATATTTAAAAAAATCCTCATCAAATTTCAGAAGTTTTTTCTTTGAGGTATATTATAATATCGAGAACAATGGTGATGTTTATTTGTTATAGGTGCCAACACGGTGCTTTTAAGAACAAGATGTTTATTTTATTGGGTGTTTGGATTTCATGATCTTCTTCCATCAAATCATCTATTCTTGATTGTTTTCCCTAATGATTCTGCCAAACATCAATTTTTTGCTTTGTGGGCATCTTCCGATTTGGAGTAACATTGATTTGATGATATCGAATGCCCTCCTTGTGGTATTATTTCAAATAAGTGAGTGATGAGAACCACCTCGGTTAAAAGCAAGACGCCTTGTGGTATTATTTCAATTTGGAGGGTATAATCGTTAAAAAAGAGACCATATTTCTTGTAAACTATAAAATAAGATGATAAAATGCAGGCAAAACTGGATGCGAAAATAGCGCTGCAGAGAGGATTCGGTGACGGTCCAGCGTCACTGCAGTAATGGAGTTCATCATTCAAGAACTCAATGGGGATGGACCAACGGGAAAAGATGATGTCCGGCAACTCAATGTCTCGACAATATTACGATGATGCATCATAACGTGCACTGCAAATGTTGAAGAAACCATGATTCGTGAGAGAGAAGGGGATTTGGAGTATGGACTTTGGATTCCGATCGTCGATTCGGTTTAAATGGTGGCGACGGAATGGGAAACGTCGCTACGAATGGGAAGGGGAACCGAAGAGTGTGGTAACTGTTTTCATGAGTGGGGAGGAAGGCAGGACATCTAAGGGAAATTTTTGTAAATGGATAGTATGAGTGATGGACCTTAAAATGGGCCCGTGAAGTTAATGGGCCCTGGGCGGTTGCACCCAAAAACCACCCTCAGGATCGGCCCTGCTCAATAGCCAGCCCTAGTTGGAGCAGTTGAAGGAATACAGATTTGGTCCTAGAAAAGATTAAATAGAGTGACCCAATTTTATAATTCGGTTCTAAATTAAATTGCTAGAACTCGTTATAAGTTGCAGCAGATAATTTTTACATAATATACCAAGGTAGATTATTTATATAAATACCATGCTTAATATCATATGTCTATATATAGTTTCTTTTTATTTAAATCCATGAAAATTGGAACATATAGATATTTGTGTTTTATATTTATATTTACTTAAAATATGTGTTAGTTTTATGCGATTATATTAATTGAATTATGCTAGTGTGTGCGTATTTGGAAGTGTATATATGTTAAAGATATGGGATATTTACATTTGTGCTCTTTCCATTTTTTCATCAATACGTATGGTATGTTTTTTTAATTGCAGTTATGCTCCTATATTCTTATATATTTTACAGTTACACCCTTCCATTGTCACATATGTGTACCCATATTACACTGTAGGAATGGCGCTACTATGAACTTTGTAAGAATATATGGGGGCATAAGTGTAATGGCAAAAAAACTGGGTTTGATGTTAAACCGCAACACACTCTGAGGATGATGTCAACTCTCCTTCAAAGTCTCCGGACATTGAAGGAGATGAAATGGCAATTTTTTGTTGTTCTTTTTGCTAGGGGTATGGTGATCCGAGATCTCAACAAATAGAGATCTCTTGTGTTTCATGGGGAATTCTCGACAAATAGAGATTTTCCCGTAACTATGGTATTTTTGTCATAGCTAATAGTAAATGTACTAAACTTTATCTATCCTCGGGGCACTATGATGATGTAACTGAAACTTCAACTGAATGAAATTTGATCTTTTTATTTAAAAAATATAGGGGCATAAATGTTATCGGAAAAACTCGGAAGGAGACAAGTATAAAGTCTCGAGAGGTATTTGAGATTTTTATATTTTAACTATTTATTTTGAGTGTTTTTAACATGTTTTATGTATGTTGCATGCAATGAGAACTATGCATAAAATGAAGTGAAAAATGCTAGAAATAAAAAATGAATTCCGCCTAATTCAAATATAAAATAACGATGAATATGGGATTCATCGTAGCATCACATGAAATTTGTGCTATTGGAGAAGGGAGTATCCCCGTCAAAATACCAATCATCTACAAGAGCTTCTGATGCAATGGTTCAGCTGTGTTTGCTGCAACTGCCATCAAGAGGGCTATCTCGTTGTTCACATTCATTCAAGAAATAGATTTTCTTGGTTGCATATATATTCTCACTTGCAGATATTTTCAGTGGACTGTACAAAGATCTAAGCAATGCTTAACTTGGATTAAACCCAAGAATGTTTCAGAGGTTTTTCATTTTCTAGGTCTGATAGATAATTATGAAAGGTTTATAAAGGGAATCTCTGAACTTGCCCTTCCCTGCCTATGCTAACCAGTGGAGGATATACTATATAATTGGACTAATATGTATAAGCAGAATTTCCGCCTCTTGGAGGAGAAGATCACACCCAGTAATTAAAACTAATTCTAAATAAATTCTCTAGTGCAATAAACCCTGGAATTTCGGATTACTGTATGTTTCCATCTAGGGGATCCTCAGCTAAATCGTCCTTAAATCAATCGCTCTACTAGTTGCTTAGCGACGGTGGAATAAAATCTAGTTTTGACCAATTTTTTTGTCCAACAAATTTGATCGCAGGATTTCCTATTTTCTCAGGCTACCGGTACAACAAAAACACATCATAGAAGACTTGCTAACAAAATGAGATATCTCCTTAGTAAACAGGTGTTAATTATGTCAGGAAGAAGAGGGAAATTATTCACATCCTTTTGCATAGTACAAAGTTCCTAAATTTATTTTCAGCGAATGTGGTTTTCCCTCGACATAGATTGGTTTTTATAAATACTGTAATGAGATTTCAAACATATCTTTGGAAATGGTACATGATTTGTGTAAAGACAACAATTTGGTGGTCGATTTGGAAAGCCCAATGCATGACCCCGTTCCAGAATATCCCGTCAATAGGGATCAAACGATACGTTGTATTTAGGAAAACAAGCTCATTGAAAACTTGTGTTGTCTGAAAAGCCGACCTTGTTAGGGAAGTCTTTCTTGTTCCTATATATTCATTGAGACTTTATACGTTTTTTATTTATCCAGGTTCTCCACTTGGGGCTCTGGCGTCTGCAAGGTCTCCAAAGTGAGGCCGATCTGCCAGAAAGCCGACTCCTGTCATCTCTCTTAGGGCGTGTTCGGTTGGAGAATAGGCCTGGAATAAGGGGTGAATTCTCCTCCCGAAACGGTTCTCAGTGGTACGACTATTTCTCATTATTCCATCTTATTTCACCCTTATATCTATCTTTGTTCCACCTTACTTAGCCTTAGTTCACCTTATTCTCCTTATTCATATCCTCCCGCCGAAGAGAGAATAGACTCTTATTCTCCTTATTCCCCATCCTTATTAATGCTTATTCCCGAACCGAACGCACCCTAGGAAAACTGGAAGCTAAAGGTCCTACGGCCTTCTTGCCGGCTAAGGTCTACTGGAGTTTTGATGGATTGGAACTGGTTTCTTTGGGGTTTTTTTAAATACGGGTGTTCTGTTATACTGTAAAAACTTGTGTAGCATTGAACTTTATGTCCAGTGGCGTATATGCCTTTTGTCTTTTTTCCCACGTCTGTGCGGGTTTTCCCTCCCTATGGCCTGTAGTAGCATCAAACCTCTCATGCCTTCGGGAATTTCTATGATTAATGAATTTTCTGATCGTTTTTCTAAAATATCGGAGGAGGAGATAATACTGGCACCCATTCCAATGATAACACCAGGCGTTGATGGTTTCTCAATCTCGATAGATGCATCAAACGACGGTTCGGGTATAGTCCCAATGAAAGATGGAAATGTTTTGCACATGTATCTCCAAACCTGAAGTTGCATTTAGAAGCAGTCAACTCATGACATTGAGTTTAAGATTGTTGTATTCAGGTTGAAGACGAAGGAACCTCTACAAGTAGCATTTTAAAACTTTACTTGTAGTAAGATCCTCCAACATCTTTATGATCGTATGAATCTCAATATGAGGTAGATGTAATGATTGGAGATTTAGAATGATTACAGGTTTATCGCCCTATATTATCTTTGTAAAGATGAATGTGTTGCCCAATGCCATTATCCATGAACAACATTTGAGGAAGTCCTATTTTCAACTCAATGCATGTGACCTTTTACAGCATCTCGTAGTGATTTCCAACACTTCAAGACTAGGAAAGAAATAATCATATCCCCACCCCTTACTATGTCCGAGCTAATTGAATGCAAATAGGAGTCTATAGAGATATAAAGACAATGCCCGTTCTGCTGCAAAAAAATGGCTCAAGGCCCTCTCCATGTGTGCCACTAGGGTTAGGTGGCCCTGACTTAGAACAACTTCAAAACGGTGGTGGGGAATTTACCTTCTTACGGCAGAAGAGAGATCCATGATGCCATCCAATTCCCCAGGAAAGGGAATCCCCGCTTCCTTAATAAGCAAAAGCTTCGACTCAGAGGGACACTCCGGTCGGAGTTATTTGGTCGGAAATAAAGGGAAGCGACGGTGGAGGGTGAAGGTAGGTTTCGGCGGCGCGGAGGGTGGAACCTAAGCCTAATCTTGGCTCGTACAACCAAGATTTGGGTGGTCAGATTGCGGAGGAAGGATGACGGTGAATGGGGGAGTCGATCGGAACAGAAATATGTGACTGATGGAGCTCTGACCGCCGGGTCGGAGCCGACGGAGCGATGAATGGGAGAATCGAAATAGAAGGAACTAAGATTGAAAAGAGGTATACCTGATGGTCCTAGATTAATTCCTTGCTCCAGGGGGTGAGGTCAGTGTGGGTCGTCGCCTCTACCACGCTGCGGAAGGTAGAGGGCTCAAACGTGGCGGATCTCCAGCCACCAGAGGCTCCGGTTGAATGCTGTCACCAAGGGGAAGAAGACTAGGGTAGTAGAAGGGTGTGCGGCGCGAGCTGCTGCTGCTGCAGGTGTCTGCCCGTGACCTGCGATGGGGCTGAGAAGCCGTCTGTGCCTCCTGGAGACACATGATCTAGGTATTCAGGTTACTCAGCGTCTGTGCCATCTGATCGATCTGTGTCATGCCCTGGCATCGCTTCTTCTCAATCAACTCGATCCGGTCCAGCTTCTCGCTGATAATCCCCATATCAGCGGCTGTCGACTCTTCCTGTGCTGCTACCACTGATAATGTAGAAGGACCGGTGTCGACCCGTGCTATCCTCTGATAGGACACGACCTGTGGCGTGGGCTTCCCCTGAGTGTAGAGTCGGGTCTGGGACATCACAATATAGTTCTCAGCCATCTCCTCATAGATGGCCCAGACCTGATCCTCATCCTTGGTGAAATATGAGCCCCTACAGGATGCATTAACTAACGCGTGTAAGCCCGCAAAAAAAGCTCTGGACAAGGTTGGGCTTGGATATGTCGTGATGGGGGCACCGGTCTGTGAGCTCCCTAAAGCGATCTCATGCCTCGTGAAACTGTTCATTGGGGAGCATGGAGAAATTGTTGATCAGGGCCCTGGCTGCATTGGTCCGGTCGAGTAGATAATACTTGTTGAGATACTCGTTCCGGAGCTGTTCCCATGTAGTGACAAATCTCCCTAAATGCTTCAGCCAGTTGGCTGCTCTGTCTACCAGGGAGAAAGGGAAGGCCATCATCCTGATGGTGTCCTCGTCCACTAGACGGTCATGGACGATACTACAGATCATCTCAAACTCCTGGAGATGAAGGTGCGACTCCTCGGTGGCAAGTCCGTGGAAGCGGGGAATAAGCTGAATCGTGTGAGGGGGGAGCTTGAAATCTCACAGAATAGCAAGCAATACTATCCATCTGTGCGTGAGAGTTGCACCAGGGTTGTGCAACTCCCTCATCGGTCTCGCAGCTGTTGTTGGCTGTACGGGCTCCTCAGGCTGTCTGGCATCAAGTCCATCTCCTCCTCCTCCACCGAGTCTGTGCTGCTCTCTGTCAGCTCGCATCTGCTCCATCTCCTGGCACATATCCATAATGAAAGCTCCCTGATCACGGATCTGTCTCTGCATCGTCTCAAGGGAGGCTAACAGGGTGTTGTTGATCGCACCCTAGTCCAGTACATAAGTCTGCTCTCCTCTGGGACCATCGGTGCACTCCCCGCTGCTGGCCATGGTCTCTGCAAAGGCAAAAGATCCAAACTCAGGTGCCGATAAAATAACTAGTGATAAACGCAGAATTGAGTGCGGTTGTATTGACTCACAAGGCGAGTCACCAGTCGGTGTTTGACCACACAAAATCCTGAATTTAATCAACAATTAACCCACACTAAAGATCAATAAATTAGAAATAATGTGGAGTTAAAATTTATTTTAACTCTGCACAAATGATGTAAAGGGCAAGTATGCAGAGAGTTCGGACACATGGAGCAAACAGGGTAGTTCAAATAAATGTGCGTGAGTGAATGTGTGTGATGTGTCTACACTAAGCAAGCAAACAAAGCAATTTTTGTGGGTTTTTAATTTTTAATTTTTTTATTTTAGTTTAGTTTTTAATTTTGTATTTTGATTTTTAATTTTCTGATTTTTATAATTTATTTTTTTAAATTCTTTTTCAATATTGGAAAATAGGGACAATTAAAAAACAAGCTAAAGTATTTATAAAAATATGCAAAAATAACCAAAAATTCAGAAATAAAATGTTTTTGATATTTTTAGGATTTTTTACTATTTTTGTGATTTTTGGGAATTTTTCAAAGTGTTTTTGGTATTTTTAAATACTGAAATAGAGCAAAATAGTGAAATAAGTGCTGGCTGTGAATAAAATGGGAATTAAAATTAGCAAACAGCAACCAAAATTTTTCACACTAATTTTCAAATAAAGAGAACAAAATATAGAACAAACAGGAACTGAGTTTGTATTTTTTTGGAGTTTTCTAGGATTTTCTATATTTTTTGAAGTTTTTGAGTGTTTTTAAATTTTTAGTGTTTTTCTTTTGAGATTTTTAGTGATTTTTGGACTAACACTAAAATAAGGTAAAATACACACTAGGGAATGTTTTTGGAATTTTTGGAGGTATTTTAATATTTTTTGGCATTTTCTAAGCTAGACAGTGAATAAAAACCATGTTTTTGATTTTTAATAAATATAAAAATAAAATAAAAGCAAAAACTAAAAATAGGGCGTCAAAATATAAGCCAACAGGAGCTTAAGTTCAAAATTTGAGAATTTTTGGAATTAAAACAAGGCCCTAATTAATTCATGCAAGCACGCAAAAATTAAAGACCTGGCAGGGGCTTTTATGCAAATAGATAAAATTATGGGGGCACATCTGCAATTTTCGCACAAAATTACTACTGAATTAAATAACTTCTGGGCCAAATAACAAACCAAAAAGCCGTAAGGGCTTGATTGTAAAATGTCCACCCACGCGCGTGCGATGCACACGCCTGGGGAGGACTTAAAGAGATATTACCCAAAAAGTGGAGGGGTGTATTGCAATTACGCCAAAAAGTTTCACTGTGATAAAATAATTTGTGGACCAAATAACAATGTCAAAATCCGCAAGGGTAAAGTTACAAAAGTCCCAAGTCCACGTGCAAAGCACGCGCAACTGGGAAGGGCTGTTCTGCAATTTTTAAGACCTGCGGGGGCTATGATGCAAAATATACAAAATATTTAAGCTGCTGAAGAATGATTGAGTTCTAAATTAAAAATGCAAAATCACGCGGGGGTATGGGGCAAAATTACCCACGCAGGCGGGTTGATCAGACGGCCGGGCACGCGTCACTAATACACGTGGCAGTGCAGAGGGGCGCGATACCGCTTCGCAATCCAGCGGCTCTGATCAAATGACGAAAGAGACAATCGGATGACTGATACGTGTGCGCAGAGGAATGGTTCAGATGAAGGCTTCAGCGGCGATCAACGGTGGAGCTTTGGGCGTGGATGCACGGTGGTGATCGCAGTTGGCACATGACGCCGATCCAAGGGTAATGAAGGCACGACGGAGAACAACTGCTGGAGCGATCTTCAATCGTCAAATCCTGGCGCGTCAATCATTGGATAGAGCTCCGACAAGTCCCGTGACGTTGCTGGCGAAGTTCTCTAGCGTCTGGAGCTCGCAAAATGGCCGCTGGTGACCGGGCTCTCCCTGGCGTGGTCGGAGGAAGAGAGCTTCGCCTGGAGCTCGAAGAAGATGCTACCGAGGTTCAGATGCCTCCTTCAGGTCCTGCGAAAGTAGAGAAACACAGCATCACAAATGGGCAGGGATCTGGCTATTATTGGCGAGCGGAGATGGTGGATGGCGTGGTGGTGGGGTTCATCGGAGGCCAGCCCCCGGCGAACGCCATAGGTGGATGACAACGGGTGATCGGGCGATTAAAGGGCAAAACAGTATCAAAAGATAGACCTGGAGCCTAATCTACACTAAAAACACAACGAAAATGAAGAAAAACGACCTCTAGCAGCCAAGGGCCGCGAGATGTAACCGCCACGAGCGGTGCTCCGACGATGGTGGAATCCGCTCCTCTCCTACGTTAAACGCCGCCGCCAAGGGTCAAGGGAGGTCGCTGTCACCGTCCTCTACCTCAAGCACTCCATGAGCATGCGTGAAACTAGGGCAAAGAGGGTTCAAAATGGAAATGGAGGTGTTGGGGTTACTTTTGAAACATGGCTCTGGCGCAAGGTTCAAGGAGCGATATCGGGCGAATCTTTGGTCGAATCGCCAAGCCAATTCCTGGGTGTGTAGGCTCACTAGTAGGGCTACATTTCTCGTGAAGAGACCGACCTCAAACGGTGAAAGAATCGGCCTCCAAAAATCCGCGAAATCCAAGAAAAATTGTGTCCTGACACAGCCCAGACCTCGGTCAGTGAGTTGACCGAGGTCAACCAAAGAAGAAATCTGGTTGGTCCACGTGGACCAACCAGAAAAAACCTTGGAAAAAATACTTATAAATTCAATAAAAAATAGAAAATGAATTATTTAAATTTTGGTCATAAAATAAAAAGTGTTTATTTTTTATAAGTTATTTTATTATGATTTTTAATTATTTTTATGGGGTGTATAATTACAAGTTGCTTTTATACCCCTATATAGGTATAATTCCTATATATTTGATTATTTGATTTTTATTCTGTGTATTTTAATTCTATTATTTTTTGTTTCTTATTTTATAAAATTACAAAATACTTTTATACACTTAAATATATTTTTATTTTATTTTTGTGATATGTTTTGTATATTTAATAAAATATAAATAGGTATTATGTAGGTATGGGTATAGGTAATATACTTATGTATCAAATATGTATGTATTTTATTTTAAGTTTTATTTAGGTTTTTATTACAATTTTAATGTACATAATTATTATAAGTATTAATTACAACATTATAAAAATATAAAATTATAAAAATAATAAATAAATAATAAATGGAATATTTTATTCGGTACACTGTACAATGTGGGTCCAAAACTCAACTTTCAAACCGTAGCTCCGCCAAACGTGAAACCACCACCATTAAATAGATTATTTTCTTCTATATACAACTAAAGGTGAGTATGCTGCATTTGGAGTTGTCGTTTGTGAGATACGGGTCTGGGAAGTTGGGATTCTGGAATTTTATTCAGACCATAACTTTTTATCTGTACATTATTTTTCTGTGAAATCAGTTTTGTATTTTTCTTTATTAAATTATCTACAACTTTCATGCACAAAGTTTCTTTATTTGATGTATAAAAAGTGGAACCAAGAATAGGTCCCAAAATGAATAAAGAATGAATAGAAAATACAGGTCTTTTATCTGTATTTTGGCCCTTATCTCCCCCTACTTTATTCCTTATCGACATATTCATCAAGATGCCTAGGTCTCGGGGTTTCGGGTCATAAAATATTTACAATATTTTATTCTTTTTCTTTTCTTTATTTATTCTATAATTTTGGCTTTAATTACAGTATTTTATACACTAATTGAATGCACATGCATGAATGCTAAGATGATGATTTTAACGCTATTTACAGGTATTTGCTAGGTTTTTGGTGCCAAAATGATAGAATAAAGATGATGAAATGTGGATTCATCATCCCCCTATACTTTACCTTTGCTAGTCCCTAGCAAACACTTATGCAATAAGTGCAAAAAGAAAAAGAAGAACTTGGATTTTATTCGAGTATAAAACTTGTCTTCACAAAATCAAAGTTTGGGGCTTAAGTCGGACCTTTGGACTTTTAGTGCGGGCGGAACCTTAATAAGAACCGTGTTTGAAATTCAACAGTCCTTCAGAATCCTAAAACTCTGTCCCAGTCTCCTTAATAGCCAGGTCAGATAAATCTCAATTCATACGCAAACCCTTACGACTATGAGTCTGACTCGTACAGTGTAAGTGATGGTGGCTCTTTCCAACTAGAATGGCAAAGAAACTGACTTCTCCAGTATGACAACCCAATGATTCCCCAATCCAGCAACTCCATCCTCGAGGAGCGGGGTATTCCCTTCTAAGTTCAAGTGGCAACCAACTCAAGAGGAGTGGGTGAGGAGAAGAATGGACGGTAGCCAGTGTAGCTACCTATCCTGGGATGCAAGACCAGTGTAGTCAAGTCATCCTGCTGCAGGCTCACATGATATAACTTTGGAACTCAAGCTTGCTTATTGACTTTACAACATATGTACATACTTTGCAGGCTTTTTATTTTTGTACATGCCTGAAATTTTTTTTTTGAATACTATATACAACAGCATTTACAGAAGGAGTTTTTCCTCTTGAGCCAGTAGACTATCCCTCTTTTGAAGCTTTATCGCAACCCACAGCCTCCTGTCTTTAGACTTCCTTATCACTGGACGGGTTGGGATGCACTTCCCTCCCTAGAGGAGGACAAATGTTTCCACTTGTGTGCGTCTCATACCGACAAATTCAATCCCCTCACCACTCCAACTGAGTTGAGCCATGTGAAAGGTGCAGGTGTCCAAGTTAGGTCATTATCAACAAGAGTCGTGCGTGTGCTCCGAAATACTCTACTTAGGCAGTCAAGAATCCATTGAACCAAGTCCCATGATCCTCAAAGAATTAAGTCAACTAGACCTGAAGTACCTCAAACCCAATTCCTATAAGGTTCCTGTTATTAGGTAGATTTTAAGGTCCAATCAAGCTCCAATCTCCGGATTTTATTTAGACTTGTTCAACTATCAAACTCAATCCGAAAAATACGAATGCTATGCAATGCAATGCAGAAAATATTTTTGTGATGCAATTTTCAATGATTTTGATCTTTTTATGGATTTTTTGAAAAGATGATGATGAATATGCAGATGCATTTTTTTGTATTTTTCAAAATGATTTTTAAAATGTTTTTGGATTTTAATTTTGCAAATGTTTTTGGGATTTTTGAAAACAAAAAGTTTTTGGTTGAAGACTAGGTTAAAATATGTACACAGGAGTGCTTCTTTATATATACAAGAAGTGGGTTTTAAGAATTTACAAGGGTAAGTGATCAATTTTATACATATATAAATATAGTGGATTTTGGTGAGATGTATGTATTCCTCAAACTTATTTGAAAACAATTTACACACAATTTTTGAAAACTATAGTCCAAAATAATTTTTACAAACATTTTACAAACATGTACACACATTTGAAAATCATTTTCATAGGTTTTTCAAACAGTATATATAGATTTTTCACAACATTTTTGCAACCATTTTTCAAACCATTTGCAAATCATTTTCCAAACGTTTTTATTTCACACAAAGAAAATAAATTTTACAAACCACGCATTTTTACACAGGTTGAAAACATGTAACAAAATATTTTCAAAATAGTTTTCAATAGATGTTCACAAAGATTTTCAAACTATTTTTTCAAACATTTTGCAAAAAAACATTTTCACCTGATTTATTAATCAGTAAATACAAAAAGAATTTGAGGAATAAAACACCTTTTTATTAAGGAATTTTAATGAATTTTAAAGAATTATTAGCCATATTTATTAAGAAAATATGAAAGTACGAGTTATGGATAAAGTGTATACGTAGTATATACGACCCCCCTATACTTAGCTTGAGCTATGTCCTCATAGATCAGAGAGAAAAGAGAAGACATAACTCGTACTGAGTATAGGAAAATCTAGGGAATAAATAAATAAAGGAATGGATGAACAAACGAATGAGAAGTTGACCGTCCCCCCTATACTTAAGATCAAATAATCCTAAGTATAGCAGACTGTACACAAAGCAGGGAGGGTCATGGGTGGGAATGAACGGATCGTACTCAGATTGTCTCCCCCTATACTTGGGGTAAGATATCCCTAAGTATAGACAAGAAGAGGAGACAATGGAGAGGATCGAAAAATCGAGAAACTCAGGGTGCACGCCCCCCTATACTTAGGACAAAGTATGTCCTAAGTATGGAAAACTGTCTACAAGGGCGGCACCTTTTTGATAGATAAAGAAAATAGAAAAGGAAAAGAAGAAAAGAAGAAAATAAGAAAAGAGATCGGAAAATGGATGAAGAGATCATGAGGATGTACACACCACTCCCCCTATACTTAGGGTAAAAGAAGCCCTAAGTATAGGCAACAACAGGAGTGATGACACGGAACGAAGAATGAACACTCAACTCGTCTACCCCTCCTATACATAGGACAAGGTACGTCCTAAGCAAGGCAAACACGAGAAATGGGTAGACAAGCAAAAATGGGAGATGGAAAGAGAGTTACAAGAGAGAATCTACAACATAAAAGGGTGATCATCAAAAGGTGGAAAGCAAACCTTCTTACGGGACCGCTGAGGGATAGATCGGATATGGTGTATGTCGACATCGGGGTCCACAGTGGACGGAGGCCGATCAGGATCGACACGGTGAAGGTCCTCAGTGGAATCAAAACGGAAAGGGACGAACTGATCGATGGAAGCAGTATGGCTAGGGTCTCCCTTGGTGGTCCTATGGTGTGAAGGCACAGACGGGTGAGTGGAAGAAGTACGACTAGGTCGGGCCTTGGAAGTCTCGCCAATATCAAAGTGAAATGGGACGAACTCATCATCCTCGGAAGAAGTGTAATCGGAATCGTCCTACAAGTCCTCGTCCGGGTCAAAATCAAAAGGAACGAAATCATCAGTGGAAGTGTACGAACTCAGATCGTTCTCAAGACTCTCACCTGAATCCTTGTCTTCAACAAGAGGTCTGAATTTATCAAAATAAATAGCAGCATCATAACCGACCTCAATCATCTTCACTTGTGAAGGGCCAGGAACGGATTTATTAGTGGAAGTAGTCAAACTAGGTCCGTCCTGTCTAGTCTTACCTGGGTCATTTGTTGCCTTATGAGGTCTCTCAAAGTAATGGGCAACATCATAAACTTCCTCAATTATCTAATCATCTGCCCTCCGCTCAAATGGTTCAATCACGTAAATACTCTGGATTTCATCAACACATCGCCATACACCAAGAGGAGGATTAGTGAGGTCCATGCTTTCCGACTTCCTCCCCTTTTGGAGGATTCGTCGGGTCTTATCAGGGATCGCGAAAGAAGTATCTCTAGTAGCATCAGGTAGGTCACAGGCCTCAGAGTCAGCTATGATCGGTGAAGGTGCATCAGGTGCAGGTCTCTGGTCAACTGTGGGTGCGGTGATCGCCACTTCGCTCTCGTCAACAGGACGGAAGCAAATCTCTCCTAATCCATAGTCAATAACGACCCTCGCAGAGGCGAGGAATGGTCGTCCCAGGATGATTGGAGACGGCTCCCCTATGGAGTTCTCCATGGGCAATACGACAAAATCAACATGGTGGCTCGTGCCCTGAATAGAAATGACGGCGTTTTCAAGGATGTCCTTCGGCTTCTTGATAGATCCATCAGCAAACTGAACGATCATCCCGGTCTTCTTGAGAGGCCCTAAGTGAAGAGACTGTACCAGCGAGAAGGGTAATATGCTAATCGAAGCACCGCCATCTAGGAGAGTGCGATCACAAGTGTAGTCAGAGATGATGCAAGTGATGAAAGGAGTAGCTGTGTTCTTCTTCTTGGGAATGGGACGGCGTGTGATGGCGAGGGCAGTGGCCATGGTCAAAATGTGACGCTCAGATCTGCTCCTCCGCTTTCTCTTCTTGGGAAGAGGAGCAGATAATTGGGTCATGGCCTGCTGAAGTGGGGCACGGATAATCTCATGAATAGTAGCCACCACTTCGGGTTCAGATAGCATTTTTTTGAATTTTTGGACTTCCTCCATACAAGGGAGGAAGTCGGAATCAGCATATACACGAGGCATGCCAAGAGCAGTCTGTACAACGGCATCCTCGGGGTCAAAGGTGGGACTCAGTGTGAATGCATGTGTGGTCCAAGGTTCTGGCAAGTGGACTCTCTCCTCAAAATATTGATCAATTAAGTGTCTCCCGAACTCTTTTTGGATTTTTACATTTTTCTCATTTTTTGTATATTTTGGCGATTGCAAGCTCCCATGATCACCTACAAGTGAAGCCGTATTCCCGACAAAAGGAGCATTAATCTGATTCTTCCTCAAGAAGGCAATATCATCATTCATCAAATCAATGCGCTTTGTCATCCGATTCAAGATATCACTCATAGAGATCGAGGGAGGTGACTCCATCAGGTCAGACTCGGGTGGATGTGGAGGTGGATAATATACAGGTGGGGGTGGAGGTGGGTAGAAGTCCGAGTCGTGATATTGTGGCTGAGGCAGATATGTACAAAAATCAGAAAAAGTAGGAGGAGGATCCTCCTGATAAAAGGGAGGTGGACCGGCTGGAGCGAGCGAGGGGTCCGCAAAGTCCAGATAAAAATCTCTCCAGGGATCCATCTCGAAAACAAAAGGAAGATGATTCGGGGGAGCACGAAGGTCAGGTCAAGAGAGTGAAGAAGAAGGCGCAATTACGCAGAAGCGATCTAGGACACAAACATAACAATCACAGACAAAAATGAAAATAATGCAAACCCTCAATTTACCTACTCAACTCGGTAGAGACCGTAAAATGCGGTCTTTTAATCTTGTCTGTTTTAGAGTTAGGTGAGAAGTCAAAAGAGTTGCACACACACTTAGAGGCTGAAGATGGGATTTGGGCACTAGTCCTTAGGGTGTGCGCGAGCAATGTAAAACGAAGACAATGAGGGGATTACTCGCCCCAATACAAGATGTTTCTTTTTGATCGGTTTTAGGGCCAAGTAATATTAGCAGTCCCAATTTTATTGGTTATCACTTTTTTTTGGATTTTTAATAAGAAATGCACGCGCCTAACGAGGATTCAATTCCTTTAAGTTCCTAGGTTGGCAAAATCAGAGGTAGAGAGGCGGAAAAGCAATGCAAGCGATCAAAACGATGATGGATGCTAAAGCGTAAATGCTCACCTTGCCTCCAACACTCTACATGCAAGGATGCTCAGTAGAATGAAACCTATCTATATGCAAATGCAAAGCCGATGAAATCGCCTTAAGTTTCAGAAATTGCTATTATCGTGAAGAACCACAAGCTGACCACCAACCCTCAATCTTAATGTCCGGTCTAGGCTCACCCCTCCTCTGCTCAACACATTTGAGTTAGGAGAAAGCGCTTGTGTGGGAATGAGCTCGCGGCGCGTGGATCGAAAGCTAATGATCAACTATTTAAGATTTTGACTAAGTCCAAACGAAACTATAGGTGCATGCAAAGTATTAGGTGTTTGGCCTTAGTCTATTGCAAGCAATCCTAGAACTAGGGGCTCAATCACACAAAATAAATAAAATCGAAAAACAAAACAAAATAAAAAGAATGCGAGAAAACACGAAAAAGCCGCGAAAAGCACGGCGAGCCCCCAAGTGAACAACCACTTGGAAATTAGGCTCGCACGAATCCAAATGTCTGGGGGTACCTGTATTATTACAATAAAGTAGTCTCTCTCTCACTTAAATTACAAAATAAATATAATGCAAGAAAATGAAATGCTAAGACTTTGTCTTGCAAAAATCCTCCAAGTCCTTCTTCGTGCTAAGCTAGAGCCACTTCACGTGGGTGCCAAGGTGCTCCAAGAGGGGATCCTCCCTCGATCCGCGTACCTCGCACGGAATCTAAACAAGGAGAGTGGTTAGCCAATTCAAAAGATATATCAAAAATAATGCAAAATAACACAAACAGAAATAAAAGCCGCAAAGGTAGACAAATGATCACAACACAAAGCAAAAACTCAAACTACGCGCTGTTGCTCCCCGGAAACGGCGCCATTTGATAAACGCAGAATTGAGTGCGGTTGTATTGACTCACAAGGCGAGTCAACAGTCGGTGTTTGACCACACAAAATCCTGAATTTAATCAACAATTAACCCACACTAAAGATCAATAAATTAGAAATGATGTGGAGTTAAAATTTATTTTTAACTCTGCACAAATGATGTAAAGGGCAAGTATGCAGAGAGTTCGGACACAGGGAGCAAACATGGTAGTTCAAATAAATGTGCGTGAGTGAATGCGTGTGATGTGTCTACACTAAGCAAGCAAACAAAGCAATTTTTGTGGGTTTTTAATTTTTAATTTTTTTATTTTAATTTAATTTTTAATTTTGTATTTTGATTTTTAATTTTCTGATTTTTATAATTTTATATTTTATATTTTTTTAATTCTTTTTCAATATTGGAAAATAGGGACAATGTAATAAAAGACAAGCTAAAGTATTTATAATAATATGCAAAAATAACCAAAAATTCAGAAATAAAATGTTTTTGATATTTTTAGCTCTTTTTACTGTTTTTGTGATTTTTGGGAATTTTTCAAAGTGTTTTTGGTATTTTTAAATACTGAAATAGAACAAAATAGTGAAATAAGTGCTGGCTGAGAATAAAATGGGAATTAAAATTAGCAAACAGCAACCAAAATTTTTCACACTAATTTTTAAATAAAGAGAACAAAATATAGAACAAATAGGAACTGAGTTTGTATTTTTTGGAGTTTTCTAGGATTTTCTATATTTTTTTGAAGTTTTTGAGTGTTTTTAAATTTTTAGTGTTTTTCTTTTGAGATTTTTAGTGATTTTTGGACTGACACTAAAATAAGGTAAAATACACATTAGGGAATTTTTTGGAATTTGTAGAGGTATTTTAATATTTTTGGCATTTTCTAAGCTAGACAGTGAATAAAAACCATGTTTTTGATTTTTAATAAATATAAAAATAAAATAAAAGCAAAAACTAAAAATAGGGCGTCAAAATATAAGCCAACAGGAGCTTAAGTCTAAAATTTGAGAATTTTTGGAATTAAAACAAGGCCCTAATTAATTCATGCAAGCACGCAAAAATTAAAGACCTGACAGGGGCTTTTATGCAAATAGATAAAATTATGGGGGCACATCTGCAATTTTCGCACAAAATTACCACTGAATTAAATAACTTCTGGGCCAAACAACAAACCAAAAAGTCGTAAGGGCTTGATTGTAAAATGTCCACCCACGCGCGTGCGATGCACGCGCCTGGGGAGGACTTAAAGAGATATTACCCAAAAACTGGAGGGGTGTATTGCAATTATGCCAAAAAGTTTCACTGTGATAAAATAATTTGTGGACCAAATAATAATGTCAAAATCCGCAAGGGTAAAGTTACAAAAGTCCCAAGTCCACGTGCAAAGCACGCGCATCTGGGAAGGGCTGTTCTGCAATTTTTAAGAGCTGCGGGGGCTATGATGCAAAATATACAAAATATTTAAGCTGCTGAAGAATGATTGAGTTCTAAATTAAAAATGCAAAATCACGCGGGGGTATGGGGCAAAATTACCCACGGAGGCGGGTTGATCAGACGGCCGGGCGCGCGTCACTAATACACGTGGCAGTGTAGAGGGGCACGATACCGCTTTGCAATCCAGCGGCTCTGATCAAATGACGAAAGAGACAATCGGACGGCTGATACGTGTGCGCAGAGGAATGGTTCAGATGAAGGCTTCAGCAGCGATCAACGGTGGAGCTTTGGGCGTGGATGCACGGTGGTGATCGCAGCTGGCACACGACGCCGATCCAACGGTGATGAAGGCACGACGAAGAACAGATGCTGGAGCGATCTTCAATCGTCAAATCCTGGCGCGTCACTCATTGGATAGAGCTCCGACAAGTCCCGTGACGTTGCTGGCAAAGTTTTCTAGCGTCTGGAGCTCGCAAAATGGCCGCTGGTGGCCAGGATCTCCCTGGCGTGGTCAGAGGAAGAGAGCTTCGCCTGGAGCTCGAAGAAGATGCTACCGAGGCTCAGATGCCTCCTTCAGGTCCTGCGAAAGTAGAGAAACACAGCAGCACAAACGGGCAGGGATCTGGCTATTATTGGCGAGCGGAGATGGTGGATGGTGCGGTGGTGGGGTTCATCGGAGGCCAGCCCCCGGCGAACGCCATAAGTGGATGACAACGGGTGATCGGGCGATTAAAGGGAAAAACAGTATCAAAAGATAGACTTGGAGCCTAATCTACACTAAAAACACAACGAAAATGAAGAAAAACGACCTCTAGCAGCCAAGGGCCGCGAGATGTAACCGCCACGAGCGGTGCTCCGGCGATGGTGGAATCCACTCCTCTCCCGCGTTAAACGCCGCCGCCAAGGGTCAAGGGAGGTCGCTGTCACCGTCCTCTACCTCAAGCACTCCAGGAGCATGCGTGAAACTAGGGCAAAGAGGGTTCAAAATGGAAATGGAGGTGTTGGGGTTACTTTTGAAACATGGCTCTGGCGCAAGGTTCAAGGAGCGATATTGGGCGAATCTTTGGTCGAATCGCCAAGCCAATTCCTGGGCGTGTAGGCTCACTAGTAGGGCTACATTTCTCGGGAAGAGACCGACCTCAAACGGTGAAAGAATCGGCCTCCAAAAATCCGCGAAATCCAAGAAAAACTGTGTTCTGACATAGCCCAGACCTCGGTCAGAGAGTTGACCGAGGTCAACCAAAGAAGAAATCTGGTTGGTCCACGTGGACCAACCAGAAAAAACCTTGGAAAAAATACTTATAAATTCAATAAAAAATAGAAAATGAATTATTTAAATTTTGGTCATAAAATAAAAAGTATTTATTTTTCTATAAATTATTTTATTATGATTTTTATTTATTTTTATGGGGTGTATAATTACAAGTTGCTTTTATACCCCTATATAGGTATAATTCCTATATACTTGATTATTTGATTTTTATTCTGTGTATTTTAATTCTATTATTTTTTGTTTCTTATTTTATAAAATTACAAAATACTTTTATACACTTAAATATATTTTTATTTTATTTTTCTGACATGTTTTGTATATTTAATAAAATATAAATAAGTATTATGTAGGTATGGGTATAGGTTATATACTTATGTATCAAATATATATGTATTTTATTTTAAGTTTTATTTAGGTTTTTATTCCAATTTTAATGTACATAATTATTATAAGTATTAATTACAACATTATAAAAATATAAAATTATAAAAATAATAAATAAATAATAAATGGAATATTTTATTCGGTACACTGTACAATGTGGGTCCAAAACTCAACTTTTAAACCGTAGCTCCGCCAAACGCGAAACCACCACCATTAAATAGATTATTTTCTTCTATATACAATTGAAGGTGAGTATGCTGCATTTGGAGTTGTCGTTTGTGAGATACGGGTCTGGGAAGTTGGGATTCTGGAATTTTATTCAGACCATAACTTTTTATCTGTACATTATTTTTCTGTGAAATCAATTTTGTATTTTTTTTATTAAATTATCTACAACTTTCATGTACAAAGTTTCTTTATTTGATGTATAAAAAGTGGAACCAAGAATAGGTCCCAAAATGAATAAAGAATGAATAGAAAATATAGGTCTTTTATCTGTATTTTGGCCCTTATCTCCCCCTACTTTATTCCTTGTCGACCTATTCATCAAGATGCCTAGGTCTCGGGGTTTCGGGTCATAAAATATTTACAATATTTTATTCTTTTTCTTTTCTTTATTTATTCTATAATTTTGGCTTTAATTACAATATTTTATACACTAATTGAATGCACATGCATGAATGCTAAGATGATGATTTTAACGCTATTTACAGGTATTTGCTAGGGTTTTTGGTGCCAAAATGATAGAATAAAGATGATGAAATGTGGATTCATCAACTAGCTGCTACTGTCTCTGATTGGGCACCTCAGGACTGGTAGAAGGATGGTCCGGGGGGGGGGGACAAGATGTCGTACTCGGGTTCGGAGAGCGGGTCTCAGCTCTCGCAAACTGATGAAACTCGATTTCATCATCTTTATTTCTCATTTTTAACCCCCTTGCTTAAGCTGAATGTCAATAAAACCCAGTTAAAGTCTTGTAATTAACAGAGTCTTTAATAAATTAAAAACCACAAAAAAATGGCAAAACAAAAATCCGTGGTATTTTTAGACTTAAAAATACCCTCAAAAATATTTCGGGCCTTTGTTTTACTTCATCTCCAGTTTTGGCCAACATGAAAATTGTAGATCTCATCAAGATCTACAACTTTCATGTTTTGAGTTTTCTCAAATTCGGCCATCTTGACCTTCATATTTCAACTGGAAGATTGCAATAATTTGATTGGGCCACGTGGCCCAATCTGGGTGAGCCACGTGGCCCGCCTATCTTGTCTCATCCGCCACCACCCCTGGCCGTTGGATCTCGCTTCAGATCCAACGACCCCGCTGTGTCCACGCATGCCTATGTCCTCATCCATCAGATATTCCCCCGCCTTCAATCCGCAACGTCCATTAGCGCCTCACCTAGAGCCTGCCACGTGGCACTTTGAAGACCGATCGATCGCGTCCCGGATGTTCCATCTCAGCTGCTCCTTCCTTTGACGCCCCTCAATTGTCCGATCGAATCCTGGGGTCCATCTGAGCCGTCCGTAAGCGCCAAGACCGTAGCTCGACACGTGGCACAACCGATGCCCTTCGTTCGCATCGCCCGATCTCCCATCAGGACCGTCGCTCCGCACCCACTTCTCCACCGTTGGATCTCCAGATCCAATGGTGGAGCTTCGTCGTCAACCTCCAGACCCCCCTCTCTCACATGATCACCACGTCGCGCAACCCGCTCCCCCTTCCTATTATCCCACCTACTCCGACCACCATCTCCACTAACCAAACACCTCCCGGTCTTCCCCCATCTTCCTTCTTCCCCGCGCATGCCTCCACGACCCATAACAAACTCCCAGTCGCCCCATGTTCATCACGAAACCCACGACCTCCAGCACTTGCACCGCCGGCTACTTCTTCAAATACACCGGTCCCCCCTTCATTCGCCGGAGTCCACCTTTACGCGGGGAGGGGCCCAGCCCTCCTCCGCCTCCCTGTGACAGGGGGAGGCATCGGATAGAGCGAAGACGACCTCAAATCCCCCGGTGAGACCCTCCGCCATTCACGGCGGAGCTGCGGCGCTCCGCGACCGCTTGAGCTGCCTCCAGTTGCTGCGGAGGTTCAGCGACGACCAGGGCTCCACATCGGAGCTCGCCCCCAAGCTCCGCTACGCTTCCGATCAGGTAAGCTCTTCTTCTCCTTCCTCTGTATTTTTTCCTAATTTCCCATTAATTTTCTAGGCCGCTTCCATCGTCCTTGACCTCCATTAACCACTCTCTAAACTTCACCTTCAACCCCTCATCGACGCGCATCACCTTCTCAGCTCCTCCATACCTCATCGCTTCCGACCCACCTCCTCCGCCGCGAGGCGGAGGAGCTCCGAGCTCCTCCACATTCTCCGCACTCCAGAGCTCCCACCTTCACTCCACTTCGCACGCACACCGCGATCGCCTGCTTCGGCTATTGACTAACAGTGCAGGTCTTCGAAGCTTCAATGATCGGAGCCTTCGCCGGAGAGGTCTTCGCGAAGGCCGTCTCGGCTACTGGACTAAAGAGGATCTCTGCCACCTATCCTCGCAGCTCGCCCGAGTTCCCAGCTTCATCAACAACTTCTCAGTAGCTTCGGGCGAGCTTCACCATGCCTAGGATGGAGCAGCGGAGGAAGAGCTCCTTCGCCAGAGCTCTGAACCCGTCGCCAGCCTGCGGTGGAGGAGACAGCATCGGGACCGTTGGATGGTCTTCTCTCAGCGACCATCCAACGGTACAGATAGAGCCGCGTCATCGCCTTCAGCAACCCTTGGATCATCTCGATCCAACGGCTTCCAGTTCGCTACGCGTCGACACCTGAGCTTCCCCGAGCCTAGCGTTAGAGCCTGGAGGTTCGTATGCTCCGATCCTCCATCGAAGCTGTACCGAGCCCATGCCAAACGCCGAACCTAGCTGAAGCAGTCCGAGCCTCTGCCGAGCCTGACTCCAAGCCTGGATAGCACGTGCATCGCACGTGCTACTCTGGGAAATTTGCAGAGACGCCCACGAATTTCTTCAATATTGCAAAAAGGTCCCCGCGCGTATGGTTTTTTTACAGGGAAGGTCCCGTAACTTATTTTTATTGCTATTTAATCCCTCCCAGGGACCTTTTTGTAGTTATCTTTTCATGTTTTCTTTCAGTTATGCCCTTGCTTTTTTTTATGCATATCTTGAGCTACGTATGTCCAATTGAGTTGATTTCAGTTTCATTTTAAAGCTGGTTTGATGATCTTTCTAATGGCATGCTTAATGATTGTTTTGGACACAATGAATTTTGATGTATTATTCTATAGCCATGTGTCTCTAATTTCTTAACTTCGGCCTTGTTCAAATTGATTCTGTCATACCATTTAATCTGGAATTAACTTATGGTTTCATTGGCTCATCATATTGATCTAGGGCATATCTCTGATGTATTTTCATTGCATTGCATGGCATTTCTTTACATAATAAAATTGATAAAAAAATGCATGTTTACTTTATTGTTATTGCATTATTGTGTCTCTACACGATTTGACCTATATGTCCTTTAACTCAACACTTAGATAAATAAATAGAAATCCGATTAATAAAGAAAGGCTCGTGTCCTTGAGTTCGACCTTGGTTTCTTGCCAAGTAAAAAAAAATTCTTGACCTTCGCATTCTTATTTGCCATATATCAATGAGATGGTCTTTTTGATGACCAAAATCGACCTGACTGCTACAACATGTTGAAGTGCTAATTTAGCACTCTTAAAGGGTCGATTTTGCGGTTCATCAAATGGCGCCGTTGCCGGGGACACGGCTCATTTCTCATATTATTTGGAATTTTGTTTATTTTATTAAGTGTTCATTTTATAGGTCATTTTTGTCATTTATTTTGCATTTTCTTTTTGATTGATCTCTAATTATTGTTTCTGTGGCAGGGCCCTTGATGGATCAAGGAGGCGAGGAGCTGGTGTCTCCCGCTGAGAGGAACTGCAGGAACCGCTTGGAGTACATCGAGAAGAAAGAAAAAAAATTGTCTTGCATTTTACTTTCCATGCATGAACTTGTAATAAACTCGTCTTTTACAGCGGTCTTCGATCGAAGACTCGCATGTGTAATCGAACGAATGTGGTTGTGTGGGGATCGTCCCCACTTGAGTGTCGACCTAGGATCAGGCACGCGGCTCTTTGAGCATATTCCATTTTTTATCTTTTACGTGTTTGCTCGTAGGTTGGACACACTTTAAACAAAGACGCACGTAACATCGCCTCACTTAGCCAAATTAAAATGAAAATTTTCCCCGCTAATAGAAGCATGTTAAGTGCGGCTTTTTGATCGACTTGCATACATGAGTTTTGGTTTTCAACACGGCCCAAGTTTTTCATGGATTTCTTTCGCTAAGTCGCTGCATGATTTCTCGCTTAGCTTAGATCATGGTTTTATCGAATACATGTTTTTCTCGGTTTCATTTTCCTAGCTTGATCACCTAGGTTAAATGGAAAAAGGGAATGAACTGTAGACGATGACTTCTTGATTTTGTGCTAACCATAATTCAGTGATAACCTAAAATAAAATTTGGACTGTTATTTGCAAGTCAAACATAAAATGGAGTAAAACTTTGGTTTTGGGAGAGCAACACCCGCGCATACGCCTTGATTTTCACTTCACATTTTTTTCTTCGCGTAAATACCTAATGTTTTATCACCAATAAAACCGACAAGATAATAAACCAACTTCGGTCGGTTTCATGTGTGAGTTGGTGAAATTGAGGGTCTTGCTTGCTTGATTGAGCTTTGTTTGATTCGATGCACACCCCTGAACCTTAGTTACTCCATTCATCTCCGAAGATTCAACCGCTCACTTGTAGATCCATTCCTCTTCTTCGTTTACCTTGGGTCCCTCCCAACATCAATTCCTATCTTTATACTTAGGCTAATCTCAGCCTAAGTATAGGGGGGACCTGAGTCCCTGTGATTTCTCTACTCTTCTTTTCTTACCTTTATACTTAGGTTATTTCTAACCTAAGTATAGGGGGAGCCCCTCTTAGCTCCCGTATATTTCGCTATACTTAAATATACCTATGTACTTGTAACATCTAGTGCTATGAGGACATAGCAAAGTTTAAGTATAGGGGGGTATACCGTATTTATCGTATATTTACTTTAGCTATAATCTGAAAAATTTGAAAAATTTAAAACTTTTTGGCTAAGGTAAAATTCATTGGACTAAGAGAACTCAAATAATTTCACGGTTTTTCGATATTATGTTACGCTATTTTTATAAAAATATTTTCGAAAATGATTTTTCCTTGTTTTGAAAAATTTGTTTGAAAATGTTTTGAAAACTTTTTATTTGTGTGACATGGTTTTGAAAAATCACCTTCTCTTTTCAAGGAAAGTTGAGTTTAACTCATGTTTTAACCTTCATTAAAATCCATAAAAATCAGAAAAACCTTAAAATCCTTTAAGAGTCATTGGTGACTACTAAACCCAATTAAGTAAGCCGCCAGTGAGGGTTCGCCCTTAGCAGATTGGATGGTTTATAGGACATCGCGCAAGGCCCCGTCCTCAAGCACCGGGCTTCGGCCTGTACTTACATCCATACTGGCTGAATTGCATATGCTCAATTGAGTTTAGAAAGTTCTAATATCTCTTGAAGTTCAAAAAAAATGAAATAAAAAAATGTGTCTTGTTTTTGAATGAAGAAGTTGGATTAATCCTCTACACCTACACTTTCACTCAGGATCTGAAATGATCAAGAAAACTTAACTTTTTGAGGTCTTTGAGATTTTAGGATTAACCAGCTTTAGCCATTAGGGTCATTGACTTAATCGTCCATATTTCTCTAGGTTTCTAGATTTGCATGCTATATTCCATGCTTAGTCTCAGACAAAAGAAAATGATCAGCACATCACATGCACGACTGCGGTTTTTGATGAGATGATTTGATTTTTCACCTGAGGGATTGAGATGAGGAAGTCAAGTTTGGATTTGATCTAATGATGCTCGAGGATGGGATAAAGTCTTTGGAGGCTTCATGAAACCTGAGTGTCAGCAATATTAACCAGTATGAGAACTTGGTTCTTATACTAATCTCTTGACATTGACCTAAGTGCCAGGGTGTGAAATAAATAAAAAATGTTGATCAGTGTACGCCAACTTTTGGTAAAAGCAATAGAGCTAGCCACAAATTATACAAGTCAATGAAATTTCAAAGAAAAGCTCTCATTCCACAAAGTTACATATCAAAGAGCTTCCACCAAAGGCGAGCGCTCCCAAACTTTAGGACCAGGAGTCAGGCTTGCACCAAAAAAGGGCTCTGCATCGTAAATGCTACAAGTCTGGGTGTCGAAGGTACAATAGGTACTCAAAAGAGACACACCCCGGTGTACTCCCAGGAAAATAAGTGCAGACGGCTCCAACTTCTCTTGACGGACGCACTGATCAACACCAAAAAAAATGTGTTGCGTAAAAAGGCACTAGAGAGAATCCTTGTTCCAATGAGAGGGAGAGAAGAATTGACACAATCCCATGCCCTCCATTTCTGGCCTGCCATCTACATTTTCTAAGTCTGACAACTAAAGAGACGGTGGACTGAATGCAAGATTGGATTTATTCCCTAGTGTTGAGGATTGGGTCCTTAGGAGATTTTCTCGGACTAGGACTTTGGGTGAAGATTTGACTCTACTCTCAGAATTGCAGTCAACACTAAACTTCATATCCTTTAGCTTATATGTACATCAAAGAGAGTCTGGAGAAGTAGAGGAGTTGGATGCCTCTTGATTAAGGCTGGAATAAACTCTAGAATTTTGGATCTCTAAAGTCGAGTTAACTTGATCGTATTGGACCCTGTATTCACATGCACAAGGGGGTTAATCCAACTTAGTCATTCTTTTTGATGCTCGAGGACGAGCATAGTTTAAGTATAGGGGAGTGATGAAACTCGATTTCATCATCTTTATTTCTCATTTTTAACCCCCTTGCTTAAGCTGAATGTCAATAAAACCCAGTTAAGGTCTTGTAATTAACGGAGTCCTTAATAAATTAAAAACCACAAAAAAAATGGCAAAACAAAAATCCGTGGTATTTTTAGACTTAAAAATACCCTCAAAAATATTTCGAGCCTTTGTTTGACTTCATCTCCAGTTTTGGCCACCATGAAAATTGTAGATCTCATCAAGATCTACAACTTTTATGTTTTGAGTTTTCTCAAATTCGGCCATCTTGACCTTCATATTTCAACTGGAAGATCGCAATAATTTGATTGGGCCACGTGGCCCAATCTGGGTGAGCCACGTGGCCCGCCTATCTTGTCTCATCCGCCACCACCGCTGGCCGTTGGATCTCGCTTCAGATCCAATGGCCTCGCTGTGTCCACGTACGCCTATGTCCTCATCCATCAGATCTTCCCCTGCCTTCAATCCGCACCGTCCATTCGCGCCTCACCTAGAGCCTGCCACGTGGCGCTTTGAAGACCGATCGATCGCGTCCCGGATGTTCCATCTCAGCCGCTCCTTCCTTTGACGCCCCTCAATCGTCCGATCGAATCCTGGGGTCCATCTGAGCCGTCCTTAAGCGCCGAGCCCGTAGCTCGACAAGTGGCACAACCGATGCCCTTCGTTCGCATCGCCCGATCTCCCATCAGGACCGTCGCTCCGCGCCCACTTCTCCACCGTTGGATCTCCAGATCCAATGGTGGAGCTTCGTCGTCATCCTCCAGACCCCCCTCTCTCACACGATCACCACCTTGCGCAACCCGCTCCCCCTTCCTATTATCCCACCTACTCCGACCACCATCTCCACTAACCAAACACCTCCCGGTCTTCCCCCATCTTCCTTCTTCCCCGCGCATGCCTCCACGACCCATAACAAACTCCCAGTCGCCCCATGTTCATCACAAAACCCACGACATCCAGCACTTGCACCGCCGGCTACTTCTTCAAATACACCGGTCCCCCCTCCATTTGCTGGAGTCCACCTTTACGCGGGGAGGGGCCCAGCCCTCCTCCGCCTCCCTGTGACATGGGGAGGCGTCAGATAGAGCGAAGACGACCTCAAATCCCCCGGTGAGACCCTCCACCATTCACGGCGGAGCTGCGGTGCTCCGCGACCGCTTGAGCTGCCTCCAGTTGATGCGGAGGTTCAGCGACGACCAGGGCTCCACATCGGAGCTCGCCCCCAAGCTCCGCTCCGCTTCCGATCAGGTAAGCTCTTCTTCTCCTTCCTCTGTATTTTTTCCTAATTTCCCATTAATTTTCTAGGCCGCTTCCATCGTCCTTGACCTCCATTAACCACTCTCTAAACTTCGCCTTCAACCCCTCATCGACGCGCATCACCTTCTCAGCTCCTCCATACCTCATCGCTTCCGACCCACCTCCTCCGCCGCGAGGCGGAGGAGCTCCGAGATCCTCCACATTCTCCGCACTCCAGAGCTCCCACCTTCACTCCACTTCGCACGCACACCGCGATCGCCTGCTTTGGCTATTGACTAACAGTGCAGGTCTTCGAAGCTTCAATGATCGGAGCCTTCACTGGAGAGGTCTTCGCGAAGGCCGTCTCGGCTACTGGACTGAAGAGAATATCCGCCACCTATCCTCGCAGCTCGCCCGAGTTCCCAGCTTCATCAACAACTTCTCAGGAGCTTCGGGCGAGCTTCACCATGCCTAGGATGGAGCGGCGGAGGAAGAGCTCCTTCGCCGGAGATCTGAACCCGCCGCCAGCCTGCGATGGAGGAGACAGCACCGGGACCGTTGGATGGTCTTCTCTCAGCAACCATCCAATGGTACAGACAGAGCCGCGTCATCACCTTCAGCAACCCTTGGATCATCTCGATCCAACGGCTTCCAGTTCGCCACGTGTCGACACCCGAGCTTCCCCGAGCCTAGCATTAGAGCCTGGAGGTTCATATGCTCTGAGCCTCCATCGAAGCTCTACCGAGCCCAAGCCAAACGCCGAACCTAGCCGAAGCAGTCTGAGCCTCTACCGAGCCTAACTCCAAGCCTGGATAGCACGTGCATCGCACGTGCTACTCTGGGAAATTTGTAGAGACGCCCACGAATTTCTTCAATATTGCAAAAAGGTCCCCACGCGTATGGTTTATTTACAGGGAAGGTCCCGTAACTTATTTTTATTGCTATTTAGTCCCTCCCAGGGACCTTTTTGTAGTTATCTTTTCATGTTTTCTTTCAGTTATGCCCTTGCTTTCCTTTATGCATATCTTGAGCTACGTATGTCCAATTGAGTTGATTTCAGTTTCATTTTAAAGCTGGTTTGATGATCTTTCTAATGGCATGCTTAATGATTGTTTTGGACACAATGAATTTTGATGTATTATTCTATAGCCATGTGTCTCTAATTTCTTAACTTCGGCCTTGTTCAAATTGATTCTGTCATACCATTTAATCTGGAATTAACTTATGGTTTCATTGGCTCATCATCTTGATCTAGGGCATATCTCTGATGTATTTTCATTGCATTGCATGGCATTTCTTTGCATAATAAAATTGATAAAAAAATGCATGTTTACTTTATTGTTATTGCATTGTTGTGTCTCTGCACGATTTGACCTATATGTCCTTTAACTCAACACTTAGATAAATAAATAGAAATCCGATTAATAGAGAAAGGCTCGTGTCCCCGAGTTCGACCTTGGTTTCTTACCAAGTAAAAAAAAATTGTTGACCTTCGCATTCTTATTTGCCATATATCAATGAGATGGTCTTTTTGATGACCAAAATTGGCCCGACTGCTACGACATGTTGAAGTGCTAATTTAGCACTCTTAAAGGGCCGATTTTGCGGTTCATCACGAACCTACCTAGATGAGTGGGTCGGAGTGCTCGAAACGGTGCAACTAGAGGCTGCCTAAGGGACCTCCGACCCATCATCTCGATCTGATGAGTAAGGCAGATGAGATCTAAATAGCAAATAGGATCGGTCAAGCAAAACCCCTGATTCACCTACGCATGCAGAGCTGATGACCGTGAAGGTTCGGTCTTTTATCTTGTCAATTTTATTAGGTGATCAAACAGTCTATCAGAGCGATTAAGCGAGCTGTTGGGAATCCAACGCTCCTAGGAGACTGTCCCTATCCTAAGCTAGATCTTTCCCAGCCAGTACAAGTCACAGACCGTTTACCGGCTACCCGATCGACTCGCTCTGTTAAGGATATCGCAGCCCACTTTACCGGAGACCGGAGCGATCCTCACCAGAGAACGACTAACTCAAGACTAGTAGTATGAAGAAGGATCGGATGTGGCTCTAGCATAGGGTGCGGGTCACTCTCTCGCTCATCCAAACCATACAAGGAGGGGATTGCTCTCCCAAGACAAGTTATTAAGTCAATGTCTTTTAAGATCAAGTTTAATTAAACAGTCCCAATTTTATGGTTTTTTTTAGATCTTTTTCAAATTAAATAATACCTAACGAAATTTTAGATTCTCTTGATTATTTATAAGTCCAAAAATAGGGGGAGAAGGCGAAAAAGCCGATGTGCGACTAAACATGATGATGCATGCCGAGTAAGAAATGCGTACCTTGCCTCCAACACTCTACATGCAAAGTGATCCGTGCATAAATGAAATGACAGAAATAAAACTAATCTAAATGATGAAATGAGGAAATTGGCCTTAAGCAGAAATTTCTACTCGCGAAGATCGATAGCTAACGAGTCAACGAGAGGGATCGGGGTTCGGTCTCTGATGCCGATCGGTGTCCGCCACAACGGATCCTGCCAGCGCTGTATACGGCCTCTAGTAGCACATGACCCCTCAAGTGACCAGGTTAGCTTTATTAGTGAATTAATTAATAAGGTCCAATTATGATCTACAGGTACAGAAATGTAATTAGGGTTGGGCCTTAATAATTACGTCACAAGGTAAGAGAAAATCCTAAGCTAAGGCTAAAATCCTCGAGAATCAAAGAAAATAAAAACGATAAACACAAAATCGATGAAAACCGCGGTGAGGTCCCCCGAGCACACCGATGCTCGACGAAACAGACCCGAAATCACCAAGTCTGAAAGTCTGTCTTGGTCCTGTATTATTACAACAATATAGAATCTGCAAGAAAATGAAACTAAGCTAAGCTAATCTAAAACTCCCCACACTCCTGCTCTCCTCTCTCGCGCTCTCCTGTGGCTCTATGCAGAAAAGAGTCGCCTCCGAATCCCGCGGGTGTGTCGACTTCCCAAAGAAAGCCGACCTCGATCGTCAGGCCCTCGCAAGAAAATCAAATAGAAAGGTGTCAGTCCACAACTATTATAATAATGCAAATAAAAATAAAATAAATTAAAAATAAATGCAAAAATAGAAACAAAAATAAAGAAAAGAAATAAAAACACAAACAAACAAAGACAAAAACAAAAAGAAAATAAAAAGAAAACAAATAAAAGAAAATAAAAAAGAAAAGCTGCAAAACAAAGAAAAGCCGAAAAAGAAAGCCGACTACTAAGCCGTGATCCCCGGCAACGGCGCCATTCTGATGACCCAAAATCCCGCGATTGGGTTAAGGTGTAAATAGGGTCATTGCGACCCGAACCACGAGTCTAAGTCAATCAAAAAAATCAAAGACCACCAAAATAAAAATCAATCAAGGAACTCAAATAACGTTCTCGCTATTTTATTTTACCTGGTATAGCTACCAGTGTTGAACAGAAGGTGCACAGTATGGTAAACCTATGAAGTAGTCGAAAATCTAAATAAAATAAAGAAATAAAATAAAAAGGTGGTTTTTATATTTATTCAATTTTTTTGGAATTTTGAAATTAAGAAAAAGGTGTAGAGAAATGAGAAAGGCACAAACAAATAATTATTTAAAGGAGTCAAAATGACCAGAAAATCAAAATAAAAATATTTTTGGTTTTTTATAAATATTCAAGTATTTTTGGTATTTTTCTAGGATTTTTCTAATTTTTAGTTAATTTTATAAAAATGAAACAAGGTTGAAAATAAAAGGTAATGTGCAGTCAGAAGCTAAAGGCTGTTTAAAAATACTTGAATAACCTATAAAATTCCAGCAACAATTTTATGAGAAACTAGAAATAAAATCTAACTACAGAAAAAGAAATTGCATTTTTTGATTTTTTTTCCTGAATTTTTAATGATTTTTCTAAGTTTTTTTAGTGTTTTCAATTTTTAGGTTTTATAAATCCAAATATAATGAAAATTGGATAGAAGTAAAAACACACTAAAATAAACAAACAATCATTTTTTTATATTTTTTAGACGTTTTTAGTATTTTTAGTGGATTTTTAAAACTAGACAGAAATAACTTTTAAGGTTTTTGAATTTTTAAAAATATAAAAAGAAAGCAAAATAAACCCAAAAATTCCTAGAAATTCCTACAATATGGCAGGAGCCATGTTTCAAAATTTCACGAAATTTGGATAACGTTTGCTATTTATTCAAACCAATCAAAGACGTACAACACACATGGACTAAATCACAAAGAACATAACTTCCAGGAACTAATTAAGAACACGCGTCAAAAGTGTAGGATCCTTCCTGTAATTTTCCCAAGAATTCTAGCACATATCGAAACTCAGCAAACACAAGGGCATGGATGTAAATATCAAGAATAAGAATTCAATTCATAACATCCAAGAAAACCAGGCCCAAACATGCAAATATCCTATCTAAACACGTGACGATGCATGTGCAGCCATACAGGAAGGACTAAAATGCAAATAATAAAGACTGCAGGGGCAATGATGCAAATAGTCCACAGTGCTACTTTTATTTCATAGACTAAATAAGAACATAAAAGAAATACAGGGAAAGCTATTCCACTCACCCAAGTGTCTTTTTCTAATTCGATCAGTCTACCATTCAAAACTTGTAACTAATGACAAGCTACATCTCTTTAATATTTGTTTGCCAAATGTTTGTATCTTTGATTATCTTATGCGGAGAGCCATGCACATTTATTTACCAGATGCTCCTTTTAAAGAGACGATTTTCCCTAGTAAATATAAGTGATGAGATCTGCTTGGGGAAATTTTTTGATATTCCAATATTATGCTCATATTCATCCTTCTATTGCCATATGAAAGCCAAGCATGTATATGTTTGGTGGATGTTCTGGAAGGAACGTTAATTGTACGAAGATTTTTCGGGGTACCTCCCATCCTCCATCAAAAATTGTGAAGGTTGCTATGTTTATCTTTCATCATTTACCATTGCCTCTGATAAAGTATATCGCCTTTATTAACATTACTTAATATCTTCTCCCCGTAGATAAAATCTTATGTTTATCTCTGTCATTTACACTCAGGAAATGAAGGAAGAAAGTAGACCCCCACCCCATCTCGCCAGCTCGCCCTTAAGAAGTGAAGTGTATGACATCCACTCCAACTCATCATGAAAAGTGACGAATCCCTAATTCTCACTCTTTATTCTTTTATTTAGCTATTTATCTTAGCAAAGCATCATGTAAATGTGTAAATGCGATAACTTAGCATTATGCATGCATATGTTAATACTGCATAATTAGCATGTTTTTGTGCAAAAATAAAAGAATAAATCAAAAGAAAAAAAAGAAGTATTTAGAATAAATATAGAGTGACCCGAACCCCAAGAGAAGGTAAGCCTTGACATGATCGCAAAATAAAATAAGTAGAGAGAGATAGGGTCTGCTTTGTGGTGTACATATTACCTATATGTGTAAATAATTATTATTGACAAAATATACCTAAATTATTATTTGTACTCCCACGTGTATATTTCTAAAAATAATATAAAAAGGAAATTATCAGAATTAAATAAAAATAAAATTCCCCATTTATTGTACAAAACACATGTATATATATCACACCATCTATTTATTATATATCATTAATAAGGTGTAAAAATCAAACAAAAATTATTTTTGTGCTCTTAAAAATATGTTGAAAATAAATAAAATATAAAAATGGAGATATAATGTAAAAATAATAAAGTAAAAATACTTGTACATAATACATAGGTATATTATACCTGCATATAATACTATATACTGTATTTATACTAATTTATTTTTCATAAAAATAATTAAAAATAATAGATTTTTTTTTGAAAATTAATAAACATTTTCCATTTTTTCATTTTTAATTTAAATTTATTCATTATTTTTTATTTAATTAACTTTATTTTTACCCTTATTTTATCCTGTAGCGATTTTTATCCGCATCCTAGGCTGGCTCTGATTGGGCCAGCTGGGTTTCGTTGACCTCGATCAACTGGTCTCCGCAAGCCCCCTTTCGCCTGAGTCAGGTTTGGCATGATGTTCCTCGATTTTTCTCGACCCGATCGTGGCTCCTTCTTCCCCGATTCTAGGCTCCGAATGCGAGATGCGGATCCCCAATCCACACATGATCTTTTCCTCCTCGATCCGTGCCTCGGTTCGTGGGCCACGCCTCCTCCTTGTTAGACCTAGACAGCTATATATCCTGCACCCCCTCATCCCTTTCCTTCACTTTGGTTGCGCCACCACCTCCTGCGTATCCATCTATCTTTTTCCAGAGTAACGATGAGCGAGCGGGTGAGCGAGGGAGGGGGGGGCAAGGCATCCCTTTTGGAGCGTGAAGCCCCCAGGTCCGGTGAGGAAACCCCTCGGCTCAGTCGTAAGGAGCTAAGCTTCTAGCAATCGCCGGTTATCGAGGCCACTACCCTGTGGACCGTCGTCCACACTCCCAGGCATCTTCCTCCATCCTTAGGTACTCCATGTACCATCTATTTTCCATTGATTCAATCATTTCTCCGCCAAACAGAGCAGCTCTGATCATCCTCTGTTTCCCATCTCACTGCCGCATACCTCGCTTCGACTTCCTCCTACTTCTCCATTTGCTTCGCATCCTCACACTTGGTCTATGTAATGCTCCGGCGACATTCCAAAGGTGCATGTTGTCCATCTTTTCAGACATGGTGGGTGTGTTGGATATGCAAGCCCACGACGAGCCATTATGGAATAAATGTTATTGCAAATATCATTCCCTAATCTGAAATGAAGAATACATAATTTGCATAATAGGTCCCTTAGTATAGGGTTATGTACCATGGCTATCTTAAAGATCATACAGCTGTTGATTAAATTATTGAATCATAGAGGCTGGTGCTTAGATGAATATCTAATGATTGAAGACTCATCAAGCACCGTCAAATGATTATTAAGAGATGATCTCCAGCCTGAGTAGGAGATGGCAATCCTTTCTCAGTTAGGATGATATCTGACCGACCTCTTGATGCAGGTCCTCTGCATAGGAATAGAGATTCGGAGGTGTCAGATTAGTTAGGTCAAAGAGTTGATTTAATGAGATCGAGATAACCAAAGTCCTATATCGTATGCTGTCATGATATAGGCACGCATCCTTTGACCGGAGACAGACGTGTTACTATATGTCTGAGTATGTACATTTGGCAGACCAATAGGATGATGACCTAACCAAGGTCTATACACCGGCGCACTGGTGTGCATATAAGGGCATATAAGTAATACAATCTCTCAAAGGGATCATACAGGTTCACTACTGAACTGGAAGACATGAGCTCACTTATGAGATATTGGGAAGAATCAAATTCCGTGCGCACAGTCGTCTCGCTTTGGAAGCTTGACTGAATTTGTAGGTTTGATATATACTTTTGGAAAGTATATGATCAAGACCTAGGTATGATATATGCTTTTGGAAAGTATATGATCGATACCTACTCCCAATGATCAAAATGAGAAACTTACTGAAAAACACTGAAGTAGACAGTATTAAGTTGATCTAATACTTCGGGTTTATTCTGAGTCTTCCAATATGCAGGATGTACAGGTATTGGGAATACCTGAGGGTGATGTGATCATAAACGATTGTATAACCATGACGCTTCCATTCTTAGGGACTGATGAAATGGATCTGGATTTTAGTGTCTCCTCTCAGTAAAGAAGTAATCTGATCTTGATCCAAAATGTTGGACATTGATCTGATTGTAATTCAGATGCAATGAGAAGATTAAATTCGCAGTCTTGATCTAATCAAGCATCTATGAGAGGTCCGAGATCTGGATTTGAGATGTAATCTCAATATCCAAGTCACTATACGTGGAACAATACAATCGCCCGGTCCTTATCTCCAAGAATTCGCGGAGAAAGCGCATTATCCTTGAAAAAATTCATGGATAATTCTATTGTTGATATATGTATCCAAGCATTGAGAAAATGGATAATTAAATGTGATTTAATTATCATGAATAATATGAATTTGATTCATATTATACGGAGAGTTATCTTAATATGATTTCATTATCAAAGATGTGAATAATGTGAATGTGATTCATATTATTTGAGAACATGAGAATAGAGATCCAAGATGATTAAATGTGATTTAATTATCATGGATATGAATAATGTGGATAATACTATCCATATTATTCATTATATGTTATAAATGTGATTTATAATGTATTAGAGAGAGCTAATTATAATTTATATTTGTTAATTAATTATTGATGTGTATTGGATACACATTGTGTGATTAATTGAAAATGTAAATTATATTTTATTTTGGGTTGTGAATGTGATTTACAAAAGTCCAATGGCAAGATTGCAATATTCTTAAAATTAATTGTGAATTATTTTTGAGGAATAAATCACAACAAAAATTGTTGGAAATTATGGGAGAAATTCATGGAGATATGCAATCTCATGAGATTGCATGAGATTGCCTCCACCATGAGGACATGGTGGACGGCTACACATTCCCACAAGGAATGTGGTAGCCGTCCCCCCTTTCCTTATGTGGAGTAATCTCCATGTTATTATCTCCTTAATTGCTTGATCTAATTTAGGATTGATGTATATTTGATTTGTAAAATATATTTGATCTAAATTAAATCACAAGTTGTTGGTTTTTACCAACAACAATCTTGACCATTGGATTAGACATAAATCAATCTCATCCATTGATTTTATATGTCCCCATGGATTGAGATCCATGGATCCCAAAACCCTATAAAAAGAGAGGCATACCATTCTCTCTAAGGACATGTTATTGTAGCGCATCTCTCTCTCTCTCTCTCTCTTTCTCTCTACACGCCTACTCTCTCTCCCTCTCATGGTCGTCCACCATGGATACCCTAGAGAGGTTCTCCATCGCCGCAGCGTCGTCGTTATGCTGCCCGATCGTCTGCTCGTAGATCTCTGTCTCCTTCGGTGCGCCTCACTCGTGAAGAAGATGTCAGATCTCATGTGTCGAGATCAGGAGATCCACCGCTTGGATCATCAACATGGATTGCGAGAAGCACGTGATTCATCCCCGCGCTCGCAAGCGTCTCCTCCGTCGGATCGGACTTGAGACAGGAGGTCTCTTTGTTTAGAGACTCGATCGCAACCATGCTTCAAGAGGCAATCCTATTACTTGTTTGTGGTTTAGACGAAACGATCCAAGAAGTGTTCTTGGATCATGTGGTTTCGTCACATGAAATTTTTTTAAAATTCCGCTGCATAGAACAACTAGTGCGACTAGTCGTTCCTCGTCGTATTCGATACGACGCTCACGCTTCCGTGATGCGCTTGAGGATTTCAAAATATCCTTCAAGTGGTATCAGAGCCTTAGGTCAAAGGTTTTGGATACAATCCATAAGACCAAAGGCGACTTGGGTTCGTTGGTGTTGCGAAAGTTTTATCGCATTTCATTTTCGCATCTCTGTTTAGTGTAATTTTTCGGCACTGTCTAAATTATTTAAACACGAAAATAGAACTTGTATTTTGTTCTCAACTAAATAAGGAAACCATAGGATTTGAGTTTACGTAATTTGGATTCCGTTTGCTCGAGATATGGTTGTTTTAATGAACATGTATTCACTTTTCCGGGAACTGCGAACCTTAACGTAATTAAGGAGTTAATTATTGCTTAGAAATGCCTTGAAATGCGCAAATCACATAGGTTCTGTTGTAAATCAAATTATCAAATAGAAACTTACTTTGCTTAATTTGGATTTAAATTGATTGAGATATGCTAATTTTAGTAAGTAGGGGTTATTGCTGAAATTACTATCCTAATCAAGAAGCATGTGATTGTCAATTAGTGAAATTAATTATTAATTTCATGAAATAATTATGGAAAATATTTGAGAAATATTGGATGATGATTATTTTCTTAATTGACTTGGCCTCAACCAATAATTTATTAGATTGATCCAGATCAAAATTGGAAACACAACCATCAAACTCCTTGCTTGAATAGGATTGGGAATTTGTCTAGCAAATTTTCTTATAATAAAAAATGTTTTGATTATTACTATATGGTATAATTTCGGCTGAAGAACCGATGATCATCTCAAGAACAAAGTGATTGACTCGGCATTATTTTTTCCCCAGGCAGATATTGTGTCTAGTCGGGGATCGCTGGGTAGCGGGTTGCAACGCATGCGATCCGTCCCACTCCCGTCGGTACTGGACATGATAGTGGGTAGGGAACGAATGATGACTGAGAGATCATGATGTATTTTTCTAATTATTAAAATTCGAATTAATACGTATTTTGATATAATATCATATATTCAAGTAAAATCAAGTTTGTTGATTGAATTGGATTGAAAATTAATTTAATATGATTAAGTTAATTATATCTAATTGAAAAAACTCTATTATGAATATAGATGTGTTATTTCCCTTGGAAGAATTAATTATGTGAATATGATTCATGATAATTAATTAGAATTTGAATATGATATGGAGGATCACATAAGTGAAATCCATGGTCTTCCGTCAAGGCGAAGGGCTCCATCGCCAGGGATTGTATGTAGGAGACGCCTGTACGAAGTGACAGCTCCTATATGCAAGCGCATCTGGATCGGGCTCTTTGGTTCTTGAAAGAGTAAGGTCGTATGCGTAGTGACCCCAATATCGGATCCTCATATTATTGGGGCGATATTGGATTGCGCACAGCGAGTTCTATTCCTGTTAATGGTTGGTTCAATTAATGACGGGTCAACATCACCTTAGGGGTAGTGGGCCTGAGTGTTAAAGATCGAATTGGGAGATGCAAGTTGGACTTGCAAGGCGGAATGCGTTCCCGCTTCTCTTTATCGGAGTTGCAGATTCTCATATTATTGGGATGTAACAAAGATAAGGAAGGAGATCCCAGATCTTGCTGAGATATAATGGTAAATATATCTCTTACATTGAAAGTGATTAAGGGAATGGACTTTCAGTGTTGACAAGGCAAGACAACTTTGATATAAAAATTCCTAAATCAAAGTAAATTATATATTTATGCAAAATTTCTTATTTCAGATAATCCTTCTTTAATCCCACTCAATGTTATACTCAATAATAACCAGTAGAATATCATGGATAGGGCCCATGATCCAGATATTGTACTTGCAATTGGACACATAATGTATGTGGTTGCAATATGCAAGTTTCCTCATAATAATGAGGAATGATAATTGAATAGACAATAGGACTAAAACCCTAGGGTTTTAAGTCTCTATAAATGTTGATCTCATCGAATGTACTTTTGAAGTGACATGTCGATAATGATCATAATTATCAAATAATCCTTATAAAATTCTAAGAAGATGTTCTGGCATACATATGTGCTCTCTAATAATGAATGACATGGTTCTCTGCATTATGCAGAATGGTGGCACTATAGGAGATGATGTATTCAAATTGTTTGAGTACCTACCTGAACCTAAGTTTTAAGAGTTTAAATGGATGTAGATACGATGAGTGTCATCGTTCTACTATCTATACTCTACTCATTCAAGAAGCTTCATAATATTCATATTGTATGAATTGAATGAAGCATGTATAAATGTTGAAATACTCTTATATTGAAATTTTTGATTTTAATGTAAGAAATCCTTTGTCTTAAGCAATGGTTGCTTATAGATAAAGGGAGCGCAGTGGACGCTTGGGTTTGACCCAAGTGAGAAGTATAGTCAAAGAGTTGACTGTACTTCTGTGACTTCCATATGGCATCCAAAGAGTTGGATGACTGTCAATACTACAATAAGTTGATGTGTTGATAGTATGACTATCAAATCTATCTAGAATCCTTAGAGAAGGAATCAGATAGTACATCAGAATAATCTGCATATAATCATTGAAATTGACTTACTTATTTGATAAGACAAAGTCTAATAATTGTATCTCAATCTTCTAATGACACTTGCAATTGGTTGCATCTGTATCAGAATATTAGAAATTTGATCTTAAGGTTTAATGGTCATCCATGTTTAAAGTGATGCAATTGTTGCAACAATTTTCATTGGATCAATATACTTCATATTTTCAGTAGGAGCCCTTAGTCTTAGAGAATGTCTCTGTGACCTGGATATTAGAATACACTCATAAGTTTATTTCCAAATGTTGGAAATAAACATGAATTCTGGAATAAACCTATCATAGAGAGTTATGATGGATATATTTCAGATAGTAATCTAACATCTAGTGGACTCCGCTAAATTAGAAAATTAATGAATGATTTATTGAGATTTCTAATACTGAAAATTAAACCTTTAAAGATCAATAGGAGGATAAAGATCATTTGACAATGATCTGGCATCATGTTTTGGACATATGTCTGTTGATGAGATCAATGGACACGTAAGAGATGAAACTTTAGAATGTCTAAAATTTCAAGACTTACATGCTTATGAATATTGTATTCAAAAGTCAAATGTCCAATACACCCTTCTTTGGGAAAGGTGCAAGATGTCAAGGTATTCAGGATCTCATACATAATGATGTATGCGAATCATCTATATCATAGTAAATATTATGGATATGTGATATCTATTGATGATTATGTATGATATGAAATTTCTTCTCTTCACCTAAGAAACCTTTGAAATGTTCAAAGATTTCTCAATTTTGGTTTGGAATCAAAGTTTCAAGGAAGATGAAATGAATTTGATCTAACCAAGGTAGCTTGTACCTATTAGATGAATTCAAGGAATACCTTATGGAGATATGAATATCATTCATATCATAATCCTCCTAATGAACCTTAACTCAATAGAGTTGTAGGGAGATACAATTGATCATATGTGACATGATTTGATCAGTGATTAATATTAGCATAATTATCTCTTATTTTCCAAGTACATATATATATATGTGGTAGAGACTACATTATATATCCTTAATAAGGTTCCATGTGATTAAGCTGGAATCTGGCACTGAAGAGTGCTACTTCATTAGGAAAATAAAGGATGGTATTGGATACCTACTTTATGACCTTGAGATTCTTAAAGGATCTCATCTCTGAGAATGTGATTCTTAGAGGATGACTCTCCTGAGAATCAAGATGAAAATGAATTAAAGGAACTCATTTAATCTTGAGAAGATAATGAGGCTCCTGAAATCGGAAACTAAGTAGACAATTAAAGATGAAACACTAATACCTCTTCAAATAAGTTTGATGATTGATTCCATGTGTCAGTTGAATCCAACGATGATCTGACTTCATGTGATGAAGGTTCTGAAGATCATAACATGGAAAAATGAATGTTAGCAATAAAGTCCAAAGTATACTTCATATACAAGTGTTGTATATGGACCCTCGAGGATCCACCTACATGGGTAAGACCCATTAAGGTGTAAAAGATCTTCAAGAGAAAGAGGGAACCTGATGAGAAGGTAGAGAGCTTCAAATCATGGTTCGTAGCCATGAGCTGCACACCGAAGAGAAGACATCGCTTGCGATGAAACTTGCTCTCCAGTGACCTTGCTTTAACCCATCAGAATATTGTTAACCATAGCTACACAACTTGACTATGACGTCTTCATGATGTGAGTCAAGATTGCATTCCTCTATGAATACCTCTCTGAAGATATTCACATGAAGTAGCCCATAGCTTCATGGTTGAGGAAAGAAAGATGTGCAAGCTGAAGAAACTCCATCTATGGACTCAAACAAGCTTCTTGTAGTTGATTTGATGAAATCATAAAAGTTATGATTTCAGATAGAATCTTGATAAACCATATGAAGCTTAGTGAGAGTGCCATTGTGTTAATCGTGCTAAATGTAGATATCCTAATCATTTGGAATGATCTAAGGATGATAATAATAAGTGTTTTATAATCTAGTTGTTCAATACCTCGAGATATGATCTCAAGGATACCTCTTAGATCTTAGTTATGAAGTTGTTCAGAAGCAAAGAAAAGAGGGTATTAGGTCAGTCACACTAATAGTACACCTTGGACATTTCCATTTTCTATAAAATTCCAAGAGAGGCTTCTTTTCCTCAAGATATGGTACTGACCTATCTGAAGGGATAGCACCTCAAAGAGTTGAGGATGTGAATGCAAACTGCTTGCCCTTATGCATCAGTTCCAAGAAGCTGGGTGTATGCTAGATGTGTACAAAAGCCAGATGTCTACCATGCAGTAGAAGTAGTAAACTGTTACTAATCCTACTATGGTGATAAAACACTTGATTGCAGTAATAGCAATATCTTCATAGAAGGCAAAACTTTTGAGATAGTGATCTCAAAGTCTTATCTTCAAGAAATTAAGACTTTATCGATAGTGATCTAAAAGATCTTAACTGTAGATACCTTAGGAGATAGTGATCTCCATGAATAAAGGCATTCTGATAAGGATTATGGACATACTAGTTATAATGATTATCGAGCTATAATGTCAAGGACACTATAACAATATTGAGTATTGGTTGCAAATGATGCAACATTCGCATTGGATGCGAGCCCTGTTACTTGGGGAAATGCAAGTGCCGTAAAAGGACTTGGCATAGTCTCTTGGGAACAGATTGACTGATCAGCTTACCTAGCTAGTTTCTAAATAACCTACGATTGTCACATTAGTGTGGGTTTAAATGATTAGCCCGTTAATGGCTCTTTGGGCTAGTGAGAGATTGTTGGACATGCGAGCCCACGGCGAGCCATTATGCAATAAATGTTATTGGAAATATCATTCCCTAATCTGAAATGATTAATACATAATTTGCATAATAGGTCCCTTAGTACAATTTGGGTTGTGTACCATGGCTATCTTAATAGTCATACAGCTGTTGATTCAATTATTGAACCATAGAGGTTGGTGCTTAGATGAATATCTAATGAGTTAGATTGAGGACTCATCAAGCACCGTCAAATGCTTATTAAGAGATGATCTCCAGCCTGAGTAGGAGATGGCAATCCTTTCTCAGTTAGGCTGATATCTGACCGACCTCTTGATGGAGGTCCTCTGCATAGGAATAGAGATTCGAAGGTGTCAGATTAGTTAGGTCAAAGAGTTGATTTAATGAGATTGAGATAACCAAAGTCCTATATCGTATGCTGTCATGATATAGACACGCATCCTCTGACCGGTGACAGATGTGTTACTATATGTCTGAGTATGTACATTTGGCAGACCAATAGGTTGATTACCTAACCAAGGTCTATACACCGGCGCGTTGGTGTGCATATAAGGGCATATAAGTAATACGATCTTTCAAAGGGATCATACAGGTTCACAACTGAACCAGAAGACATGAGATCGCTCATGAGATATTGGGAAGAATCAAACTCCGTGCGCACGGTCGTCTCGCTTTGGAAGCTTGACTGAATATGTAGGTTTGATATATACTTTTGGAAAGTATACGATCAAGACCTAGGTATGATATATGCTTTTGGAAAGTATATGATCGATACCTACTCCCAATGATCAAAATGAGAAACTTACTGAAAAAACCCTGAAGTAGACAGTATAAAGTTGATCTAATACTTCGAGTTTATTCTGAGTCTTCCAGTATGCAGGATGTACAAGTATTGGGAATACCCGAGGGTAATGTGATCATAAACGATTGTATAACCATGACGCTTCCATTCCTAGGGAGTGATGAAACGAGTCTGGATTTTAGTGACTCCTCTCAGTAAGGAAGTAGTCTGATCTTGATCCAAAATGTTGGACATTGATCTGAATGTGATTCAGATGCAATGAGAAGATTAGATTTGCGGTCTTGATCTAATCAAGCATCTATGAGAGGTCCGAGATCTGGATTTGAGATGTAATCTCAATATCCAAGTCACTATACGTGGAACAATACAATCGTCCTGTCCTTATCTCCTAGTATTCGCGGAGAAAGCTCATTATCCTTAAAAAAGTTCATGGATAATTCTATTGTTGATATATGTATCCAAGCATTGAGAAAATGGATAATTAAATGTGATTTAATTATCATGAATAATATGAATTTGATTCGAGGAGAGTTATCTTAATATGATTTGATTATCAAAGATGTGAATAATGTGAATGTGATTCATATTATTTGAGAACATGAGAATAGAGATCCAAGATGATTAAATGGGATTTAATTATCATGGATATGAATAATGTGGATAATACTATCCATATTATTCATTATATATTATAAATGTGATTTATAATGTATTAGAGAGAGCTAATTATAATTTATATTTGTTAATTAATTATTGATGTGTATTGGATACACATTGTGTGATTAATTGAAAATGTAAATTATATTTTGTTTTGGGTTGTGAATGTGATTCACAAATTTCCAATGGCAAGATTGCAATATTCTCAAAATTAATTGTGAATTATTTTTGAGGAATAAATCACAACAAAAATTGTTGGAAATTATGGGAGAAATTCATGGAGATATGCAATCTCATGAGATTGCATGAGATTGCCTCCACCATGAGGACATGGTGGACGGCTACACATTCCCACAAGGAATGTGGTAGCCGTCCCCCCTTTCTTTATGGGGAGTAATCTCCATGCTATTATCTCCTTAATTTCTTGATCTAATTTAGGATTGATTTATATTTGATTTGTCAAATATATTTGATCTAAATTAAATCACAAGTTGTTGGCTTTTACCGACAATAATCTTGACCATTGGATTAGACATAAATCAATCTCATCCATTGATTTTATATGTCCCATGGATTGAGATCCATGGATCCCAAAATCCTATAAATAGAGAGGCATACCATGCTCTCTAAGGACATGCTATTGTAGCACATCTCTCCTTCTCTCTCTACTCTCTCTCCTTCTCATGGCCGTCCACCATGGATACCCTAGAGAGGTTCTCCATCACCGCAGCGTCGTCGTTATGCTGCCCGATCGTCTGCTCGTGGATCTCCATCTCCTTCGGTGCGCCTCTCTCGTGAAGAAGATGTCGGATCTCGTGTGTCGAGATTAGGAGATCAACTGCTTGGATCATCAACATGGATTGCGAGAAGCACGCGATTCATCCCCACGCTCACAAGCATCTCCTCCGTCGGATCGGACTTGAGACAGGTGGCCTCTTCGTTTAGAGACTCGATCGCAACCACACTTCAAGAGGTAATCCTATTACTTGTTTGTGGTTTAGACGAAACAATCCGAGAAGTGTTCTTGGATCATGTGGTTTCGTCGCATGAAAATTTTTTAAAATTCCGCTGCATAGAACATCTAGTGCGACTAGTCGTTCCTCGTCGTATTCGATACGACGCTCATGCTTCTGTGATGCGCTTGAGAATTTCACCATATCCTTCAGGGTGAGTTCTTGGAGGTCTTCATGGATGACTCCTAGGACTATGGCGATGGGTTTGATGCTTGTCTTGACTGCCTAGACCGCATCCTTCAGCAGTGCATCGAGGTCTATCTTGTGCTATCTTGGGAGAAGAGTCACTTCATGGTGACTCAGCGGACCGTTGCTTGGTCATATCATCTCCTTAACAGGGGCATGGAGGTTGATCCGATCAAGGTGGATATCATTAGGAAACTCAGTCCACCGTCCAACTTGCGACAGTTACGGTCTTTTTCGGGGCACATCAGTACCTACGGATGCTTCATTCATGATTTCAACATGATTGCTCGACCGTTGACTGATTTGCTGATCAAAGACACTGAGTTCATTGTGAATGATAAGTGTCTTGCATGATTTGAGACTCTCAAGAGTCTAGTTGTTGAGGCTCCTGTCCTTCAGCGGCTTGATTGGTCCCATTCAAGATCACGACGGATGTCTCTGATTTTGCCATAGGGGCCATGCTGGGACAGAGGAGGGATGGAGTGCCGTTTGCCATTCAATACGCTAGCCGTACATTGGATGCTGCCCAGTGGAACTATACTGCCACTGAGAAGGAGATGCTAGCCATAGTCTTTGCCCTTGATAAGTTCAGATCGTACATCATTGGATCTAAGGTGACAATCTTTAAAGACCATACCGCCATCAGGTACTGATGAATCTACGTCTCATCATCTTTATTCTAACATTTTGGCCTTAGAAACCCTAGTAAATGTGTGTAAATACTGTTAATTCATGCTTTTTATCATCCATGCATTATTGTGTAAATATTGTATAAAATACAATTTTAAAGCAAAAATTATAAAATAAAGAAAAGAAAAGGAAAAGAATAAAATATTGCAAATATTTTATGACCTGAAACCCCAAGACCTAGGCATCTAGATGAATAGGTCGACAAGGAATAAAGTAGGGGGAGATAAGGGTCAGAATCCAATAAAAATACCTTTTTCATTCTTTATTCATTTTGAGACCTATTTTTGGTTCCACTTTTTATACCTCAAGTAAAGAAACTTTGTACATGAAAGTTCTAAATAATTAAATAAAGAAAAATACAAAATTGATTTTACTCAAAAATAATATACAGATAAATTATGATCTGAATAAGTTTCCAGAATCCCAACTTCCCAGACCTGTATCTCTCAAATAAAGACTCGAAACGCATCAAAAGCACTTTTAATTGTATATAACTTTAAATGAGCTATTTAATGAAGGTGGTTTCGCATTTTGCAGAGCTACGGTTTGAAAGTTACGTTTTGGACCCCTATTGTATACTTGTACAGATTAAAATATTCTTTTTATTATTTATTCATTATTTTTGTAATTTTATATTTTTATAATTTCGTAAATATTATTTATAATATTTGTGTGCATTAAAATCAGAATAAAAACCTCAAGAAAATACAAAAATAAAACACTTGTATATAATACATAGGTAAAATACCTGTATATATACCTACATAATTATTACTTCTATTTTATTAAGTATACAAAATACTTCAGAAAAATAAAATAAAAATATATTTAAGTGTATAAAAATACTTTATAAATTTATAAAATAATAAACTAAAATAAATAAATTAAAATATCATAAAATAAAAATAAAATATTAAAATATATAGAAGAATATACCTATATAAGCCTAAAAAGGTAATTTGTAATTTTATACCTCGAAAAATAAATAAAAATCATAATAAAATAATTCATAAAGTAATAAATATTTTTCATTTTATAATCTAAAAATAATAAATTCATTAACTATTTTTAAATGATTTTTAAGCATTTTTCTAGGATTTTTCCTGGTTGGTCCACATGAACCAACCAGGAGGGCTGGAGAGTTGACCAGCGGGTCAACTCTCTGACCCACGCCTGTGCCTTGTCAGAGCCTCATTTTTCTCTTCTTTTCATGATTTTTTCGAGGTCATTCCTTGCATATTTTCAGGACGAAGTCTTCACGACTTTTGTTTCTGGGAGATCGGGCATACACGCCCGGATGTCTCCTCGGCCATTGGATCACTGCCGCTCCCACTATTCCTCGATCTTCTCGCCCTATTCACCACTTGTTAAAATAACCTCCCGTCACTTAATTCCTCTTTGAACCCTCTTCAACCCAAGTTTGGACCCTTGTTCGCCGTTCTCAGGACCGGAAGGGTGACAGCCCTCCTCCAGCATGCGCACGGGGCTCAGGCGTGGGCCGAGGCAACGCTTCCACCCCATCTCCAGCTAAGTGGCCGTGAGGTCTATCTCTTGGTCTTCCCAGCCAATCGAGGTTGTATTTTGTTTGTTCTCTTGTCGTTTAGTTAGCTGATAGTCTTAGGATTTGTTTCATGCATTTATTTTGTTGTTTCATCGATTAGTTAGCTTAGGTTTCAAAATCGAACACCTTGCCATAGCTCTTGAGCTCTGGCGACCATCATCGACCCTGTGCTTGCCATCCATTCACCAATAAGGCCCTAGGACCATCTACTGTTGTTCATTGTGCTTCACTTGCAGGTCCCAGGGGTCAAGAGACTCCATTTGGAGTCGGATTTTGCCAAGGAACAAGGTACCTAGAGCCGTGACTTGTCCTCGACGCTGTGGTGGCCTACCGGTGGACTCTCCTCCATTTTGACGCCGTCGGGGGTTCGAGGGACTCTCCAGGAGGCGTTTGGGACCGGTCGTGGAGCTCCAAGTCGACGGAGCCACGTGATTCGAGCGATTGAGGGAGCCCCAAGCTCTAGTTCTTCCCAGTTCATCCTGGGATCTTCATCGTTGTTCGATCAAGAGCCCACTTCCAGATATAGCAGGTGCCGTTCGATCTGGAGAACCTCAGCCATTGATCGCCATCGTCTGATCTAATCTCACCCCTCCGCTTCCAAGCGTCATCAGCGCTCCCAGGGCTGACACGTGGATAAGTGGTTTCGGCATCGCCGTTGGATCGCGCTCTTTGTCTGGGTATTTTGCATTTCGACCCGGCCAGTTTTTGTATTTATTAATTAGTACATAAAATTTCATCTGTCATTTTTAAACTTTTGTAAAATTTACGATTAAGTCCCCGAACTTTTTATATTTGCCAAGTGGTCCCTAGCCACTTCACCTCACGTAACTGGTGCACGTGAGGTGTGGCTATTTAGCGAGGGAATCCCGCTCACTTTGGTTATTTAGATTTGCTCCTGAAACATGTGTATCATGTTATAATATTTTTGGTATATTTGCAAGTGATCCCCTGGGCTTTTGATTAATTACAAAATGGTCCTTCCCAGATCACGTGTGGCGTGCACGTGACCTTGGGTGTTTTGCACAGATATCCCTGTGGGTCTTGAGATTTGTATTTGGTCTTGTGACTATTTTATTGCGGTATATATTTTGAGAGAAAACTGCATTTTGGCCCTGCAACTTTTCGCAAATTAACAAAAATACCCCTGCTAGAATGTGATTTCTTTTTGTTTATTTATTTCAAGCATCTATAAAATCCCAAAAATTACCAAAAAAATACCATAAGTTCCTGCTGCATTGTAGTTTCATGTCATATTTTTGTTTTGAATTTTATTGCATTTAATATTTATAAAAATTCAAAAGCAATCATTTTCTCTATTGTTTGCACTTTAAAATCCATAAAAATAATAAAAATTCTTTGAAAAATTCCCCAATAAATATATTTGTCCTATTTTAGTGTATTTTAACTTCAGTCCAAAAATCATTAACAAATATAAAAGAAAACTCCTAAAAATTATAAAACTCTAAAAACATTCATAAAAATATTAAAAATTCCTTAAAAATCATAAAAATACAATCTTTGTTTCCAAATTTTCTTTATTTTGTTACTCTTTTAATTAAAATTAATTTGGAGAATTTCTATTACTGTTTACTATTTTTCATCCCCATTTTAGTTTCAGCTTTTATTTTATTCACTATTTTAGTATTTTTGACTTTAAACATACCAAAAAAATAGGAAAGATATAGAAAAATCACAAAAAACTTTAGAAAAAATGTAAAAAGTCTAAAAATATTTTATTTCCTGAATTTTGCTTGTTTTTACCTATTTTTGTAAATACTTATTCCTCTCCTTTCTTATATTGTATATATATTCTATTAAAAGAAAAGAAAATATAAAAAGATAGATTATAAAAAGAAAATATCAAATCAGTAAATTAAAAAATCAAAATATAAAATTATAAAATTAAAAATTAAATAAAAAAATTTAAAACCCACAAAATAGGACATTTGTAGGCATTTGATCACTGTCACATTTTGTGCATTATTGCCCCATTTTACCTGTCTGCTCCCTGTGTTCGACCTCTACACATACTTGCACCTCTACACATCTTGTTGTAGAGTTATAATAAATTTTAACTCCGCACATCTACTTTCATTGCTTGAATTACTGTGTAGGTTAATTCTTATTTGTATTTCGGATTTTGCGTGTGGTCAAATCAGCGACTGTTGATTCGCCTTGTGAATCAACACGACCTCCTGATTTTCGTGTTCAACAAATGACGCTGTTGCCGGGGAGCAACAACGCTTAGTTCAGGTTTTTGTTTGTGGTTGTGATTGTTTGTCTATTTTTACGGCTTTATTTATTTGCTTTTTATTTGATATATTGCTTGAGATTTCTAATCTCTTCTCTTGTTGATTTCGTACGAGGTACGTGGATCGAGGGAGGCACTCCTTTCTAGGAGCGCTCATGCAACCACGTGAGGCGGCTTTGGCTTTGCACCAAGGCAGACTTGGAGGGAATTTTGAATATAATTCCTGAGCTGTTATTTTGTTGCATTTATTTTCGTAATTTTAGTGAGAGAGAGACTCTATTATTTGTAATAATAGCAGGTACTCGAACTTTGGACTCTCAGGCTCAATTTCCAAGTGCCTGTTCACTTGGGGGCTCACAATCGGCTTTTTCACGGTTTTCATCGCATTTTTTATTTGTTTTCCGGTTTTATTTTATTTCTTTTGTGTGATTGAGCCCTTAGTTTTAGGAGTTGCTTGGTGATAGATTAGGTCCAAACACATTAATCACCATTGCATGTACCTATAGTCTCGTTTGGGTCTAGTCAAATCTTGAAAAATGTGCTTCATGCTAATAGCAGCTTCTCATCCTAGGGTGATTTCATCGGTTGCATTTGCATATAGTTTAGGTTTCAATTTCGCTGAACATGCTTGCATGTAGAGTGCTGGAGGCAAGGTGAGCATTTACGCTTTAGCATTCATCATCGTTTTCCGCTCGCATTGCCTTTCTGACTCTCCCTCTAATTTTTCCAACTTAGGTGCTAAGTAAAATTAACTCCTCGATAGGCTCGTGTAGTCTCATTAAAAATCCAAAAAAGTGATAATCAATAAAATTGAGACTGCTAACATTACTCGACCCTAAAATCAACCAAAAAGAAAAATTCTCTTGGGGCGAGTAATCCCCTCATTGTCTTCGGTTTTACTTGCTCGCACACACACTAAGGATTAGTGCCAAAATCCTATTTCAGCCCCCTAAGTGTTTGTGCAATATTTGACTTCTCACCTAACTCTAAAACAGACAAGATAAAAAGACCGCATTTGCGATCTTCACCGAGTTGAGTAGGTGAATTGAGGGTTTTATTTTGTGTGAGTTTTGCTTGTGATTGCTTGTGTGCATCTAGATCACTTCTGCGCATTTGTGCCTTTTCTTCACTTCTCTTGATTTGACCTTCGTGCTCTCCCGATCTTTTCCTTTTGTTTTCAAGATGGACCCCTGGAGCATTTTCTATCCAAACCTTGTGAACCCCTCGTTCGCTCCAGTCAGTCCACCTCACTTTTAATAGGAGGACGCTCCTCCAACTTTTTCTGACTTTTTTACATACCCACCTCAGCCACAGTATCAAGACTCGGATTTCTACCCACACCCATCTCTACATTCATATTTACCATCTTCACATCCACCCGAGACTGACCTGTTGGAGTCAACTTTCATGGAGTCCACCCTTGAGAACTTGACCTAGATGATGGATCATATGAGATAGAGGATCGACCACCTCACTAGTACAAATAAGAGAGACCATGATATTCCACCATTTGATGATATGGGTTCATTCGAGGATTTCCATGAGAGCTTGCAATCGCCCAAAATACAAAAAAATGAGAAAAATTTAAAAATCCAAAAAGAGTTTGGGAGATACGTGATCGATTCACATTTTGAGGAGAGGGCCCACTTGCCAGATCATTTGACCACACAGCCTTTCACACCATGACCCTGAGGATGCCGCTGTACAGACTGCTCTTGGCATGCCTCGTGCAGATTCTGATTCCGACTTCCTCCCTTGTATGGAAGAGATTCAAAAATTAAAAATTTTTTTGACTGAACCCTATGTGGTGGCCACTATTCATGAGATCATCCATGCCCCACTTCTGCAGGCCATGACTAATTTATCTGCTCCTCATCCCCAGAAGAGAAAGCGGAGGAGCAGATATGAGCGTCATAGTCTGACCATGGCCACTGCCCACGCCATCACACACGGTCCCATTCCTAGGAAGAGGAACACTGCTACACCATTCATTAGCTACACCATCTCTGACCACACATGTGATCACACTCTCCTAGACGGCAGTGCGTCTATTAGCATATTACCCTTCTCGCTGGTACAATCTCTTCACTTAGGGCCTCTCAAGAAGACCAGGATGATCATTCAGTTTGTTGATGGATCAATCAAGAGGCCGAAGGGTATCCTAGAAAACGTCGTCATTTCGATTCGGGGCATGAGTTACCGTGTTGATTTTGTCGTATTACCCATGGAGACCTCCACAGTGGAGCACTCTCCAATCATCCTAGGATGACCATTCCTCGCCTCTGCTAGGATTGTTATTGATTATGGATCAGGAGAGATTCGCTTCCATCCTGCTGACGAGAGCGAAGTGTTGATCACCGCACCCACATTTGACCAGAGACCTGCACTTGATGTGCATTCACCTATTCTGGCTGACCCTGAGGCCTATGATCTATATGAAGATATTAGAGAGACTTTCTTTATGACCGATGATGAGACCCGATAATTCCTCTCCAAGGAGGAAAGCTCGGAAAGCACAAACCTTGACATTTCTGCTTCCTGTGATTGGCGATGTGTTGATGACATCTGCGGGATTTACACGATTGATACCAATAGGCAGAGGGCAGATTTAGAGACTAGACAGGAAGGGCATGACTTGACTTCTTTCACTGATGAGTCCGCTCATGTTCACTTAGATTCAAATAAGACAAAGGTCAAATTTGATTCGATAGATTGTATTCGAGAATTCGGGCCTTTTGATGAGAAAGATGATCCGGTTGAGATTATAGAGGACGAACAGAATTCGACTACTTCCACATATGAGTTCATGCTTTTTTATTTTGACCTGGACGAGACCTCGCAGGACGACACTGATTACACTACTTCCAATGATGATGAGTTCATCCCATTCCACTTTGATATCAGCGAGACTCCCAAGGCAAGACCTAGCCATACTTCTTCCACTCACCAGTCTGTGCCTTCACACCCTAGGGCCCCTGAGGATCTTCCCTCTGTCGACCCTGATCGGCTTCCGTCCACTGTGGACCCCGATGTTGACTTACACCACACCAGATCTATCCCTTAGTGGTCCCACAAGAAGGTTCGCTTTCTACCTTCTTGATCATGTATACATCCATCTCTGATGTACATTCGCTTTTTTTCATCTTCGTCCCTCTCCCGTATTGCTCATCCACCTATTCTCGTGTTTGCCTTGCTTAGGACGTACCTTGTCCTAAGTATAGGGGGTGGATGAACCAGGTGTTCATTCTTCGTTCTGTTTCATTACTCTTGTTCTCGCCTATACTTAGGGCTTCTTTTATCCTAAGTATAGGGGGAGTGATGTGCACATTCTCACGAACTTTTCTTCCATTTTCATCTCTTTTCTTCTTTTCTTCCTTTCTTTTTTTCCTTTTTTATCTTCTGTATCTATCAAAAAGGTGTCGCCCCTTGTAGACAGCCTTCTATACTTAGGATGTACTTTGTCCTAAGTATAGGAGGGTGTACACCCCGAGTTTTTCTTTTCGATCCTCTCGAGTGTCTCCTCTTCTTATCTATACTTAGGATATCTTACCCTACGTATAGGGGGAGACAGTCTGAGTACGATCTGTTCATTCCAACCCTTGACCCTCCCCGCTTGGTGTATAGTCTGCTATACTTAGGATTATTTGATCCTAAGTATAGGGGGACGGTCGACTTCTCATTCGTTCATTCATTCCTTCATTCGTTCTTTATTCTTTAGATTTTCCTATACTCATTACGAGTTATGTCTTCTCTTTTTCTCTCTAATCTATGAGGACATAGCTCAAGCTAAGTATAGGGGGTCATATATACTACGTATATACTTTAGCCATAACTCGTACTTTCATATTTTCATAATAATTATGGCTAATAATTCTTTAAAATTCATTAAAAACCTTAATAAAAAGATGTTATCATTCATCAAAATCTTTATGTATTTACTGATTAATAAATCAAGTGAAAATGTTTTTTGCAAAATGTTTGAAAAATAGTTTGAAAATCTTTGTGAAAAAACTTTTGAAAACTATTTGGAAAATGTTTTGTTACATGTTTTCAACCTTTGTAAAAATATTTTTGTTTGTAAAATTTATTTTCTTTGTGTGAAATAAAATGTTTGGAAAATTATTTGTAAATGGTTTGAAAAATGGTTGCAAAAATATTTGAAAAATCTATATATACTGTTTGAAAAATCTTTGCAAAATAATTTTCAAATGCATGTACATGTTTGTAAAAATTGTTTGTAAAAATAATTTTGGACTATAGTTTTTCAAAATTGTTTGTAAAACTCTTTTCAAATAAGTTTGAGGAATACATACATCCCACTTAAAACTGTTTCTATGTATATTTATAAACTTGATCACTTACCCTTGTAAATTCTTAAAAACTACTTCTTGTAAATATAAGATGCACACCCGTGTAAATATTTGTATCTAGTTTTTAGCCAAAATCTTTTGTTTTCAAAAATCCCAAAAACATTTGCAAAACTAAAATCCAAAAACTTCTGAAAAACCTTTTTGAAAAAAAATGCATATGCATCATCTTTTCAAAAATCCATAAAAAGTTTCAAAATCTTGAAAATTGCATCACAAAAATATTTTCTACATTTTGCATAGCATTTGCATAACATCCGCATTTTTCGGATTAAGTTTGATGATTGAACAAGTCTAAATTAAATTCGAAGATTGGAGCTTGATTGGACCTTAAAATCTACCTAATAACAGGAACCTTATAGGAGCTGGAATTGAGGTACTTCAGGTCTAGTTGACTTAATTCTTTGAGGATTACGGGACTTGGTTCAATGGATTCTTGATTGCCTTAGTAGAGTATTTCGGAGCACACACACGACTCTTGTTGATAATGACCTAACTTTGACACCTGCAACTTTCACATGGCTCAACTCAGTTGAAGTGGTGAGGGGGGTGGATTTGCCAGTATGAGACGCACACAAGTGGAAACATTTGTCCTCCTTTAGGGATGGTAGTGCACCCCAACCCATCCAGTGATGAGGAATTCTAAAGACAGGAGAGTGTGGGTTGTAATAAAGCTTCAAAAGAGGGATAGTCTATTGGCACACGAGGAAAAACTCCCTATATAAATGTTGCTGTATATAGTATTAAAAAAAACTCCAAAAAAGTGGACATGCCTGTACAAAAATAAAATGCATGCCGGAGTGTACATATATTGTAAAGTCAGTAAGGAAGCTTGAGTTCCAAAGTCATATCATATGAGCATGTAGCTGGATGACTTGACTACACTGGTCTTGCATCCTAGGATAGGTAGCTACACTGGCTACCGTCCATTCTTCTCTTCACCCATCCTCTTGAGCTGGTTGCCACTTGAACTTAGAAGGGAATACACCGCTCCTCGAGTAAGGAGTCATTGGATTGGGGAATCATTGGGTTGTCATGCTGGAGAAGTCAGTCTCTGTCATTCTAGTTGGGGAGAGCCACTATCACTTACACTGTACGAGTCAGATTCAGAGTCGTAAGGGTTTGCGTATGAGTTGAGTATTCTGACCTGGCCATTGAGGAGACTTGAGCAGAGTTTTGGGATTTTCAAAGGTTTTGGATTTCAAGTTCGATTCCCATTAAGGTTCCGACCACACTAAATTTCCAAAGGTCCGACTTAAGCTCTAAACTTTGATTTTATGAAGAAAAGTTCGATAATTAAATTTAATCCGTCTTTCTTCTTTTTCTTTTCTTTGTTTTTCTTTTCTGCGCTTATTGCATAACTGTTTGCTAGGGACTAGCAAAGGCAAGTATAGGGGGACGATGAATCAACGTTTCATCATCTTTATTCTATTATTTTGGCCGTAAAAACCCTAGTAAATGCGTGTAAATACGGTTAATTCATACATTTTATCATCCATGCAAAAATACAGTTTTTAAAGCCAAAATTATAGAATAAAGAAAATAAAATAAAAAGAATAAAATATTGCAAATATTTTATGACCTGAAACCCCGAGACCTAGGCATCTAGATGAATAGGTCGACAAGGAATAAAGTAGGGGGAGATAAGGGCCAGAATCCAATAAAAATACCTTTTATTTAATTCAATCTTTATTCATTTTGGGACCTATTTTTGGTTCCACTTTTTATACCTCAAATAAAGAAATTTTGTACATGAAAGTTGTAGATAGTTAAATAAAGAAAAATAAAAAATTGATTTCACTCAAAAATAATATAAAGATAAAAAGTTGTGATATGAATAAGTTTCCAGAATCCCAACTTCCCAGACCTGTATCTCTCAAAAAAAGATCGAAACGTATCAAAATCACCTTTAATTCTATATAACTTTAAATGTGCTATTTAATGAAGGTGGTTTCTCATTTTGCAGAGCTACGGTTTGAAAGTTAGGTTTTGGACCCCTATTGTATACTTGTACAAATTAAAATATTCATTATATTATTTATTCATTATTTTTGTTTATATATTTATAATTTTGTAAATATTATTTATAATATTTGTGTGCATTAAAATAATAATAAAAACCTCAAGAAAATACAAAAATAAAACACCTGTATATAATACATAGGTATAATACCTGTATATATACCTACATAATTATTACTTCTACTTTATTAAGTGTACAAAATAGTTTAGAAAAATAAAATAAAAATATATTTAAGTGTATAAAAATCTTTATAAATTTATAAAATAATAAACTAAAATAAATAAATTAAATTCACAAAATAAAAATAAAATATTAAAATATATAGAAGAATATACCTATATAAGCCTAAAAAGGTAATTTGTAATTTTATACTCGAAAAAATAAACAAAAATCATAATAAAATAATTCGTAAAATAATAAATATTTTCATTTTATAATCTAAAAATAATAAATTCATTAACTATATTTTAATGATTTTTAAGCATTTTTCCAGGCTTTTTCCTGGTTGGTCCACGTGGAGCAACCAGGAGGGCTGGAGAGTTGACCAACGGGTCAACTCTCTGACCCACGCCTGTGCCTTGTCAGAGACCTCGTTTTTCTCTTCTTTTCATAATTTTTTCAAGGTCATTCCTTGCATATTTTCAGGATGAAGTCTTCTCGACTTTTGTTTCTGGGAGATCGGGCATACACGCCCGGATGTCTCCTCGGCCATTGGATCACTGCCGCTCCCGTTGTTCCTCGATCTTCTCGCCCGGTTCACCAGTTGTTCAAATAACCTCTCGTAACTTACTTCCTCTTTGAACCCTCTTCAACCCAAGTTTAGACCCTTGTTCGCTGTTCTTAGGACCAGAAGGGTGACAACCTTCCTCCAGCACGCGCGCGGGGTTCAGATGAGGGTTGAGGCGGCGCTTCCACCCCATCTCCGGCCAAGTGGCTGTGAGGTCTATCTCTTGGTCTTCCCAGCCAATCGAGGTTGTATTTTGTTTGTTCTCTCATGGTTTAGTTAGCCGATAGTCTTAAGATTTGTTTCGTGCATTTATTTTGTTGTTTCATCGATCAGTTAGCTTAGGTTTCGCAATCGAACACCTTGCTGGAGCTCTTGAGCTCCAGCGACCATCATCGACCCTGCGCTCGCCATCCATTCGCCAATAAGGCCCGAGGACCATCTACTGTTGTTCATTGTGCTTCACTCGCAGGTCCCAGGGGTCAAGAGACTCCATCTGGAGTCGGATTTTGCCAAGGAACAAGGTACCTGGAGCCGCGACTAGTCCTCGATGCCTTGGTGGCCCACCGATGGTCTCTCCACCATTTTGACACCACCGATGGTTCGAGGGACTCTCCAGGAGGCATTTGGGACCGGTAGTGGAGCTCCAGGTCGATGGAGCCGCGTGATTCGAGCTATCGAGGGAGCCCCAAGCTCCAGTTCTTCCCAGTTCATCCTAGGGTCTTCATCGACGTTCGATCAAGAGCCCACTTCCAGATATAGCAGGTGCCCTTCGATCTGGAGCACCTCGATCGTTGATCGCCATCGCCTGGTCTAATCTCGCCCCTCCGCTTCTAAGCGTCATCGGCACTCCTAGGGCTGACATGTGGATAAGTAGCTTCGGCCACGCCGTTGGATCGCGCTCTTTTTCTGGGTATTTTGCATTTCGACCCGACTAGTTTTTGTATTTATTAATATATAAACTTTCATTTGTCGTTTTTAAACTTTTTTAAAATTTACGATTAAGTCCCCGAACTTTTTATATTTGCCAAGGGGTCCCTAGCCACGTCACCTCACGTAACTAGTGCACGTGAGTTGCGGCTATTTTGCGAGGGAATCCCGCTCACTTTGGTTATTTAGATTTGCTCCTGAAACTTGTGTATCACGTTATAATATTTATGGTATATTTGCAAGTGAGCCCCTGGGTTTTTGATTAATTACAGGTATGTCCTTCCCAGATCACGTATGGCGTGCACGTGACCTTGGGCATTTGGCACAGATATCCCTGTGGGTCTTGAGATTTGAATTCAGTCTTGTAACTATTTTATTGCATTATATATTTTGTGAGAAAACTGCATTCTGGCCCCGCTACTTTTTGCATATTACAAAAATACCTCTGCCAGAATTGGATTTCTTTTTGTTTCCTCTATTTATTTCATGCATCTATAAAATCCCAAAAATTACCAAAAAAATACCATAAGTTCCTGTTGCATTGTAGTTTCACACCATATTTTTGTTTTGCATTTTATTGCATTTTAGTATTTATAAAAAATAAAAAAATAAGCATTTTCTCTACTATTTTCACTTTAAAATCCATAAAAATTATAAAAAGTCTTTGAAAAATTCCCCCTAAAATATATTTGGCCTATTTTAGTGTCTTGTAACTTCAGTCCAAAAATCATTAAAAAATATAAAAGAAAGTCCTAAAAATTGTAAAACTCTAAAAACATTCATAAAAATATTAAAAATTCTTTAAAATCATAAAAATACAATCTTTATTTCCAAATTTTCTTTATTTTGTTATCTCTTAATTAAAATTAATTTGGGGAATTTATGTTACTGTTTACTATTTTTCATACCCATTTTAGTTTCAGCTTTTTATTTTATTCACTGTTTTTGGTATTTTTGACTTTAAAAATACCAAAAAAATTAGGAAAAATATAGAAAAATCACAAAAACATTAGAAAAAATATAAAAAGCCTAAAAATGATTTATTTCCTAAATTTTGCTTGTTTTTACTTATTTTTATAAATACTTATTCCTCTCCTTTCTTATAATGTATATATATTCTATTAAAAGAAAAGAAAATATAAAAAGATAGATTATAAAAAGAAAATACAAAATCAGTAAATTAAAAAAATCAATATATAAAATTATAAAATCAAATATTAAATAAAAAAATTAAAAATTAAAAACCCACAAAAATAGGACATTTGTAGGCATTTGATCACTGTCACATTTTGTGCATTATTGCCCCATTCTACATGTCTGATCCCTGTGTTCGACCTCTACACATGCTTGCACCTATACACATCTTGTTGTTGAGATATCTACTTTCATTGCTTGAATTACTTGTTGTAGGTTAATTATTGTTTGAATTTCGGATTTCGCGTGAGGTCAAATCATCGACTATTGATTCGCCTTGTAAATGAACACGACCTCCCGATTTTCACGTTCAACAAATGGCGCCGTTGTTGGGGAGCAACAACGCTTAGTTTGGGTTTTTGTTTGTGCTTGTGATTATTTGTCTATTTTTACGGCTTTATTTATTTGCTTTTTATTTGATATATTGCTTGAGCTGACTAACCTCTTCTCTTATTGATTTCATGTGAGGTACGCGGATCGAGGGAGGCACTCCTTTCTAGGAGCGCTCGTACAACCACGTGAGGCGGCTTTGGCTTCGCACCAAGGCAGACTTGGAGGGAATTTTGAAGACAATTCCTGAGCTGTTATTTTATTTCATTTATTTTCGTAATTTAAGTGAGAGAGAGACTCTATTATTGTAATAATACAGGTACTCCAACTTTGGACTCTCGGGCCCAATTTCCAACTGATTGTTCACTTGGGGGCTTACCGTCGGCTTTTTCACGGTTTTCATCGCAATTTTTATTTGTTTTCCGATTTTATTTTATTTCTTTTGTGTGATTGAGCCCTTAGTTTTAGGAGTTGCTTGGGGATAGATTAGGTCCAAACACATTAATCACCATTGCATGTACCTATAGTCTCGTTTGGATCTAGTCAAATCTTGAAAAACGTGCTTCATGCTAATAGCAGCTTCTCATCCTAGGGCGATTTCATCGGTTGCATTTGCATATAGTTTAGTTTTCAATTTTGCCGAGCATCCTTGCATGTAGAGTGCTGGAGGCAAGGTGAGAATTAACGCTTTAACATTCATCATCGTTTGCCGCTCGCATTGCTTTTCTGACTCTCCCACTGATTTTTACAACCTAGGTGCTAAGTAAAATTAACTCCTCGATAGGCTTGTGCATTCTTATTAAAAATCCAAAAAAGTGATAATCAATAAAATGGGGACTGCTAACATTACTCGACCCTAAAATCAACCAAAAAGAAAAATTCTCTTGGGGCGAGTAATCCCCTCATTGTCTTCGCTTTTACTTGCTCGCACACACACTAAGGATTAGTGCCAAAATCCCATTTCAGCCCCCTAAGTGTTTGTGCAATATTTGACTTCTCACCTAACTCTAAAACAGACAAGATAAAAGGATCGCATTTGCGATCTTCACCGAGTTGAGTAGGTGAATTGAGGGTTTTATTTTGTGCGAGTTTTGCTTGTGATTGCTTGTGTGCATCTAGATCACTTCTGTGCATTTGTGCCTTTTTCTTCATTTCTCTTGACTTGACCTTCGTGCTCTCCCGATCGTTTCCTTTTGTTTTCGAGATGGACCCCTTGAGCATTTTCTATCCGGACTTTGCGGACCCCTCGTTCCCTCTAGCCGGTCCACCTCACTTTTATCAGGAGGACACTCCTCCTACTTTTTCTGACTTTTTTACATACCCGCCTCAGCCACAGTATAAGGACTCGGATTTCTACCCACACCCATCTCCACATCCATATTTACTATCTTCACATCCACCCGAGACTGACCTGTTGGAGTCAACTTTCATGGAGTCCGCCCTTGAGCACTTGACCCAGATGATGGATTATATGAGACAGAGGATTGACCACCTCACTAGTACAAATAAGAGAGACCATGATATTCCACCATTTGATGATGTGGGTTCATTCGAGGATTTCCATGAGAGCTTGCAATCGCCCAAAATACAAAAAAATGAGAAAATTTTAAAAATCCAAAAAGAGTTCGGAAGACATGTGATCGATTCAGATTTAGAGGAGAGGGCCCACTTGCCAGATCATTTGACCACACAGCCTTTCACACCCTGTCCCACCTTTGAACCCGAGGATACCGCTGTACAGACTGCTCTTGGCATGCCTCGTGTAGATGTTGATTCCGGCTTCCTCCCTTGTATGGAGGAGGTTCAAAATATTAAAAAAATATTGACTGAACCCGAAGTGGTGGCCACTATTCATGAGATCATCCGTGCTCCACTTCAACAATCCATGACTGATATATCTGCTCCTCACCCCCAAAAGAGAAAGCGGAGGAGCAGATCCGGGCGTCATATTCTGACCAGGGCCATTGCCCATGCCATCACACACTGTGCCATTTCTAGGAAGAGGAACACTGCCACACCTTTCATTAGCTGCACCATCTCTGACCACACATGTGATCACACTCTCCTAGACCGCGGTGCGTCTATTAGCATATTACCCTTCTCGCTGGTACAGTCTCTTCACTTAGGGCCTCTAAAGAAGACCAGGATGAATAATCCGTTTGCTGATGGATCAATCAAGAGGCCAAAGGGTATCCTAGAAAATGTTGTCATTTCGATTAGGGGCATGAGTTATCGTGTTGATTTTGTCATATTACCCATGGAGACCTCCACAGGGGAGCACTCTCCAATCATCCTGGGACGACCATTCCTCACCTTCGTGAGGATCGTTATTGATTATGGATCAGGAGAGATTCGCTTCCTTCCTGCTGACGAGAGCGAAGTGTTGATCACCGCACCCACATTTGACCAGAGACCTGCACCTGATGTGCATTCACCTATTCTGGCTGACCCTGAGGCCTATGATCTATATGAAGATATAAGAGAGACTTTCTTTATGACCGATGATGAGACCTGAGAATTCCTCTCCAAGGAGGAAAGCTCGGAAAGCATAGACCTTGGCGTTTCCGCTTCCTGTAATTGGCGATGTGTTGAAGACATCCGTGGATTTACGCGATCGATACCATTAAGTGGAGGGCAGATTTAGAGACTAGACAAGACGGGCATGACTTGACTTCTTTCACTGATGAGTCCGCTCCTGATCACTTAGATTCAGATAAGACAAAGGACGAAATTTATTCGATAGCTATTATTCGGGAGTTCGAGCCTTTTGATGGGAAAGCTGATCAGGTTGAGATTATGGAGGACAAACATAGTTCGACTACTTCCACCGATGAGTTCGTGCCTTTTGATTTTGACCTAGACGAGACCTCGCAGGACGACACTGATTACACTACTTTCGATAATGATGAGTTCGTCCCATTCCACTTTGATATCAGCGAGACTCCCAAGGCAGGACCTAGCCATACTTCTTCCACTCACCAGTCTGTGCCTTCATACACTAGGGCCCCTGAGGATCTTCACTCTATCGACCCTGATCGACTTCCGTCTACTGTGGACCCCGATGTCGACTTATACCACACCAGATCTATCCCTCAGCGGTCCCGCAAGAAGGTTCACTTTATACCTTCTTGATCATGTGCACATCCATCTCTGCTGTACATTCGCTTTTGTTCATCTTCGTCCCTCTCCTGTATTGCTCATCCACCCATTCTCGTGTTTGCCTTGCTTAGGACGTACCTTGTCCTAAGTATAGGGGGTGTATGAGCCGAGTGTTCATTCTTCATTCTGTTTCATTACCCCTGTTGTCGCCTATACTTAGGGCTTCATTTACCCTAAGTATAGGGGGAGTGATGTGCACGTTCTCACGATCTCTTCTTCCATTTTCATCTCTTTTCTTCTTTTCTTCTTTTCTTTTTTTATCTTCTGTATCAATCAAAAAGATGTCGCCCCTTGTAGACAGTCTTCTATACTTAGGACGTACTTTATCCTAAGTATAGGGAGGTGTACACCCCGAGTTTTCATTCTTTTCGATCTCTCCATTGTCTCCTCTTCTTGTCTGTACTTAGGATATCTTACCCTAAGTATAGGGGGAGATAGTCTGAGTACGATCTGTTCACTCCCACCCTTGACCATCCCTGCTTGGTGTACAGTATGTTATACTTAAGATTATTTGATCCTAAGTATAGGGGGGACAGTCGAATTCTCATTCGTTCATTCATTCCTTTATTCGTTCTTTATTCTTTAGATTTTCCTATACTCAGTACGAGTTATATCTTCTCTTTTTCTCTCTAATCTATGAGGACATAGCTCAAGCTAAGTATAGCGGGGTCGTATATACTACGTATATACTTTTTCCATAACTCGTACTTTCGTATTTTCCTAATAATTATGGCTAAAAATTCTTTAAAATTCATTAAAAACCTTAATAAATATATGTAATCATTCCTCAAAATCTTTATGTATTTACTGATTAATAAATCAGGTGAAAACGTTTTTTGCAAAATGTTTGGAAAATAGTTTGAAAATCTTTGTGAAAAATCTTTTGAAAACTATTTGGAAAATGTTTTGTTACATGTTTTCAACCTTTGTAAAAATATTTTTGCTTGTAAAATTTATTTTTTTATGTGAAATAAAATGTTTGAAAAAATATTTGCAAATGGTTTGAAAAATGGTTGCAAAAATATTTGAAAAATCTATATATACTGTTTGAAAAACCTTTACAAAATGATTTTCAAATGTGTGTACATGTTTGTAAAAATTGTTTGTAAAAAATATTTTGGATTATAGTTTTTCAAAATTGTTTATAAAACTCTTTTCAAATAAGTTTGAGGAATACATACATCACACCTAAAACTCTTTCTATGTATATGTATAAAATTGATCACTTACCCTTGTAAATTCTTAAAATTCACTTCTTGGAAATATAAGATGCACTCCCGTGTAAATATTTATACCTAGTTTTTAGCCAAAATCTTTTGTTTTAAAAAATCCCAAAAATATTTGCAAAATAAAAATCCAAAAACATCTGAAAAACCTTTTTGAAAAAAAATGCATATGCATCATTTTTCATAAATCCATAAAAAGTTCAAAATCTTGAAAATTGCATCACAAAAATATTTTCTGCATTTTGCATAGCATTTTCGTAGAATCCACATTTTTCGGATTGAGTTTGATTGTTGAACAAGTCTAAATAAAATTTGGAGATTGGAGCTAGATTGGACCTTAAAATCTACCTAATAACGGAACCTTATAGGAGCTGGAATTGAGGTACTTCAGGTCTAGTTGACTTAATTCTTTGAGGATCATGGGTCTTGGTTCAATGGATTCTTGACTGCCTAAGTAGAGTATTTCGGAGAACACGTACTACTCTTGTTGATAATGACCTAACTTGGACACCTGCACCTTTCACATGGCTCAACTCAGTTGGAGTGGTGAGGGGGTGGATTTGCCGGTATGAGACGCACACAAGTGGAAACATTTGTCCTCCTCTAGGGATGGTAGTGCACCCCAACCCATCCAGTGATGAGGAATTCTAAAGACATGAGAGTGTGAGTTGCAATAAAGCTTCAAAAGAGGGATAGTCTATTGGCTCAAGAGGAAAACTCCCTATGTAAATGTTGCTTTATATAGTATTAAAAAATCTCCCAAAAAGTGGAGAGGCCTATACAAAAATAAAATACATGCCGGAGTGTACATATGTTGTAAAGTCAATAAGCAAGCTTGAGTTCCGAAGTCATATCATATGAGCATGCAGTTGGATGACTTGACTACACTAGTCTTTCATCCTAGGATACGTAGCTACACTGGCTACCGTCCATTCTTCTCTTCACCCTCCTCTTGAGCTGGTTGCCACTTGAACTTAGAAGGGAATACCCCGCTCCTCGAGGAAGGAGTCATTGGATTGGGGAATCATTGGGTTGTCATGCTGGAGAAGTCAGTCTCTTTGTCATTCTAGTTGGGGAGAGCCACTATCACTTACACTGTACGAGTCTGATTCAGAGTCGTAAGGGTTTGCGTATGAGTTGAGTATTCTGACCTGGCCATTGAGGAGACTTGTGCAGAGTTTTGGGATTTTCGAAGGCTGTTGGATTTCAAGTCCAATTCCCATTAAGGTTTCGACCACACTAAAATTCCAAAGGTCTGACTTAAGCTCCAAACTTTGATTTTGTGAAGACAAGTTTGATAATTAAATTTAATCCATCTTTCATCTTTTTCTTTTCTTTGTTTTTCTTTTCTGCACTTATTGCATAAATGTTTGCTAGGGACTAGTAAAGGCAAGCATAGGGGATGATGAATCTATGTTTCATCATCTTTATTCTATCCTTTTGGCCTTAAAAACCCTAGTAAATGCGTGTAAATACTGTTAATTCATGCATTTTATCATCCATGCATTATGGTGTAAATATTGTATAAAATACAGTTTTTAAAGCTAAAATTATAGAATAAAAAAGAAAAGAAAAAGAACAAAATATTGCAAATATTTTATGACCTGAAACCCTGAGACCTAGGCATCTAGATGAATAGGTCGACAAGGAATAAAGTAGGGGGAGATAAGGGCCAGAATGCAATAAAAATACCTTTTATTTAATTCGTTCTTTATTCATTTTGGGACCTATTTTTGATTCCACCTTTTATAACTCAAATAAAGAAACTTTGTCATGAAAGTTTTAGATAATTAAATATAGAAAAATACAAAATTGATTTCACTCAAAAATAATATAAAGATAAAAAGTTATGATCTGAACAAAGTTTCCAGAATCCCAACTTCCCAGATCTGTATCTCTCAAATAAAGACTCAAAACGCATCAAAATCACCTTTAATTGTATATAACTTCAAATGAGCTATTTAATGAAGGTGGTTTCACTTTTTGTAGAGCTATGGTTTAATAGTTAGGTTTTGGACCCCTATTGTTTACTTGTACATATTAAAATATTCAATTTATTATTTATTCATTATTTTTGTAATTTTATATTTTTATAATTTTGTAAATATTATTTATAATATTTGTGTGCATTAAAATCAGAATAAAAACCTCAAGAAAATACAAAAATAAAACACCTGTATATAATACATAGGTATAATACCTGTATATATACCTACATAATTATTACTTCTATTTTATTTAGTTTGCAAAATACTTCAGAAAAATAAAATAAAAAATATTTAAGTGTATAAAAATACTTTATAAATTTATAAAAAAATAAACTAAAATAAATAAATTAAATTCACAAAATAAAAATAAAATATTAAAATATATAGAAGAATATGAGCCTAAACAGGTAATTTATAATTTTATACCATGAAAAAATAAATAAAAATCATAATAAAATAATTCATAAAATATTAAATATTTTTCATTTTATAATCTAAAAATAATAAATTCATTAACTATTTTAAAATGATTTTTAAGCATTTTTTCCAGGCTTTTTCCTTGTTGGTCCATGTGGACCAACCAGGAGGGCTGGAGAGTTGACCAGCGGGTCAACTCTCGGACCCACGCCTGTGTCTTGTCAGAGACCTAATTTTCTCCTTTTCACGATTTTTTTCGAGGTCATTCCTTGCATATTTTCGGGATGAAGTCTTCACGACTTTTGTTCCTGGGAGATTGGGCATACACGCCCGGATGTCTCCTTGGCCATTGGATCACTACCGCTCCTGTTGTTCCTCGATCTTCTCGCCCTGGTCACCACTTGTTCAAATAACCTCCCGTTACTTCCTTCCTCTTTTAACCCTCTTCAACCCAAGTGTGGACCCTTGTTCGCCGTTCTCAGGACCAGAAGGGCGACAACCTTCCTCCAGCATGCGCGTGGGGCTCAAGCGAGGGCTGAGGCGACACTTCCACCCCATCTCCAGTCATGTGGCCGTGACGTCTATCTCTTGGTCTTCCCAGCCAATCGAGGTTGTATTTTGTTTGTTCTCTCGTAGTTTAGTTAGCTGATAGTCTTAGGATTTGTTTCGTGCATTTATTTTTTTGTTTCATTGATCAGTTAGCTTAGGTTTCACAATCGAACACCTTGCCGGAGCTCTTGAGCTCCGGCGACCATCATTGACCCTGCGCTGGCCATCTATTCGCCAATAAGGCCCTAGGACAATCTACTGTTGTTTGTTGTGCTTCACTTGCAGGTCCCAGGGGTCAAGAGACTCCATCTGGAGTCGGATTTTGCCAAGGAACAAGGTACCTGGAGCCGCGATTTGTCCTCGACATCGTGGTGGCCCACCGGTGGTCTTTCCACCATTTTGACGCTGCCGGTAATTCGAGGGACTCTCCAGGAGGAGTTTGGTACGGGTCGTGGAGCTCCAGGTCGACGAGCCGCGTGATTCGAGCGATCGAGGGAGCCCCAAGCTCCAGTTCTTCCCAGTTCATCCTGGGGTCTTCATCGCCGTTCGATCAAGAGCCCACTTCCAAATATAGCAGGTGCCGTTCGATCTGGAGCACCTCAGCCGTTGATCGCCATCGCCTGGTCTAATCTCGCTCCTCCGCTTCCAAGGGTCATCGGCTCTCCAAAGGCTGACACGTGGATAAGTGGCTTTGGCCACGTCGTTGGATCGTGCTCTTTGTCTGGGTATTTTGCATTTCGACCCGGCCAGTTTTTTGTATTTATTAATTAATATATAAACTTTCATCTGTTGTTTTTAAAATTTTGTAAAATTTACGATTAAGTCCCTGAACTTTTTATATTTGCCAAGGGGTCCCTAGCCATGTCACCTCACATGGCTGGTGCACGTGAGGTGCGGCTATTTTGCGAGGGAACCTCGCTCACTTTGGTTATTTAGATTTGTTCCTGAAACTTGTGTATCACGTTATAATATTTATGCTATATTTGCAAGTGAGCCCCTGGGTTTTTGATCAATTACAGAATGGTCCTTCCCAGATCACGTGTGGCGTGCACATGACCTTGGTTTTTTGCATAGATATCCCTGTGGGTCTTGAGATTTGTATTTGGTCTTGTAAATATTTTATTATGTTATATATTTTGTGAGAAAACTGCATTTTGGCCCCGCAACTTTTCGTATATTACAAAAATACCCCTGCTAGATTGCCAAATTTTTTTCCTCTATTTATTTCATGCATCTATAAAATCCCAAAAATTACCAACAAAATACCATAAGTTCATGTCGCATTGTAGTTTCATGTCATATTTTTGTTTTGCATTTTTATTGCATTTTAGCATTTATAAAAAATTCAAAAACAAGCATTTTCTCTACTATTTGCACTTTAAAATCCATAAAATTATAAAAAGTCTTTGAAAAAATCCCAAAAACAATTATTTTGCCTATTTTAGTGTCTTTTAACTTCAGTCCAAAAATCATTAAAAAATATAAAAGAAAACTCCTAAAAATTATAAAACTCTAAAAACATTCATAAAAATATTAAAAACTCAAAAATCATAAAAATACAATCTCTGTTTCCAAATTTTCTTTATTTGGTTATCTTTTATTTAAAATTAATTTGGAGAATTTCTGTTACTGTTTACTATTTTCATCCCCATTTTAGTTTCAGCCTTTTATTTTATTCACTATTTTTAGTATTTTTGACTTTAAAAATACCAAAAAAATTAGGAAAAAGATAGAAAAATCACAAAAACATTAGAAAAAAATCCAAAAAATATTTTATTTCCAAAATTTTGCTTGTTTTTACCTATTTTTATAAATACTTATTCCTCTCCTTTCTTATATTGTATATATATTCTATTAAAAGAAAAGAAAATAAAAAAAGATAGATTATAAAAAGAAAATACAAAATCCGTAAATTAAAAAATCAAAATATAAAATTATAAAATTAAAAATTAAATAAAAAAACTAAAAATAAAAACCCACAAAATAGGACATTTGTAGGCATTTGATCACTGTCACTTTTTGTGCATTATTGCCCCGTTCTACCTGTCTGCTCCCTGTGTTCAACCTCTACACATACTCGCACCTATACACATCTTGTTGTAGAGTTATAATAAATTTTAACTTCATACATATACTTTCATTGCTTGAATTACTTGTTGTGGGATATTGTTTGAATTTCGGATTTCGCGTGAGGTTAAATTAGAGATTGTTGATTCGCCTTGTGAATCAACACGACCTCCCGATTTTTGTGTTCAATAGGTACCTCATGGCAAAGAAGGATGCCAAAGCAAGACTGACTAGATGCATCCTTTTACTCCAGGAGTTTGATATTGAGATTAAGGATAAGCTTAGAGTCAAGAATGTGGTGGCGGATCATCTCTCTCGATTAGAGCATCTTGAGGATTCTGAGCAGATTGATCCTATATCTGAGACCTTGCCAGATGAGGCGATCCTTGCTATCGCCTCGCTTCCGTGGTACTCCGACATTGTGAACTATCTTGTTGCCAAGAAAGTTCCACAAGGTTGGCCCAGGCAGCGACTTGAGACCTTCCTCGCGAAGGCCAAGTTCTACCATTGGGAGGATCCCGTCCTTTATCATGAGGGAGGGAATAGCGTCTGGCGTCGATGCATTCCTCAGGAGGAGCACCATAGCGTCCTCACTTACTGCCACAAGCTTGAGGTAGGGGGACATCACTCTGGGAGGAGAACGGCACAGAAAGTGCTCCAATCCGACCTATGGTGGCCTACCCTCTTCAAGGATTTTGATGAATTCGTGAAGAGGTGTACTGACTATCAGAGGATGGGCACTTGTGGATAGCGTGATATGATGCCGATGCAACCCATTCATTTCTGTGAGGTTTTTGATGCATGGAGCATCGATTTCATGGGTCCATTCCCTAAGAGTCAGGGATTCGAGTACATTTTGTTGGTCGCTGATTATGTGAGTCGTTGGGTTGAGGCCATCCCCAAATGAACCGCATATGCTAGGACTGTATGCATATTTTTGAGGAAGAATATCATTTCACAGTTTGGGGTGCCTAGAGTGTTGATATCTGACGGGGGGTCTTATTTCGTCAACGACAAGGTAAAGACCCTTGCTAGCGAGTTCAGCGATGACCATCGAAGAGTCACTCCATATCATCCTCAGGGTCTTGATGAAGTGTCGAACAAGGAGATCAAGACTATATTGCAGAAGGTCGTCCGTCCTGATCGAAAGGATTGGTCACAGCTTTTGGATTCAATCTTGTGGACATATCGGACTTCCTTCAAGACGCCTTTGGGTACGTCTCCCTTTCGCCTCGTTTATGGCAAGCCCTGCCATTTACCTTTTGAGCTTAGGCATAAGTCACTTTGGGCTGTCACAGACATACTTTTGGATCCAATGAGTGTAGGAGACCAGAGGAGGGCAGAATTGGCAGCCCTGGAGGAGCTTAGAGATGCAGCCTTTTCGAGCAGCCTACAATACAAAGAAAGAGTGAAGGAGTGGCATGATTCTCATATCAGCCACAAGCAGTTTGAGCCAGATCAGTGGGTATGGTTGTTTGATGCTAGGCTTAGATTATTTCCAGGGAAGTTGCAGAGCAAGTGGAAGGGACCATACCTGGTCCAAAAGGTACATGACAATGGAAGCATTGACATATCTGAGATGTCATCTAAGTCTACCTTTCATGTTAACCGCCAGCGGCTCAAACCATATCTAGATCATGAGCCACTGATCGTTGACGTCGCTCCTATTCATTTTGCACGAGATGTGGGCTCTTGGCTCACATATATTGCATCTCGCGCCTGATTATCAATGTCTTCCACCTTGTATAGATCCAGATGTCCATATCACACCATTCTTCAGTCCAATACCCCATTTGCATATTTGATTATGCTATACTTAGGGTGTACCTTACCCTAAGTATGGGGGGGTGTCAGACTTTTGATTTTCTTTTGATTCTTTTTACCTCTGTCTTGCTTCCTATACTTGGGGATATTTCACCCTAAGTATAGAGGAGGAAGACCCTGTACATTCTTCCACTCGGATTTCCCTTTGTGTACAATCTGCTATACTTAGGATCACATGATCCTAAGTATAGGGGGAAACACAGAGGTTCTTTTCCATTCTATTCTTTCATTCGTCATTGTAGTATAGTTTTCCTTTTCACTTCCCTATACTAAGCACGAGTTATGTCTTCTTCATCGATCTTGATTCACTCTAAGGACACCGTTCGAGCTAAGTATAGGGGGTGTCGTATATATTTCATATATACTTTAGTCATAACTCGTACTTTGTGTGAATGTGTTAATAAATAAAGTGGCTAAAATCCTTTATTCAAAATCCTTGAAAATTTAAAAATTTTCTTGTATATAAAATTATTTATTGCACATACATAGCTATTTACAAAATTATTTTTTGTACAAATGTTTGTAAAAATGTTTTGTATGTAAAGAGGTTGTAAATATTTTGATATCAAAATTATGTACATAGTACAAAATTTTTGTAAAATCTTTGAAAAACAAAAAGTTTGCAAAAACCCTTTTGTAAATGTGTGTAAATATTTTGCAAAACTTCTGCATTCATGCATGCCTTCATTCATTCAAACATTTTTCAAAAATTTTGCACACTTTCAAAACTTGCATAAAAATTTTTTTGTATATATTTGTACAGTTTTTCTGAATCATAGTTGACATTTAAACTAGCCTGGAATTAAATTGAAAAATGGAGCTTGGTTAAGACCTTAATCCACTTCATTCTAGGAAGAACCTTATAGGGCTTAGGGTTAAGACTTTTCAGGTCCATTTGGGACTTAGTTCTTTGAGTCCACTAGGCTATGATCATATGTCATCTTGACGAGCCTAAGTAGAACACTTAACAACGCACACATGACTCTCACAGACAATGGCTTTACTTGTACCAGCACCGTACACATAGCTCTCTATGGATGAGGTGGTGAGGAGGCAGTTTTCTTTGACTTGGGGTAGCATACGAGGGTAGTATTTCTAGGTGGAACCTCTCGTCTTCTTTTAGTGAAGGAAGTGTGTCTCAACTTGGTCTGGTGGCATTGAGGTCTAAAGACAGGAGTTGTGGGTTGCAATAATGCTTCAAAAGAGGGATAGTCTACTGACTCAAGAGGAAAAACTCATTATGTATATATGTTGCACCATGTAGATATGTTGTACATATGCACATCCCAAAAAATGTGCAAAAGAGAAGAAAAAGTCCAAAAAAATGGTGGGTCTGATAGAAAATGAAATACCCATCGGAGTGTATATAGCCAAATAAAGCAAAGCTTATGTTACCCATTCCCATCTCATGAAGCTTGCAGTAGGGAGACTTAGCTACACTGGTTGGGCTCCCTAGGATACATGGCTACACTGGCCATGGTCCATTCTCTTCTTTCTCCTTTTCTTGAGCCGGTTGTACTTGAACTTAGAAGGGAATACTACGCTCCTCGAGGAAAGAGTTTCCAGACTAGAGCATTAGAGTTACCTTGTTGAGGGGGGCTGTCACTTTGCCATTTCTGAGGTGGGGAGCTACATATCACTTACACAGTACAAGAAAAGATTCATGGTCATTAGAGTTTGTGTATGTAGACTTTTCTGATCTGGATTATTGAGGAGTCTTGACCATAGACTGGTGGAACTTAGAGGTTGTTAAGTTTTAAACCTAAGTCCAAATAAGGTTGCGACAAACAAATAATCCAAAGGTCTGACTGAGCTCCATACTTCAATTTATTGAAGACAAGTTTAATAATCAACCTTGATTCCTCTTCTTTTTCTTTTCCTTTTCTTTTCACTTCTTTTTCCAATAAGTGTTTGCTATGGGATGGCAAAAGTAAAGTATAGGAGGGTGATGAATCCTCATTCATCACTCTTTATTCTTTTATTTTAGCTAAATATCTTGGCAAAGCATCATGTATATAGTTGTAGATACAATAAATTAGCAATAAGCATGCAATTGTTAATATTTAATAATTAGCATGTATTTGTGCAAAAATAAAATAATAAAGAATAAAAGAAAAAGAAGGAAATATTTAGAATAAATATTGAGTAACCACAATCCAAGAGAGGGTCCATAATGGGCCTGATCGCCAAATAAAATAAGTAGAGAGAGATAGGGCCACTCTACCTTGTACATATACATTCTTTATGTATATAAATTATATTTTTTACAAAAATAAAAAAGGTGTTTTTATCCACCTTGTATATATTTCTAAGAAATAAAACAAAAATTAGAAAAAAATAAAAATAAAAATAAAATAAATCTCTCTCTCACCTTGTATATAATACATGTAAATATGTATCAATCCCCATTTAATTTATACTTGTAAATAAATAATAAAAATAAAACAAAAATTATTTTATACATCAAATATTATGTTGTAAATAAATAAAATATAAAAATTTGGGTATTTGCGCAAAAATAAGAAAATAAAAATAATTGTATAAAATTCATATGTATTTTATACATGTATATAATATACTATACTATATATATCATAAATTATTTTTCATAAAAATAAATAAAAATCACATAAAAATAGTTTGAAAAATAATAAATAAATTTCATTTTAAACACTCTTTAATTTAAAATCATTTTTTATTTTTAATTGATTTTACAATTATTTTTTACTTCCTATTTTCTGATTGGTCCAAGAGGAATATTGACTCCGGTCAACTACCCCTCCCGGACCTCCCCTGGTGCGGATCCGGATTTTGCTCTTATTTCTCCAAATTTTCTTGACTGGATCCTGCACCCTCTAGCTCCGATTTTCTGCCCGTGTCTCCCCAGTGGATCGGTGATCCTCATGGATCCCTAGGGAGTCGCTGCCCCGACTCGATTTATCCGTCTGCCTGTGACGTGCTATATTCTTCATTTGCCTCCCCAGCAACACAGCTTGCGCCACACACCCTTTTGATACCCTAGAAAGATTCCCCTTGGTGACAGCAATCGGAGGCCGCCTTTGGTCATCGGAGAGGAGTTGTGCAGTCGACGCTCGCCTCTCGTGGCCGGAGCACCGCCGCGACGAGCCTCCTCTACCTGCTGCAGCGAAGTTGAGGCAACGACCACGCCGTCTGCATCCCATGGAGCTCAGGATTCTCTTAGGACCCTCAGGTAACCATTACGTAGTCCTTAGCTCCCTTATCTGATTCAATCTTTCATTTGCCATCCGCCGTACCTCCGCCAGCTCTGACCAGCCGGTCGGAGCCTCGACCCGTGCATCTATCCATTTTGATCGATGACCCAGCTCACCCTTCATCTTCTCACACCATCTGATCATCCTAATCTTGGCTCGGATTGCCAAGATTAGGCCCCAGGTCTCATCTATCGCTTTGCCGGAGACCCCCCTTCTATTCACCACTGTTTCTCTTTAGTTTAGACAAATAACCCAGACCGGAGCCTTGATCCTAGTCCGAGCTTTACCTTGCAGGGCTTCACGCACGTAGAGACACCCCAGACCACCTTCAACTATCCTCGTCGGAGCTCGCACAGATCCCAATCATCGTCGCGAAGATCTGACCGTCGGTGACTCCATCTGAGCCGTTCACCCGACACGGAATGGCCTCCCACTTATTTTGGCACCGACCGATCATTCATCGGAGCGCCGGATCCTCACTGGTGCTCTAGAGAAACTTGCACAGGCATAGTTCTTCTAGAGCCTTCTTCTGCCGTGGGATTACTCCCCTCACCCAGATGCCATCTCAACCATCCATCTCCAGCAGCTGTTAGGCCGTTAGATGTCAGATCTAACGGCCCCTGTACCTGCCACGTCCCCGACATCTGACGACCGTTAGATCTGACACCTGACCGCACCAGAGCCGCACGTTCGCACCCAGCCAACGCACGCCACCTGTCCACCCCATGCGCAGCTCACGTACTGCATGGGTAATTTGCTCAGCCTCCTTGCATTTATTTCCATTTGTCTTTTAGTCTGTAAAAAAAGTATGCAGTAAACCATTTTATACTCTTACCCCTCTAGTTTTCCATATTTGCTTTCTAGTCTTGTTTGTGTGGACTCACGTGCGTCGTCACGTGGGACTCTGGGTTATTTGCATCATTTTCCTTGGACTTATCTGATGTTATGAATTGAATTTTATTTCTTATATTTACAAATATACCCTTGTGCATGCTGTTTTGAGACATGTGCAAATATTGATGTGAAAATTGCAGAACAGATCTTATAGTTTCTGTGCGTGTTATAATTTGGTCCAGAGACATGTATTCTTTGCATTTTGGTCCCTATATGCTATGTGTTTTATTTTTGATTAAATAAATATAATTTTAGCTCCAAAATTCATGAAAATTTGATACGTGGCCCAAGCCACTGTGTAGGAATTTTGGTGAATTTTTGGTTTTGTTTTTGTTTGCTATTTTTAAAAATTCAAAAACCATAAAAATTGTTCCTGTTTGTTTTAGAAAATCCATTAAAAATATTAAAAAGCCTTGAAAAATTCTAAAAAAAATATTGATTGCTTGTTTTGTGTTGTTTTAATTTCAGTCCAATTTTCACCTTATTTCCATTTATATAAACTGTGAAAATTAAAAAAGAGTAAAAATCTTAGAAAAATCAGTAAAAATTCCTAAAAATAAAAAAATGTGTTCTCAGTTACTACAGTTAGTTTTCATTTTATAATTTATCATAAAAATACTGTTGGGATTTTATAGGCATTTTAAGTAATTTTAACTTTCCTTTAGATTCCAGCTGGACATTGGTCACTATTTTTGATGTTATTTCATTTTTAGAAAATTAATTAAAAATAAGAAAACTCCATAAAATCCACAAAAGCATTTGAATATTTTAAAAACACAAAAATATTTTTATCTTGAATTTTGAGTATTTTTGAGTCTTTAAATAATTGTTTAAGTGTTGATTTTTGATTTCCTTTTATCCTTTTTCTTATATTAAAAATCATAAAAAAATTTTGAAAAACATAAAAACCACCATTTCTTCTATTTTCTTGGATTCCCGAGTACTTCGTAGCTTTCGCATCACGTGCTCCTTGTGTTCGACCCTGGTAGCTATACCAAGTAAAATAAATTAGCGAGATCGCTCTCTTGGTTTGATTGATTGATTTTTTGGTGGTCTTATTTTCTTGATTGAGCCCGATCCGAGTGGTTGAGGTCGCAACGGCCATTGATACCATTTTACCTTAATCACTCGGTTCGCTCGTCATCAATGCCTCATGTGGAGGGTCCAATTTCGCCAAGGATGGAGACCAGGTCCGGGCCATCTATGAGGAGATGGCATAGAACTACACAGTGATGTCCCAGACCCATGTCTACAAATAGGGGAAGCCCCTTTCACAGACCGTGTCCTATCAGAGGATAGCACGGGTTGATGCAGGTCCATCTACTTCGTTAGCAACAACACAAGCAGAGTCTTCAAAAATTGACATGGGGATTATTAATGAGAAGTTGGACCGCATAGAAATTATAGAGAAGAAGTAGTGCCAGGGCATGACACAGATAGACTAGTTGTCACCGACTCTCAGTGACCTGAAGACTTAGACCATGTGTCTCCAGGAGGCATAGATGGCTTCTCAACCCCGTCTCAGGTCACAGGTTGATCACTACAACAACATCTCTTCTCAGCCACCAGCCCAGTACCGCCAAGTCCATCATATTGAAGCAGAGCCGGTTCGACCGTTGCAACATTACTCCCAACCACCTCCATCTCAGGACACTCAGATGCTGGTGTATCAGCATGATCAACCGCGACAGTTCTTCCCCCTTCCCCTTACGAGAAGGAGTAGTTGATGGAAGTCAATGGGATTTGGTACATGACTAACAACAGCTCAGGATCTGCCATGATCATCCTGGATTAAGGTGGTCTATCGGAGGCACCTCATCCTAGCAGCAGCCTGCAGCTCAGGGTAGACCGAGCAGCCAGCAACAGCAGCAGCAACCCCAGTACTCCCAGCCATCACACCACTACCAGCAGGGTCCTCGTCCCTATCATCAGGGACAATAGTGGAGGCAGCAGCAGCCTCAACAGTACACTCAACCTCCTCCACAGTAGAACCAGCAGAGCCAGCATCATTTCCAGTAAGGCAACCCATCCGATTATCATGGACCCGTCTATGAGAACCCTACCCTTGACAATCTTGCCCGCTTACTCTCAGACCAGCAGGCGTCCTTCCAACGCGAGATGGACGAGTTCTGGCAGGAGATGAGGGACATCACAAAGGGCAAGGCTACCATACACGCTCAGATCGAGCCCAATCCAAATAACCTGAAGAGGAAGTCTGAGAAGGTATAGTTGATAGAGACCACCACTCCTAGTGACTCCTTGGGTGATATTTCTTCCTATATATTTGATGCTGATTTTGTGACACTTAGGAGTGGTAGGATGCCAGCTGGCAGCGCCTCGTCTGAACGACAACCACATGATGATCCAGGAGCACCAGGCGAGGAGGATATCGGTGCTGATGTCGCTAATGATGTTGATGACAATGTTGCTGATGCCACAAAGAACGATGATCCAGCCGACGGTACTGAGGTTGTCGTTTCTCTAGATGCAGTTGGTGGTACTGATGTCACCATTCTACCTGATGCTGAGCCAGAGCACGATGCTGATGCCACAAATACTGATGTCGTGGGTGGTACTGACGCCACCAGTTTTATTATAGTTGTGTTTCCTCCTGCTATTGTATCTCATGACAGTTTAAAAAAGACCAAAAAATAATAAAGGAAATGTTTCTTCATCTACTTCGAGTCCATATGTGTTGCGTGCTGATCTTGGTATGAGCTCCATTCCATCATAGTCACAGGAACCTCTTCCTAGCCCTCTATCTGAGGAGGGCTCATCCATCCCCTTCCCTCAGACACTCTGCTTGGTGAAGGGGAATAAAAAGAAAGTCTTAAAAAGACCCAACAATTAGAGTTCAGCCAGCAGATGATAGACAGATTTTAGATTCAGCTGACTCTACAGGAAGCACTTGAGCACATCCCTCTCTTACAAAAGAATTTGAGAGAGAAGACTACCATCTGTAGGAAGAGAAGGAACCATAATGCCGAGATCCATGTGCTCACTCGTGTCACATGCTTCACAATTCAGAACCGTTTTCCATCCAAAAGGGTAGATGCAGGAGCTCCTTATGTCAGATGCAACATTCATGAGCAGTAGTTCGATCGGACTCTAGTAGACAACGACTCTTCCATCAACCTACTTCTGACAGCCTTACTCGATCGATTCGAGTTTGGCCCTCTTCGATAAAGCAGGACAGTCCTTCAGTTTGCTGATAGATCTATCAAGAGGCCGAAGGGGTTGTTGAAGGACGTGGTCATCACAATTCAAGACATGAAATTCCCTGTGGACTTCGTTGTTTTGGACATGGAGACCCCTGAGTCTGTGACATATACCCCCATCATTCTAGGGCATCCATTCTTGGCCACAACCAAGGCAGTATCCGATCATGATAGAGAGAAGGTATACTTTCACATTTGAGGGTGAGAGTATACAAATAGAGATGATCGACGCTACCAGAGCGTGGGATTTAGCTTTCTCAGAGCAGTTCAGTGATACAGAGCAGACGATAGATGTAGAGCAAGACGTCCACTAGGAGTGAGATTTTGTGATCACAGATGATGAAGCAGTTTGGTCCAACCCCAGTTTATGAGCTCTTGTTGCACCTTCAGACACTACAGAGTTTCATATTCCAGCAGATGAGAGTTCGGATAGCACATTATTAGCCGAGGACACAATTGAGGCTGATGATCGCAGTTTGGATAGCGAAGTTGATCACATTTCTTGCTCTCTTGAATCAGATCCCTCGGATTCAGACATGATTGGGCGAAGTTTGATGAGCTATTACCTTGCCAGATTCCTACAGAGCTGACCGTTAGGGTTGAGGATGAGCCAGCACCGATTACAGACACACCAACAAGGGTCTTCTTCACCAGATTTTCGTGATCAGCAAGATTTCTCACATTCAGATCTGGTTGCTTTCACACAGAAATTCTAGAAGCCAGATTTGCCAGCTCCCAGTTGCACAGAGTTCAAGACTTTGCCACAGTCGTTGAAGTATAGATTCCTTGTGGGTGAGCATGAGATATACCCAGTCATTATCTCAGCAAATTTGACTGGAGAGCAAGAATTTCGTTTGATGGAGGTTCTTGAAAGGAACTGCAAGGCGATAGGATGGAGCGTATCTGATCTCCAGGGGATAAGTCCAGCCTTGTGCTCCCACCATATTTATCTCGAAGAGGACACCAAGACATCGCGTGAGTTCCAGCGATGACTGAACCTGAATCTTCGAGAAGTGGTCATGAAAGAGATATCAAAATGGCGGAGCATCGATTTTATCTACCCCATATCTGACTCCAAGTGGGTAAGTCCATTACATGTGGTGCCCAAGAAGACGGGCATCACTACAGTTGTGAGTGAGTCTGGAGAGGAGATCACTACCTGGGTACCCATTTCTTAAAGGGTCTGTGTAGACTACAGACGATTGAATCAGGCCACCGAGAAGGATCATTTCCCGCTGCCTTTTATTGATCAGATTATCGAGAGGCTAGCTAGGAAGAGTCATTACTGCTTCCTTGATGGGTACTCCAGCTACAATCAGGTGGCCATAGCACCCTAAGACCTGGACAAAATGACATTCACCTGTCCGTTTGGGACTTATGCTTTCATACAGATGCCCTTTGGTCTATGTAACGCCCCTGCGACATTCCAAAGGTGCTTGTTGTCCATTTTCTCGAACATGGTGGGTGATTGCTTAGAGGTCTTCATGGATGATTTCTCAGTCTACGGCGATAGGTTTGATGCTTATCTTGACTGCCTAGACTGCGTACTTCAGCGTTGTATCGAGGTCCATCTCAATATATCTTGGGAGAAGAGTCACTTCATGGTGACTCAAGGGACGGTGCTTGGTCATATCATATCCAACATGGGCATAGAGATTGATCTGACAATGGTGGATATCATTAGGAAACTCAATCCACCGTCCAACTTACGACAGTTATGGTCTTTTCTGGGGCATGTCCGATGATTCATTCAGGATTTTAGTAGGATTGCCTGATTTCTTACTGGTCTGCTGACGAAAGACATCGGGTTCATTGTAGATGATAAGTGTCTTGCATCGTTCGAGACTCTCAAGAATCTAGTTGTTGAGGCTCCTGTCCTTCAGCCGCCCGATTGGTCTCTTCCGTTCGAGATCATGATGGATGCTTCTGATTTTCCCATAGGGGCTGTTCTAGAATAGAGAAGGGATGGATTACCTTATGCCACTCACTACGCTAGCCGTACATTGGATGCCGCACAGCGGAACTATACTATAACAGAGAAAGACATGCTAGCCGTAGTTTTTGCCTTGGACAAATTTAGTATATTCTTGGATCCAGACTGACTATTTACATGGATCATACTGCCATTAAGTACCTCATGGTAAAGAAGGATGTCAAAGCTAGACTGACCAAATGGATCCTTCTACTCCGGGAGTTTGATATTGAGATTAAGGATAATCTTGGAGTCAAGAATGTCGTGGTGGATCATCTCTCCAGATTAGAAAATCTTGAGGAATAAGATCATACAGCACCTATTACAGAGACCTTCCCAGATGAGGCGATCCTATCTATCGCCTCGCTTCCATGGTATGACGACATTGTGAACTTTGGCCTAGACAACGACTTGAGACCTTCCTTGCGAAGGCCAAGTCATACCATTGGGAGGATCCCATCCTTTATCTTGAAGGATGGGATAGTGTCTAGCATCGATGCATTCCTCAAGAGGAGCACCACAGCGTCCTCACATACTGCCACAAGCTTGAGGCAGGAGGACATCATTCTGGGAGGAGAACAGCATAGAAAGCGCTCCAATATGGCCTATGGTGGCCTACTGTCTTCAAGGATTCTGATGAATTCGTGAAGAGGTGTACCAATTGTCGGAGGATGCAACACATTCCCTTCTGTGAGGTTTTTGATGCATGGGGCATCAATTTCATTGGTTCATTCCCTAAGAGTCAGATATTCGAGTACATTCTGTTGGCTGTTGATTATATGAGTCATTGGGTTGAGGCCATTCCCACCCGAACCGGATGCTAAGATCGTTTGTCGATTTTTGAGAAAAATATCATTTCACAGTTCAGGTACCTAGAATTTTGATATCTGACGGGGGGTTTCATTTTATCAATGACAAGGTAAAGGCCCTTGCTAACGAGTTCAGCATAGACCATCGAGTTGCCACTCCATATCACCCTCAGACCAATGGTCTTGCTGAAGTATCGAACAGGGAGATCAAGATGATATTGCAGAAGGTCGTCCACCCATACCGAAAGGATTGGTCACAGCTTTTGGACTCAATATTGTGGGCCTATCGGACATCCTTCAAGACACCTTTGGGTACGACTCCCTTTTGTCTCGTTTATGGCAAGCCATGCCATTTACCTATGGAGATAAAACGCAAGTCGATGTGGGATGTCACTGAGATATTATTGGATCCAGAGAGTATAGGAGATCAGAGAAAGGCAGAGTTGGTAGCTCTGAAGGAGCTTAGAGATATAGACTTCTCGAGTAGCCTACTGTATAAGGAGCGAGTGAAGATATGGCATGATTCTCATATTAACCATAAGCAGTTTGAGCCGAACCAGCGAGTACGGCTATTCTATGTCAGGTTGAGACTATTTTCAGGGAAGTTGTAGAGCAAGTGGAAGGGACCATACTTGGTCCGAAAGATGCACGACAATGGCAGCATTGACATATCTGAGATATCATCAGATTCCACCTTTCATGTTAACAGTCAGCACCTAAAGCCATATCTAGATCATGATCTGCTGATCGTTGACGTTGCCCCCATTCATTTTGCATGAGATGTGGTCTTTGACACACATCATTTGCATCTCATGCCTGATTATCACTTTCTCGTGCATATGTATAGATCTAGTTGTCCATATTGCACATTCTTTTGTCTAACACCCCATCTTCATCCTTTGATTATGCTATACTTAGGGTGTACTTTACCCTAAGTATATGGGGGTGTCAGATTTTTTATTATTCCTTTTTATTATTTTTACCTCTGTTTTGCTGCCTATACCTAGGGATATTTCATCCTAAGTATAGGGGAGGTAAACCCTATACATTCTAGACCTCGGTTTTCCCTTTTTGTATAGATTTCTATACTTAGGATTACTTGATCCTAAGTATAGGGGGATCACTGACTTGTATTCATTATATTCTTTTACTCGTCATTGTAGTATACCCTTTCTTTTAACTTCCCAATACTCAGCACGAGTTATATCTTCTTCATCGCTCTTTGATCACTTTGAGGACATCATTCGAGCTAAGTATAGGGGGGGTGTCGTCTATATTGTATATATACTTTAGTCATGACTCGTACTTTCTGTGAGTGTGCAAAAATCATAACCTAAAAATCACAGAAATTTTAAATTTTTTCCTTGTATATAAAACTCGTTCTTGCACATACATGTCTGTCAATAGCTATTTATAAAAACTATTGTTGTACAATTTTTTGTAAAAATGTTTTGCTTGTAAAAATTTTTGTAAATATCTTTGTATCAAAATTATGTATATGGTACATAATTTTGAAAAATGTTTGAAAAATAAAAGTTTGCAAAAATCTTCTTATAAATGTTTGTAAATAGTTTGCAAAACTTCTTCATTTTCCTTGAATTAAAGCAAATTTCAAAATTATTGCATATTTTGAAAATTTGCATTAAAAAGAGTTTTGTACATAGTTTTGTATATTTTCTGAATCATAGTTGACATTTAAACTAGTCTGGAATTAAATTGGAAAATGGAGCTTGGTTAAGACCTTAATCCACCTAGTTCTCAAAGGAACCTTATAGGATTTGGGGTTAAGACTTTTCAAATCCATTAGTGACTTAATTCTTTGAGTTCACTAGGCTATGTTCACATGCCATTTTGATGAGCCTAAGTAAAACACTTAACAACGCATGCATGACTCTCACAGACAATGGCTTTACTTGGACCAACACCTTACACTTAGCTTTACACAGATGAGGTGATGAGGAGGTGGTTTTCTTTGGCTTGGAGTAGCATACGAGGATAGTACTTCTAGGAAGAACCTCTCATCTTCCTTTAGGGAGGGATGTGCGTCTCAACTTGGTCTAGTAGCATTGAGGTCTAAAGACATGAGTTGTGTTTTGCAATAATGCTTCAAAAGAGGGATAGTCTACTAGTTCAAGAAGAAAAACTCCTTATGTATGGTGCACCATGTAGATATGTTGTACATATGCACATCAAAAAGTTGTGTAAAATCAAGAAAACCTCCAAAAAGTAGACATGCCTGATTGAAAATAATATGCCTGTCGGAGTATATATAGTCAAATAAAGCAAAGCTTATATATTCCACCTTCTCATCTTATGAAGCTTGCAAAAAGAGACCTATCTACACTGGTTGGGCTCCCAGGGATATGTGGCTACACTGGACACGGTCCGTTCTCTTCTTTCCCCATCTTCTTGAGCCGGTTGCACTTGAACTTAGAAGGGAATACCCCACTCCTTGAGGAAAGAGCTGCTAGACTAAGGAATTAGAGTTACCTTGTTGAGGGAGGATGTTTCTTTGTTATTTCTGAGGCGGGGAGCTACATATCACTTACACGGTACAAGGAAAGATACATGGTCATCAGAGTTTGCGTATGTAGACTAGTTTTAATCTGGATTATTGAGGAATCCTAACCATAGAATGGTGGAACTTAGAGGATATTGAGTCTTGAATTTAATGAAGATAAGTTTAATAATCAACCTTGATTCTCCTTCTTTTTCTTTTCTTTTCTTTTCACTTCTTTTTCAAATAAGTATTTGCTAAGGGACTAGCAAAGGTAAAGTATAGGGGGTGATGAATCCCTGATTCTCACTCTTTATTCTTTTATTTTAGCTATTTATCTTAGCAAATCATCATGTAAATATGTGTAAATACAATAACTTAGCGTTCTGCATGCATCTGTTAATACTGTATAATTAGCATGTTTTTGTGCAAAAATAAAAAAAAGGAAAAGAAAAAGTTATAAAAATCAGAAAAATTAAATAAAAATAGAAATAAAATCCCCCTTTTTATTGTACAAAACACATGTATATACATCACACCATTTATTTATTTATTATATATCATTAAATAAGGTATAAAATTCAAACAAAAATTATTTTGTGTGCCTAAGAAAATGTTGAAAATAAATAAAATATAAAAAATGGGGAATTTGTGTAAAAATAATAAAATACAAATACTTGTACATAATACATAGGTATATTATACCTGTATATAATATTATATACTATATATGCACTTTTTCATAAAAATAATTAAAAAAAATAGAAAATTTCTTTGAAAAATAATCAACATTTTTTATTTTATTCATTTTTTAATTATTTCATTTATTATTATTTTTATTTAATTATCTTTATTTTTACCCTTATTTTGCCCTATAGCAGTTTTTGTCTGCATCTTAGGCCGGCTCTGATTGGGCCAGTGGGGAATCGTTGACCTCGGTCACCTTGTCCCCGCTAACCCCCTTTTGCCCGAGTCAGGTTTGGCCCAATTTTTTCACGACCCGACCGTGGTTCCTTCTTCCCCGATTCCAGTCCCCGAATGCGAGGCACGGGTCCCTAATCCATGCCCGATCTTTTCCTCCTTGATCCGCACCTCGATTCGCATGCCACATCTCCTCCTTGTCAGACCTGCACACCTATATATCCTGCACCCCCTTATCTTTTTTCCTTCACCTTTGGCTGCTCCACCACCTCCTGCGTACCCCTACTTCTTTTTCTAGAGTGACAGCGAGCGAGAGAGAGGGAGAGGCACCCCTTTTGGAGCATGAAGCCCCCAGGTCCGACAAGGAAACCCCTCAGCTCCGTCGTGAGGAGCTAAGCCTCTAGAAATCGTCAGCTATCGAGGCCACTACCCTGTGGACTGTCTTCCACATTCCCAGACATCTTCCTCCATCATTAGGTACTCCCTCTACCATCTATTTTCCATTGATTCAATCATTTCTCCATCGAACATAACAGCTCCTATTATCCTCTGTTTCCCGTCTCACTGCCGCATACCTCACTCCGACTTCCTCCCAATTCTCTGTTTGCTCTGCATCCTCCCACGTGACTCCATCCATCGAGCTGGAGTCTCCTAGCAGGTTGAGTCCTCAATATCACTGGAGACCTGCCTCGTTCACCCACCACCTTCGGTTCCCGATTCTAGTCATACTCTAACCCTCGTCGGAGCCAACCCTCTGAGTATCCATTCTTTCCTGCAGGGTTAAGGCACTGGAAGGCCTCGTTTGTAGGCGAGGAATGAACTGTTGAGCAGCTCTTGGATGCCATGCTTCCCCAGGACCCTTCTCTTGGTCCTGGGCCTTTTGAGCCATACAGCAGCTGCGGATCGTCACCAATGCCATTTCCCATAGCCCAGCAGCTCACGAGGATGTCGGACCAGCGCAGAATCGACGATTGAAGCTCGTCGGAGGCGAGTTCTTCCCAGTTCATTCAGATCTCTTCTCCACCATTCGATCGAGATCTATCCCAAATCTGATCGTGATCATTCCTCATCGGGAGGCCCTCGGTCGTCAGATCCATCTGAGGATCCATCGTTAGCCGTCCATCGTTGAAGGGGTATCCACTCATCCTGACCGTCCATTCGTTAGTGGAGTGCCATCGACCGTTGGGTTGTGCTTAATATATGGTAAATTGTTCTCATGCCCTTCTCTGTTTTGCCTTTATTATATAGTCCTGTAAATATTTTTCGTAGTTTGAAAGTTCTTGGATAATTTGCAGTTGGACCCTTGCTATTTTTGATATTTGAATTTCAGTCCTGATTGTGTGAACTCACGTGCTGTCTCACGTGCTTGTCTGGTGTATTTGTACGTTCTGCCCTAGTTTTTATATTTGTTATGATTTAAATGGCAACTCTATGATATTTGCACTTATACCTATGTGGTAGTATAAAGAGCATGTGCATTTATTTGTTGGATATTTTGCATCTTTGGCCCTAAGTTTCTCATCTATGTTACTATTGGGCCTGTGAACTTTATTTTAATTGTAAGTAGGTCCCTACAATCTGTATGTCTTGTTTTTATTTAAATAAATACCAAATTAAGTCCAAAATATCTATAAAAATTATTGTTAGCTCCTGCTAACACATAATATTTATTGTAATTTTTGGAATTTATTTATTATCGTATTGTATTTTCTAAAAATAAAAAACCCCTGAAAAGTTTTCTGTCTATTTTAGAAAATACATAAAAATTCAAAAAATCCACTTTAGAAATTCTATAAAAATTTCTAATTGTGTATTTTTGTATGCTTTACCTTCAATAATATTTTTGTTTCAAAAACCCTTATAAAACCCCTAAAAATTACAAAACTCTTAAAATTTTATAAAAATAAAAATTCTAGAAAAATCAGAAAAGTACAATTTCAGTTCCTATTTATATCTCTTTTTATTTACTTTCTCATAAAATTGCTCCCTAGGACATTAGGGCACTTTAAGCATTTTTAATTTGTAATATTATCCTGGATATGCACTATTTTGATTTTTAGCCCTTGTTTTATTTTTATAAAATCCCAAAAACATCAGAAAATCCTAGAAAATTAAAAAATACTTTAAAATATCACAATCCAAAAAATATTTTTATTCTTAATTTTGACTATTTTTAGCCTTAAATAAAAATTCAAAAAGCTTGTTGTTCGCTTTATTTTCTTATTTTCCTAGTTTTTAAAAATTTTAAAAATTTGCAAAATCAAAAACAACAAAAATGTGCATTTTATTTTCTAAATTACGACTACTTCGTAAGATTTCTCGTGCTCCTTGTGTTCGACGCTGGTTGATATACCACGTTAAAATAAATAGTGGAGACCGCTTACACAGTTTTGAGTGCTTTTATTGTTTGATCTTATTTGTGTGGTTCTTTCTCTTTTTCTCGATTGAGCATTGTCCTTGTGATCTGGATCGCAATGACCCTTTGATTATTTGATTCCCTAACCCGTGTCGCTTGGCTCGCTCAATAAAAATCAAGCCTCCCTTTTTTGTATTTTTTTTTAAATATTATCTAGCATATATTTTTGCCCCCGGATGTAATTACCCAAATACACTAATTGTTGGGCTTGTAGTTGGTGTTGTTTTTTATAGATCATTTTTTGGGTTAACCCTCAGAGGTTGTAGAGAAGAAAAAATGACTGAACTTTTGATTATTTTTTTTACAAATTGATAAAGAATTTTACAATCTAAAGGTGATTTAGTGACTTTGGAGTTCATATGCGTTATATATTCAACATGGATGCCATGCTTCTTAGGTTTTAGGGTTTGAGATTTAAACATATTTTGGTCTCTAGTTGTAAGGTTAGTATGTATATATTTGCATATTTATAGTTGTTCTTCTCCTTTTCTTATTCTATTCTTCCTTTTTCTTTATTTTATTTGTTAGTGGTAAAAAGATATTTTACTCATGAGTTACAATTGCTAACAAATGAGATTTAGCGAGCATTTACATGTATTCTGACTTAGATTTTAAATACAATGAAAGAATAAAAGAGATGAATAAATGTGATTCCTCACCCATATCCTCTCCATTATGGTTCTCCAGGTTTTCTAAGGATAAACCTGATTGCTTGCCTTCTGACGCACGTTGGAGATAAGAACTTTTTGTCACGATGTTCACTACGAGGACAATAAGGAGATCTATATAGATCCCCTTGGGCTTGTAGGACAATAAGAAGGAGGAAATTCTTGTTTCTGCAGGAGAAAAATAACTAATCATTAGGCCCCACACATGCAACATTTATAGGATTGGACCTATGATAGGTGGTTTCTTCCTTTTTAGGCACCGACAACTCTGAAGGTATATTCCTCATCCCTTATGATGTATTGAATGACAAAGAGTAGCTCTGTAACCATGTGGTTCCATTGCAATTTTCTGATATCATATGTACACTTAAATAAATATGTATATTTATTAAATAGGTATAAGTATTATATATTCATCTATATATTTTTTGTGTGTTATTTTATTTTAGTGTTTTCTTTATGGTTTTTATATTATTTTCATATTTTATTAGAATATAAATAATATTTAAAAGTGTAGAAAAATATAAAATGAATAAAAGAATTAAAAGAATGATTTCTCCTTTTATTTATATACAAGTATATTGTACAATAGGGGTCCAAAACCTAACTTTTGCATCTTAGCTCCAAATTGAATGAAACCATCTTCATTAAATAAATCATAAAAAGTTATATACAATTAAGGATGATTTTGATGCATTTTTATTCATACGGAGAATATTTGAGCATGGGAAGTTTGTGTTATGGAATTTTATTCCAAGTATAAAAAGTACACTGTGTATTATTTTTGTGTGAAATCAATTTTATATTTTTCTATTATTTTTATCTATATCTTTCATGTATGAAGTTTGTTTATTTAAGGTATAATAATAAAGAATAAAATAGATCCCAAAAATGACTTATTTAAGGGTAAAAATTTGAATTTTATTGTATTTTGGTCCCTTATCTCCCCCTACTCTATTCCTTGTCGGCCCAGTCATCAAGATGTCTAGGTCTAAGGGTTTTAAGATCATAAAATATCTTTGGATGTTTATTTCTTTTTATTTTCTTTTCCTTATTACTTTATTTTAACTTTAAACAATATATTTTATACAATAATTATATAATAAATAATGAATGTTAATTTATGCAAAATAATCATATTTGCATGTATTTAGCTAGGGTTTAAAGGCCAAAATGAAAGAATAAAGGTAATGAAATGGAGATTCATCACCCCCTATACATGCCTTTGCTAGTCCCTAGCAAACACTAATGCAATAAGTCCAGAAAATAAAAATAAAGAAAAGGAAAATAAAGAACTTAGATTGATTTTAATTTTCAAACTTGTCTTCATAAAATCAAAAGTTTGGAGCTTAAGTTGGACCTTTGGATTTTAGGTGTGGTCGGAACCTTATTGGGAAACAGATTTGAGACACAACAACCTCCGTGAATCACAAAACCTTGCTCGAGTCTCCTCAAAAGCATGGTCAGAATAAGTCAACTCATATGCAAACCCTTACGACTATGAATCTATCCAGGACGGTGTGTGGGATATATAGCTCTCCTTAGCTGAAGCGGTAAAAGTCAATCTTTTCCAATATGGTGACCCTAATTCCCCAATCCAACAATCTTTCCTCGAGAAGCATGGTATTCCCTTCTAAGATCAAGTACAACCAGCTCAAGAAGAGGAGGTGGAGAGAAGAATGGACGGTAGTCAGCGTACCTACCTATCCTAGGATGCTTGACCAGCGTAGTCAAGTCATCCATCTGCAGGTTCATAAATATATGTCTTTGAAGTTCAAGCTTGCTTATTGACAATACATATAAACACTCTGGCAAGCATTTTATTTTCAATCATGCATGTCCACTTTTTTTTTATGTTTTGGATTTTTCCATTTTTTTAAATACTATAAACTTCGACATTTACATATGTACTTTTTCCTCTAGAGCCAGTAGACTATCCCTCTTTTGAAGCATTATTGCAAACCACAACTTCTGTCTTTAGACCTCGTCACTACGGGATCAGGTTGGGGTACAATCACCACGAATATGTGACTTCTAACGTTTCCATTGGTTTATGTCTCATGCCGACAAATCCAACCCTCTACCATGTCAACCGAGGTGAGCAAAGTGAAAAGTGCAGGTGTGCAACATAGGTCATTATCAACAAGAGTCATGCGTGTGCTCCAAAATACTATACTAAGGTAGTTAAGACGACATTGAACTATGTCTCATGATCTCAAAGAATTAAGTCAAATTGAACAGAAGTACCTCAATTCCAGTTCCTATAAGGTTCCTGTGATTAAATATATTTAAGGTCCAACCAAGCTCCAATTTTCTTATTTTACATAGACTTCTTCAATTATAAAACTCAATCTGAAAAATGCAAATGCTGTGCACATGTAGAAAATATTTTTGTGATGCAATTTTCTCATTTTGAACTGTTTAAGGATTTTTGAAGAAGGTTTGAAAATATTTTTAGGATTTTTCATTTTGCAAATTTTAGGGATTTTTCAAAACAAAATTTTTGGAAAATGAAATAGGTACATATATTTACACGGGAGTGCTTCTTATTCCTTAAAAGAATTGGGTTTTAGGAATTTACATGTTTGTATAGGTTTGTAACAGATGTACATAGTTCTCAAAATAATTTCAAATGACTTTTAAAAGAATTTTGAAAACTTTATTTTACAAACTTATTTGACAAATAATATTTACAAACATTTTAAAAATTTGAAAACCATTTTGCAACAATTTTTCAAAAAATATATATAGATTTTTCAAAATATTTTTGCAACCATTTTTAAAACCTTTTGCAAATGGATTTTCAAAATATTTTATTTCACACAAAGAAAAGAAATTTTTAGAAATGAAACATTGTTACAAAGGTTGAAAATATTTAACAAAACATTTTCTAAATAGTTTTCAAAAGATTTTTCAAAAGGATTTTCAAACTATTTTTCAAATATTTTGCAAAAAAAACATTTTTAACATGATTTATTAATCAGTATATAGACAAAGATTTTTAATGATTTTTTTACAAGTGTGTAATTAATTTTATTTTAGCCATACTCATTGAAAATACGAAAGTACGAGTTATGACTAAAGTATATATGAAGTATATACGACCTCCCAATACTTTGCTTGAGCTATGTCCTCATAAATCAGAGAGAAAGAGAAGACATAACTCGTATGGAATATAGAATAGCCTATACGACAATGACAAAATAAAGAATGAAAGAATGAATGAGAAGTTGACCATCCCCCTATACTTACGGTGAAATATCATAAGTATAGCAAATTGTATTCTACATGCAGGGAGGGTCGAGGGTGGGAATGAACAGATCGTACTGAGATCGTTTCCCCCTATACTTTGGGTAAGGTATCTCTTAGTATAGATAAGAAAAGGATACAGTTGGGGAGATCACAAATAGAAACCAAATAATAAGAAAATGTACCAAGGCAGAATATACACATCACTCCCCCTATACTTAGGGTAAAAGATCCCTGAGTATAGGCAAGAACAAGAGTGATGAAACAAAATGAAGAATAAACACTCGAGGTGTACACCCCATATACTTAGTTCAAAGTAAGTTCTAAGTGTAGCAATGAAGAAGGGGTGGCACCTTTTTGGAAGAAAAATAAAATGAAAACGAAAAGAAGAAAAGTTCAAAAATAAATTAAACTCATCCACCTCGCATATACTTATGACAAAGTACATCCTAAGCAAGGCAAACCACACAGAATGAGTTGGACGAGCAAAAATGGTAGATGAAAGGAAGAAAACAAAAGAAAATATACAGTGAGGTGGATGTACATATATCAAGACGGTAGTTCTTGCGTGATCATAGAGGAATGGATCTGACAAGGTGTAGGTCGATATCGGGGTCATCAACAGACACAAACTGATCCGGATCGACCTGATGAAGATCCTCAACAATATCAAAGCAGAATGGCACAAACTGCTAAGTACAATAGTGTGGTCATGGCCAGTCTCCGCTAAGTCACATCGAAAGGCCTGAATTCCTTGATTAAAGAAGTAAGATTAAATTCGGAATATCCAGTCTCTACTAAGTCTGCCCTATGCTATAAAGTGTCTATAGTGTAAATACCGCGGATGTCATCAATGCATCACTACTCACCGGAAAGGGGAACTCCAAGGTCTATGCTTTTCGACTCTTCCTCACCAAAGAGGAATCCTCAGGTCTAAGAATCATCCATCAAAAATCAAATCTCTCTGATATCAGCATCGAGGTCATAGTCCTCAGGGTCGGCTAACATAGGTATGCTCTTGTCAAATGCATGTCTCTGGTCAAATGGTGGGTGCGGTGATCAGCACATCGCTTCGACATCAGAACAAAAACAAATCTCTTCAGATCCATAATCAATAATAACTATTGCAGAGGTGAGAAAAGGTCATCCCAAGATGATTGGAGTGCTGGACATGCGAGCCCACGGCGAGCCATTATGCAATAAATGTTTTTGCAAATATAATTTCTTGATCTGAAATGAAGAATAACTAATTTGCATTATATGTCCTTTAGTACAATTAGGATTATGTACCATGGCCATCTTAATGATCATACAATTGTTGATTCAATTATTGAATCATAGAGGCTGGTGCTTGGATGAATATCTAAGGAGTTAGATTAAGGACTCATCAAGTATCGTCAAATGATTATTAAGAGATAATATCTAGTATGAGAAGGAGATGCAATACTTTCTCTAAAGGATGATATCTAAATGACCTCTTAATACAGGTCCTCTGCATAGGAATAGAGATTCGGAGGTGTTAGATAAGTTAGGTCAAAGAGTTGACTTAACGAGATCGAGATAACCGAAGTCCTATGTCATATGCTATCATGATATATGCACGCATCCTCTGAACGGAGATAGAGGTGTTGCTATATGTCTGAGTATGTGCATTTGGCAGACCAATAGGTTGATGACCTAACCAAGGTCTATACATCGGTGCGCTGGTGTGCATGCAAGGGCATATAAGTAACACTATCTCTCAAAGGGATCATACATATTCATTGCTGAACCGGAAGACATGAGCTCACTCATGAGATATTGGGAAGAATCAAATTCCGTGCACGGTCATCTCTCTTTGGAAGCTTGACTGAATTTGCAAGGTTTGATATATGCTTAAAGTATATGATCAGCTCCTAGGTACGATATATTCTTTTGGAAAGTATATGATCGATACTGACTCCCAATGATCAAATGAGAAGCTTAATGATAAAATCCTAAAGTAGACAGTGTAAAATTGATCTAATACTTTGGGCTTACTCTGATTTTCCAGTTTGCATGATGTACATGTATTAGGAATACCTATGGGTGATGTGATCATAAATAGTTGTATAACCATGACACTTCCATTCCTAGGGAGTGATGAAACATGTCTGGATTTTAGTGACTCCTCTCAGTAGAGAAGTGATATGATCTTGATCGAAATGTTGGACATTGATCTGAATGTGATTCAGATGCAATGAGAAGATTAGATTTGAGATATTGACTAAATTAAGTATCTATGTGAGGTCCGTAGGACCTGGATTTGAGATGTGATCTCAATGTCCAAGTCACTATAAGTGGAACAATACAATCGTTCTGTCGTTATCTCCAAGTGTTCACAGAGAAATCGCATTATCCTTGAAAGATTTCATGGATAATTTCATTGTTGATATATGTATCCAATCACTGAGAAAATTGATAATTAAATGTGATTTCATTATCATGAATAATATGATTTTTTTTCATATTATTTGGCCATATAAGGAGAGTTATCCAGGATAATTAATTGTGATTTAATTCTCAAAGATGCGAATAATGTGAATGTGATTAATATTACTTGGGTACAAGATAATAGAGATCCAAGTATTAAATGTGATTTAATTATCATGGATATGAATAATGTGGATAACACTATCCATATTAATCATATATATTATGAATATGATTTATAATATATTAGAGAAAACCTACTGTGATTTATATTTGTTGATTAATTATTGATATGAATTGGATTCACATTGGGTAATTAATTGAAAATATAATTTACATTTTGTTTTGGGATGTGAAAGTGATTCACATTTTCCAATGGCATGATTGCAATATTCACAAGAAAATTATGACATATTTTATGTGAAATAATTTACAACAAATATTACTGTAAATCTCGGAGATATAATGAGATAAAGAGAACTCATGAGATAATGAGATCTCATGAGATTATTGACCCATTCCACCTTGAGAGGGTGGACGGCCATCAAAATCCATTGGGATTGAGTGGTAGTCCTCCCTTTTTAGGGGATATGGTCAATCTTCTTATTATCTCTAAGATTGATTAATTAATTTGATTGAATTTAATTTATATTGATTTATTAATATATATTAAATTAATTAAATCAATTATTATTGTGTTTCCACAACAACATCATGTCTATTGAAAAAAACACAAATCAATCTCATCCACTTATTTTGAGTGTCCATGGATTGAGATCCATGGACTCCCAAAACCCTATATAAGAAAAGGAACCCCTTGCTCTTCAAACTACAACAAATAATGCTCTCTCCCTCTCTCTCTCTCTCTCTGCATGTCATGTGTCTCTCTCTCTCTCATTGTGGCTGTCCACCATGGAGCCATTGAGAGAGTCACCATCGTCGAAGCATCGTCGTTATGCTGTCGGAGTATTTGCTCATGGATCTTTGTCTCCTTCGATTCGCCTTGCTCATAAAGAAGATATTGGATCTCATGTGATGAGATCAGGAGATTCGTCGCTTAGATCATAAACATGAATTGAGAGGATCACACGTCTCATCAACGTGGTCGCAAGCATCTCCTCCATTGGATTGGACTTGAGATAGGAGGTCTCTTCGTTTAGAGACTCGATCGCAACCACGCTTCAAGAGGTAAACCTAGTACTTGTTTACGGTTTAGAAGAAACAATCCGAGAAGTGTTCTTGGATCATGTGGTTTAATCATTCGAAATTTTTTAAAATTCCGCTACCTTGAGCGACTAATACGACTAGTCGCTCGCGATCACATACGACATGATCCTCGTGCTTCCAAGATATGCTTAAGGATATCCTTCAAGTGGTATCAAAGTCAGTTTGGAGGTTTTGGATGTGATCCCTAAGCTTAGGAAGACTTGGGTTCATAAGGGTTTGTGAAAAGTTTATCGCATTTCATTCACACAGCCCTATTTTGTGATTATGTTTGTTCCTATTTAAGAAGTCTAAACACAAAATTATCACTTGGATAATGTTACCCTTAATTAACAAAACCGTGGGAATTGAGATTGCGTGATTTGGAATCTGATTGCTCAAGATATGATCTTTTTAATGAACATATATCCACTGTTTCGGGGATGGCGAATCTTGACGTAATTAAAGAGTTAGTTATTTTTTTGAAATACCTAGAAATATGTGCTAATCACTTGGATTCTGTTATAAATCAAATTAGCAAACGTTAGATACTTATTTTGCTTGATTTGGATTTAAATTGATTGAGGTAAGATAATTTTAGTGAATGTGGGTCACTGCTGGAAATTACATTCCTAATCAAGAACCTTTTGATTGCCATTTAATAAATTAGTGAAATTAATGGTTAATTTTCTGGAATAATTATGGATAAATATTTGAGAAATATTTGATGATAATTATTTCCTTAAATGACATTGTCTTAACCAATAATTGATTAGCTATGATCTAGATCACAAATTAGTTACATCATACACTTTCCAACAAACTTTGATACTTGAATAGGATTGGAGATTTGTTTAGAAAATCTCCTTATAGTGTTAATCAAAATGGTTTTGGTTATCACTATATGGTATAACTTCAGTTAAAAAATCTATTATCATCTCAAGTACAAAGTGATCAATTTGGCATTATCCTAACCCGAGGCGGATATGGTGTCTAGTAGGGGAGCGTTGGGGTAGCAGGTTGCTCCTTGAGCGGTCTGTACCACTCCTGTCGGTATTGGCCATGACAATGGGTAGGTAAGGGATAATGCTCGAGAGATCATGATGTATTATTCTAATTATTAAAATTCGAAATAATATGTATTTTTGAGATAATACCATATTTCAAGTAACAATTAAAAATGTTTGTTGGATATTAATTGGATCATTATTTAATACGATTAGATTAATTAGAATCCAACTAAAATTAAAACACTCTATTATGAATAGAGTTTTTATTTCTCTTGTAAGAATTAATCATAATGAATATGATTCAAAATAATTAATTCAGGAAATAAACTACATATATGATGCAACGAGGAAATCAGCCTTAGAAAAACAATTTCTATTAATCGTGAAGCACAAGTAGCTAACTATCGGGAAGAGAGACCTGAGTCCAGTCTTCGATGCCAATCTGTGCCCACCACAATGGGTCCTTACAGCGTTGTATACAGCCTCTCTCAGCACGTGGTCTCTAATCCCAATATGTTAACTTTTTGATTTTATTTTAGCTAAGTCCAATTACGATCTATAGGAACCGATAAGCAATATGGTGTGGGGCTTTAGCTAATTACGTCACAATCAGCAAAAAATCCTAAATCTAAGGGCTAAATCCGCGAGAATCAAAATTAATAAAAGTGATTAAAAAATAAATACGAAAAACCACGGTGAGATCCCCCCGAGTACACCGGTACTCAGTGAAACAAATCCCGAAGTGTCTAAGTATCCAAGCAAGTGTCCAAGTCCTACCATTATTACAGTAATAAAATGTCTGTAGAAATAAAACTAATCCATCTAAAAAATAGCTCTCTCTCTTTCCTTTTGCTCCTCCTCGGATGTGGTCTCCTCCAACAGAAAGCTGAAGCATCCCTCGGGCGGTTCCTCACACAAAAAGTGAAACAAAAAGATATTAGAAGGCAGTTATATCAAATATACACAAAAATGAACAAAAGTGAAAAATGAGCAAAAAATGAAATAAGACTACTAAGCCATGCTCCCCAACAACGACACCATTTTGATGACTAGATCGGCCACTCGGGTTAAATAAAAAATAAACAAGGGTCGTTGTGACCCAAATCACCATAATAATCAACGAGAAAAAAATAAAACCACTCAGAAAACCATCATTCAACCATAACTAAAAAATTATGAAACTACAATCATTTTGAAGATAATTTTATTTAGAATACAATGGAAGTGAGTTTAATTCAATTTGACTTCATATGAAGCCGGAGTTGGTCTTTCAATTATAGCTTTACAGCTTTTTCCTAATGTGGTTACTTTTATTTTGTACATGATTTTATTTTACAAGTATTTTTATTATTTAGAAAACATTTTATTTACAACTTTTGTTTTGAAAATTATTTAATTTGAAGTCAATTTATTTATAAATAAAATAGTGTAAGTTTTGTACAAGTACACTAATGAATCCACGATTCATCATCTTTTTTCTTTTATTTTAGCTTCATTTCCTTAGTCAAACACCTATAAATACCTACTAATTCCATTAAATTACCATTTTACATGCATTTGTTAAATATGCATTTTTAACACTTTTTGTTCTCAAATAAAAGAATAAAAAAGAAAAGAAAAAGAAAAGAAAAATGAAGGATGTATTTATGGAATAAATGTAGACCGATCCGAACCTCGAGAGAAAGTCAAGAGTTGACCTGATCGATCAGGAATAAAGTAGGGGGAGATAGGGTCGTTAATCCAAAAATCAAAAAATAATTTGTAAATTTTTCCCTGTATATTTGTACAAAACTTACACTATTTTATTGACCTTAAATCAAATATTTTTGTAAATAAAAGTTGTAAATAATATTGTGTTGTAAACAATAAAAATAATTGCAAAGCAAAATAATATAGAGATAACAATTAACCACACTCAGAAAAAGCCGTAAAGCAATAAATGAAATACCAATTTCGGCTCCATACGTACTCAAATTGAATCAAACTTACTTCCATTAAACTCTAAATTAAATTATCTTTCAAATGGCTATGGTTTCATAATTTTTGGAGTTATGATTAAAAAGTCAGTTTTCTGTGGTGTTTTGTACAGTTTTACCAATTACATATTTGTATATTTATTCATATTTATATGCATAATGTACATAATTTTAAATATTATTTTCATTAAAAATAAAATAATATAATATAAATACTAAAATGAAAAAAATTTATAAAAATAATTTCCTTATTTGTAGATATGTATATTGTATTATATGTATATAATATTCGTATACAACTAATTTCCTTATATAAAAATCACCAAAAAATAAATATCTAACATTAATTAATTAATTTAATTTAATTAAAAAAATTTATTTTGATTTAGTTATTTAGTTCATCATTTGATTTAAAAACCTACCTTACATATAAGATATTATTCCATACCTTTAATAGTCGCCATTAAGGTGGCTAGTTAAATTTTGTAAATTATTTAAGTTATTTATTTTAATTCATTCTGAAATTTATTTTTAATTAATTATATAATTTAATTATTTTATTTAATTCACCACTAAACACCTTTCCCTTTTGTACATTCTTTCCTTTTTGATTTTTCTTCTCTTTTTATGGGATCATGCTCCCTCATTCATTCTTTGATTAATCTTTGGTGGAGAAGAGCCCAACCTCCGAGAGCTACCTTGTTGAAGAAGGGTGCCTAGCCTCTGAGCTGTCCGGTGATAGTGTGTCGGCCCTCGTCGAGGCCATCACGACATATCTGCTCTCGAGGTGAGATCCATTTTCTTTTCTCGTTATTTTGCTTAGATAAACCATAGATTTAATTTTTGCGTCAATTTTATTAATCTTTAGATCATAAAAGCCCAAGAAAAATTTTCACCACAACTCTATTCCGATCCGACACTGATTTTGTGGACCTCATCTCGCGATCTCTCCGTTTTACGTTCTATCTCACGCAACCACGCACCTTCGACCACACACGTGGTTGGAGACACGGATCATTTCCTCACTTTCCGTCGGATCCCCCTTGACGCATCATGTTTTCTCTAAAAATAAGACAAATAAAAAAATGCATAGTTGTTTTTATCTCTAACATTTGTTTTGCATGAAAACTAAAAAATAAATTTTTTTTATTTTTGCAATTGATTACAGTTTCTGCCAAAAAAATATAAAAGAAAAAGTTTTTCTGTTATTTCTGACTTACTGTTTAAAAAATATAAAAAATATAAAACAAACAAAAAAATCAGCAGGACCGCCCAACGAAGACCCCTCCACGTGGAACCCTCAGCCTTCACCGCCGACCATCCCCATCACCGACGGTGGAGCATCGCTGCCATCTCCCGATAGCGCCCGGCCGTGCCACCACCCTCCAGTCGAAGGTGGCTCCGACCTCCAGCTCGCATGACTGTGCGCACGGTCTCCACGCCCTGCCGAAGACCCCCACGACACCCGGTCGTGCCTCCGCACTCCAGCGGTCCACCCACCTACGCGCGGCCTGTGCCCCACCGAACGCGACCATCTTCCAATAGGCGGCGGCACCGCCCATACCTCTACCATCGCCGACCACAGCTGAAGCCGCGCCACTGCCCAAAGCTCCAGATCATCGACATCCACCGCCTGTAGTGCTCCGCCAAGAGCTTTGCCTCCTGTCGTGTAAACCACCTCCAATACATCCGCGCCCCTCCGTCGCCAGTCGCCCAAGAGCCGCTCCAGCCCCGCCGATCAGTGGCGCGGCTCCATCCGTCCATCTTGTTTGGAAACGAAGAAGACTCCAACAAACCCTAGGGGGCATTTTTTAAAATAAAATACATTTGGAAAAATTGCGGTGAAGCTCTTGGAACTTTTCAGAATTATAAAATAGTCCATGTACTCCAAAGCTAATAACGTTCTTGGCACATGACTATTTGGGTAAATTTCACTTTTTCTCCCGCAAGTTTATACTTTTTATATTCAGTGCAAAAACTTTAACTACTTGCATTTACGTCCATGTGCTTCCAGACATTGAACTTGCTTGATCTTTTTATACAAATAAATATGTTTATTGTTCTAAAAATTCTCATAAAAATTGTGCATACTCCTGCCATAGTGTTCTTCATTGTATAATTTTTTCATTGCATTTTATTGATATTTAATATATTTAAAAATTCAAAAACAGTGTATTTTTGTCTGCCTGAAATTAGAAAATTCATAAAAATTCGAAATTTTCCTAAAAATTCCAAAAAAGTATTGTAGGTGTATTTTACTGTCTTTTAATTTCTACCCAATTTTTGTGCACATCATTTATAAAAACCAAAAAAATTGTTGAAAAACTAAAAATCTTAAAAAATTATAGAAAATTGTAGAAAAATTAAAAAAAAATCTGATTTCAGTCTCTGTTTGTAGATATTTAGTTTTACTTTAGCTTAAAAATAACTTCCAGGAGTTTTGGGTACTTAAATTAATTTTAAGTTGAAAAATAGTCTTGTCTGTGCATTGTCCACTTTTATTCCCACTTTTTCATTTTTATAAAATCACAAAAATATTAGGAAAATTTGAAAAAATTACCAAAACCATTTTAAAGCATGTAAAAACAAAAACATTTTTCCATGATTTTCTGAGCATTCCTGTATATTCTGAAAAAATATAAAAAGAGTGTGGTGTGTGTATTTTTATCCACTTGTGACTTGTGCTTTATTTGAAAATAAAAAATTGAAAAAGCAAAAACCATTAAAATTATCTTCGAAACTTGACTACTTAGTTTTTAAATCGTGCTCCTTGTGCTCGACCCTGGTCACTATATCAGGTAAATATAATAGTGAAACCGCTTACATTTGATTGTTTGATATTTCTCTCAAGTGGTTAAATAAAATTTTCTCGTTGACCGAATCGATTGGTTGAGAACAACGACATTGCTTAATTTATATTCCGTCTCGACCGCATCGAATTTTGTGTCATCATACATAAAGAGTAAATTCAAAATATTTACAATACATTTTTATGATTTTCTGATTAAGAACCCTATCTCGCCCTACTTTATTTCTGGTTGACCAAGCCAATTCTTGACCTTCTCTCAGGGTTCGGGTATGCATGTATTTATTACATATATACAGTCTTTTTTTCTTTATTTTCTTTGTTTTTCCTTTATTTACGTACATATGCAAGTTAGTAAGAATAAGGAGTTAGTATTATATACAGGTGTTTTATAAGGGATTTTAAGCTAAAACAAATGAATAAAGATGATGAAATGCATATTCATCATCCCCCTATGCTTTACCTTTGCTAGTCCCTTAGCAAATACTTATTTGAAAGAATAAGTGAATAAAAGAAAAAGAAAGGAAAAATGAAGAAATTAGGACAATATTGAGTATTAAACTTATCTTCATAAAATTGTAGTATGGAACTCTATCAGACCTTTGGATTATTAATATGGCAGAACCTTAATGGGAAATGGATTTAAAACCTAAAAACCTCTAAGATTCACAGGACTACTATTCAAGTCTCCTTAATACTCATGTCAGAACAAGTCTACATATACAAATCCTTATGACTATGAATCTTTAGTAGTAAGGTCTAAGTGAAATATAGGTCCCCATCTCAAAAGTAGCAAAGAAATAACCTCTCTCAACAAGGTAACTCTATTCTCCCGGTCTAGCAACTCTTTCCTCGAGGAGCGGGGATATTCCCTTCTAAGTTCAAGTACAACCAACTCAAGAGGGGGGACGGAGAAAAGAATGGACAGTAACCAGTGTAGCTACCTATCATTGGATGCATGAACAGTGTAGTCAAGTCATCCAGCTGCAAGCTTACAAAAAATAGACCTTGAAGCTCTTATTTTTATTTTATTTTATTTTATTTTACTTGTATATACACTCTGGCAGACATTTTACTTTTCAATCAGGCCTGTCCACTTTTGGAGATTATGCATTTTTCTCTTTTTTCTCTTTTTTTGAAAATATATACAAGGTGCAGCATATACCTAAGGAATTTTTCCTCTTGAGCTAGTGGACTATCCCTCTTTTGAACCATTATTACAACCCCACAGCATCCTGTCGTTAGACCTCAATGCTACTAGATCAGGTTGAGATGTACAACCCTCCCTAGAGGAAGACGAGAGGTTCTGCCTAGATGTACTACCCTCGTATGCTACTCCAAGCCAAAAGATTCTGCCTCCTCACTACCTCCTCCGTGAAGAGCTAAGTGTAGAGTGTGTGTCCAAGATAAGCCATGGTCTGAAAAAATCATGCATGTGTTGTTAAATTTTCTACTTAGACTAATCAAGACGACATGTGAACATAGTTTTATGGACTCAAAGAATTAAGTCACTAGGACACGAAAAGTGTTTACTCTAGTCCTTATAAGGTTCCTCTAAAATTAAGCGGATTAAGGTCCAAGTAAGCTCCATTCTTCAATTTTATTCCTAACTTAGTTTGAATGTCAATACTATCCTGAAAAATGCACATGCAAATGCAAGAAAGTAAATTTTTTTGAAAGGTGACCCAAGTCTATATACACACACACGTGGATTTTATGAATTTATATACATATCCCAAAAATAATCATATTTAAAAGTACGAGTTATGTATAAAATGCAAATACCGTATTGTCATTGATGTCTTGGTGTAAGAACAACAACGTGGTCAACAATGTAAATGAGGACACGCAGATAGGCTATCAGGCGGGTGTTTGCTATCGGGTAAATAGATGTGTACATAAAATCGGGCATTGGTAGCACAAAAGAAATCTTCGGCTCATGGTCAGAATGGAGTGAATGTGTGGAGGCAAAAAAATGGAATGTGGAGAAAGAATTATCAATCACAGAATCATCCACGTCAATCACCGTATCAAAAATGTACGGAAGGTCATGATCAAGAGACTCAATAAGAGAGTAGATATCCAATGCATGTAATGAAGAGAGTTCAGGTAAGTCATCGAATATCTCAAAGGTTGGCTCATCCTTGCGAGGGTCGTCAAGGAGAGAAGAAAGATCAATTTCAGAAAACTCAGAAGAATTGGAAGAATCAGAACACTCAGAATAATTAGAAGACTCACTCTCGTGATCCGACAGATTGGACGCATAATAACGGAGTGAAACCAAGTACAAAGTGCACACCACCTGCAGATAACCCCAGGGAGATGTGAGAAATCAAGATAATCTGTGGGAGATAACGAATGATTATATTCAAATAACGAGTTCTCTCTCAAAGTAAAAGAAAAACCATCCAATGAATAAGGAATATCATGCTCAAAGAAATCTTGGTCAAGATCAAAGATATCATTGACCTGCCAGTGTGAATGGATCTGAGCTTGGGAAATATTGGTAGCATTTGACGCTCGGAGTTAAGGGTGGGAGGGAGGGAAAACATGATTGATGATAATTTTTTTATTTTTGATGTTTTTTAGTGATTACTAATGATCTTGAGAAAATTAACGTAACGAACTCAACACCAAGGACATACAAAAACAATGCAAACCCCCGATTCACCTACTCAACGTAATGTGAAAATTGTGAAGGCTCGGTCTCTTAATCTTGTCTGTTTTAGAGTTTGGTGAGAATCACAAAAATTGTACAAACACTTAGGTTGACTTATGGGATTTGGGCACTAACCTTAGTGTGTATGCGACCAATTTAAAACTAATAAAATGAGGGAGTTGCTCTCCCAAAACAATGATACAAATTAATTACATTTAATTTTAATAGTTCAAGTGATATTAGCAGTCCCCGTTTTAGGCAGTTGTCACTTGGTTTGAATATTTTCAGTGAATCACCTACCGAGTGTCCAATTTCCTTTTTAACTTATGTAAGTTAAAACAAGGAAGGAGATAGGAAATGCCAATGTGCAATTAAATACAATGATGCATGCAGGGGTTAGAGATGTCTACCTTGTCGCCAACACTCTACATGTAGGGTGATCCGTGCAGAAGTTGAATACAGAAAAATAAACTAATCTATATGCAAATGCAAGTGAACCGTCCTAACAGTATCTTCTATTAACGAGCAAGAGCTAATTAAATTTGAATAAGTCCAATTACGCTCTATTCTATAGGTACAGAAATTCTTGTAAGGGCTTTGGACCTAATTAATTACCTGACTCAAGCAAGTTAATGAAGAAATCAATAGGTGGCTCACGAAATCCGCGTGAAACAAATAAAAAAAGCGATGAGAATAAACCGGTGAGGTCCACCAAGTACACCGGCATTTGGCAAAACATGCCCTGCAAACAAGGTATTTATTGTCCTTTTACAAGAGTCCAACTTATAGAAATTAAAAAAAGGAAAGTCTATGCAATTTTTTGGTACCCTTCAAATCTTCTTCTCCTCCTCTCACGCTCTCCTGCAACTTCGAGATGAATCAAGCCACCTCTACTTCGCTTGGATGCTTCAGCTCTCCAAAGATCACCTTCATTGCTTCGCGGGCCCTCACAAGAAAAAGGAAAGAAAGAATGTGTAAGAAACATAATTATAAAATTAGAGCAGGAAAAATGAAATAAATACAATGAATATGAACAATGGAATAAATGTGGAAAAATATAAACAAATATGTACAACCAAGAATAGCAAGTCAAAGGAGAAACATAAATACCCTCGTCGTGCCTCCCCGACAACGATGCCATTTTGTTGAGAGAGAATTTCAAGGGGTAATTATTATTTTAATATTATCGCTGCAATCCCTAAAACTCCCAGTTCAAACAAAAAATGTGTTTTTATTCACAGATCAAGCTACAAAATAATTACAAAAGAATAATGTGTAGACAGAAAATTTTTTCTTCTTATTTAACCTGTATAGGAACATGATCAAATTCAGGGAGGATACAATTCCTTAGGGTTATTCAAATAATCAAAAAAGACAACTACAAGAAAAAGAGAATCTCAAATGCAAACTACATTGATTTTGTGAATTTTTTATTTTATTTATTTTCTGATTTTTAAATTTTTAGTGATTTATTTTTTTCCAATTTTTTATTTTCAAAAATGTGATTTTCAAACCAAATTCAAGCATAAAAGAAATGTAATTTTTTCTTTTTGGATTTTTCAAATATAACAAAAATACTCAAAAATTTCTAAATAAAATCTTTTTGTGTTTTTATGATTTGTTACTATTTTGTAATTTTTTAGAGATTTTTAAATTTTGTTAGGATTTTAAAATGAATATAAACATGGGAAAATGCAAACACTGAGTAAACAAGATTATTTTATAATTTAAAAATAAAAAATGAAATAAAAATTACGAAAATTAATGTTCCTGTAAACTAAAGAAAATTGTCTATACACATAGGAACTGAAATCTCATTTTTTTATTTTTCTATAATTTATGTGATTTTTTAAGATTTTTAGTATTTTACAATTTTTTAGGATTTTATAATAATTAATGCACGAAAGTTGGAAAGAAAATAAAATGCACAAAAATAAAACTAATGTAATATATTTGAAAATTTTTACGTAACATTTGAATTTTTATGATTTTATTAATATCAAACAGGGAAAAAATGCAGAGTTTTTGATTTTTTCAGAATAGTAAATAAAAATAAAATGCAATGAAAATTTTATGCTAGAAAGAGACATACATCACGAGTATTACAAAATTTTTGCAGAATTTATTGATAATGAAAAACATTTATTTCAATGAAAAGAGAAAGCAAAATCAATATCTGGAGTACATGGATTAAAAGGAAATTATTCAATGCTTTATAACCTAAAATTAACAAGAAATGAATAAAGGGAAAAAGTCACAAACTACCCAGGAAGGGTGTGTGCGCTGCATGTGCTTGAGCTCTTGCGGGGTTGTTACGCAATTTCTCAAATCTCCAGGGGCGGACTGAAATTTTTCCATTTTTTATTTTAAATCGTCGAGGGTCCATCTTTATTTTCTTTGTTCAAGGCCAAGGGAAGGGGGCGCCGCTGCTATTTTCCTTTTTCACGCAAGGCGACAGGCCTCGGTTGGCGGTGGTCGGCGTCGACGGATGACGACGCGCTACAGGTGGCTGCAACGACAGGACGCGGTGCTCGCACGGCAGTATAGCTAAGGCAGTCGGAGGCGGTGCTCCTTCGCGCGGAGGAGCTTGTGGGGCGACACACGCCTCGCGGCGATGGGGCGTTGATGGCTATCTAGTTGCGGTTGGGTGGAGATGTCAAGGCAGTGAAGGTCGGCAGCACTCCAGATGGTGTTGAGTCATTCGTGCGATGATGGCGGAGGTGCGGCGGGAGGTTTGCGTGAGCGGTCGAGCTGTGTGGTGGAGCGGCGCAGCCTTGGAGATGACGTAGGGGGATCGTCTCTAGGATGGCGGTGCTGGTAGTTGAGTGGTGGGGGCGGCGTGTCGCTCCTCGTGGAGGTGGCAGAAGATCCAGGCCATGGAGGAGATGGATGTGGAGGGCTGCGCTGTATTGTGGATGGTCGGCGGTGATGCGCGGTGGAAGGAGCGGCTAGTGGTTGGCTGCTGTGTTGCGATGGTCAAGGTGGAGCGGATCGACGACATTGGTCAGTGGGAGTGCTGCATGGAGGTGGCGATGTTCTCTGTGGCGTGGGGATGGCAAGGCCGTGGATCAGTGGTGGACAGCCGCACATCGGAGTGTCTAGTGGTTGGCTCTGGCGCGGCGGGAGGAGCGGCTAGTGGTTGGCTACTGTGTTGCGATGGTCAAGGTGGAGCGTAATGACGGTGTCAGTTGGTGGGAGTGCTGCAGGAGGTGGCGATGTTCTTTGCGGTGTGGGGATGGTGAGGCCATGGATTGGCGGTGGGCGGCCACACTGAGCAGCTAATGGTTGGCTCTGGCGCGATGGGAAGATGATGGCGATGGAGCTTCGTTCTCCTGGTGGTTGGCGGAGGCGATCAAGCCACGACAGTTCAGATGCGGCCGTTTTTTATTTTTATTTGAAACAGAAACTAAATTTTTTTAATTTTTTTTTGAATACCAATACACCTGCAATAAGATAGAGATACACAAACCAACTCGAGCATGACGGCTCGGTCAAGAAAGAATAATAATAAAAAAATAGGAATCTGAATGGTGTCAGATCCAACAAAAGGAAGGATTGAATCCGTGTCTCCGGCGTACGTGATCGGAGGTGAGTGGTTGCGTAAGGCAGAACGTGAACGTGGGTAAATCGAGAGTGTGGTGATGATCGGTTAGATCGTATTCAAATTTGAGGATGCTTAAGAACTATGATTAATGATATAAAAAAATTGACTATGAAATTGAAACTAAAATTACACTACAATTAACCTAAATGAAAGACGAGAAATAAAATGGATCTCACCGATGGAAGTGGATACGCCATAATGGCCTCGACGAAGGTTGATTCGCTGTCATCGGACGACTCGGAAGCTGGGCACCTCTCTACGATAAGATTGCTCTCGGAGAATAAGCTCCTCTTACCCAAACAATTGATCAAAGAGAAATGAGGGAGGAGGACCCAATTAAAGAGAAAATAACTGAGTATGAAATTCAAAAATTGAAATGAGAAGAATAAAAGGAAGGAGGTTAGTGGTAGAATTAAATTAAAATTAATTAATTAATTAAACAAATTAAAGAACAAAATTCGGAATTAAATAAATTAATAGAATAATTAATTGGTAAAATTTAATTATCCACCTTATTGGTGTTTATTTAAGGTGCACAATTAAATCGTATTATACATGGTAGGTTTTTAAATCAAAAAAATAAAAAAATAAATAATTAACTCAAAATTTCGTAATTATGTTAATTTACTTAATTAATGTTAGATAGTATTTTTTGTGGTTTTCATATAAGGAGGTTAATTTTAGGATTTTTATTAGTTGTGCCCTCCGAGATATTGCAATATCAGTTATACCCCTCCTTTTTGGGAATATCAGTTGTGCCCCTGACTTCTTACTGTTCTTTCTATCACTTGTGCCCCTTGAGTTAGTTGTGGTCCACCCACAGTGCGAACAGACATTAACTTTGAGGACATAAGCGAAATTAATGTAAAAAAAGGTTCAGTGGTCTTTTCTCACCCTCTTCCTCATCCTCTTCTTCTTCCTCCTCCCCATCCTACTCCTCCTCCCTCTCCCCTTGGAACTCCTCCCCCACCCCCGCCTGGTCACGCTCCACCCGCAACTCCTCCCCCGACAACCTTCTTCCTCCCCTCATCCTCCTCCCAGGCTGACGACCTCCTTCGTAGCACTGCAGCTTGCAACCAACCACCAAGCAAACAACCACCATTTCCAACACAACAACCACCACCACCACCATCAACATGGAACTCACACTCTAAGAACTCCACTGCGATGCACCCCTTGTTGGAAACCCCGAGGCAAGACGTGCCCTCTATTCCACGTGTCTCTAATGATATCGTAGAATAGCACAAATCCATCCCCCTCCCCCATCTGTACCAACATCGCCACCGTTCTCTCCCCAACCTCCACGCATGCGAACCTCATCGACCCCGACTGTCCTAGGCAGTGGCGGCGCCCTGAGCCGTGCCCACTCCCTTTCTCCCCTATCCTCCCCCATCTCCCACCTCTAGAAGCTTGCCTCCACTGCTTGGATCGCCATCACGTATACTTTCCCTCCCGTCGTACACGCCCCCACTGCGCATCCTACGCTAGGGATCACCTTCATCCTCATCCACGCCCCCGCACCGATCCTCCCGCTGACACACACCCGTGTCTCTTTTGCAGAGCCATTGCCACGATCCTCCACGCATTAGTGGCTGGATCGTACTCCTCGACCTCAGCAGCGGAGCCACCGGTGATGTAGACGCGGCCGCATACGACAACGGCAGTGAAGCTCTTCCTGGGGAGGTTGAAAGGTGGGAGGGGGAGACGGAGTTGGTCCAAGCATCAAGACATGCGACGACAGAGAGGGCAAGGAGGTAGATGGAGGGGCTGAGGGCGACGAAGCGGGCGTTGCAGAGGGGGAGGGAGAAGGCGAGGAGGCGAGGGCGGAGGAGGCTGAGGGAGCAGCAGCGGAGGAGAAGCAGCACAGGGAAGAAAATGAGATTTCCAATTTTACCCCTCCTACCAAAACCATGGTTTGAAAAAACCATGGTTAAGTTCAACTCATTAACGACTAAAGTAACTGAGGGGCACGAGTGATAGAATGGCAAGAAGTCAGGGGCACAACTGATATTGCCCAAAAGGCAGGGGTATAACAGATATTGCAATATCTCGGAGGGGCACAACTGATAAAAACCATTAATTTTATACATATCATATTTACATAATGTACATTATACACAAGTACAAATAAGGAAATAGTTTTATAAAAAAAATAATTTTTTTAAAAAATAGTTACTTTAAGTTATAGTGAACGGTATTTACAATTACCAAAGATATAATATGTACAAAAATAAAATAATAAATACAACCAATAAACGGTCAAATTGCAAAAACCACCTTAGAAAATAATCTTTCAAACCATAATTCCAACAATTATGAAACCATAGCCATTTTGAAGATAATTTAATTAAGAATACAATGGAAGAGAGTTTGATTCAATTTGACTTCATATGGAGCCAAAATTGGTCTTTCAATTATAGCTTTAGAGCTTTTTCTGAGTGTGGTTCATTTATTTTGTACATGATTTTATTTTACAAGTACTTTTATTATTTAGAAAACATTTTTATTTACAACTTTTATTTTGAAAATTTTTTAATTTGAAGTCAATTTATATACAAATATAATAGTGTAAGTTTTATACAAGTATACAAAGAGTAAATGAAAAATATTTACAAAATAATTTTTTGATTTTCTGATTAAGGGCCCTATCCCCCTTACTTTATTACTGGTAGATCAGGTCAAGTCTTGACCTTCTCTCGGGATTCGGGTCAGCCTGTATCTATTACATGTATACATTCATTTTTCTCTATTTTCTTTATTTTCCTTTATTTGTTTATTTATGTTTTTTAGGTTAAAATAACAATATATGTACAATATTTACACACAGATGCACGCTAGTAAGAATACAGAGTTAGTATTATACACATGTGTTTTATAAGGGATTTTAATCTAAAATAAATAAATAAAGATGTTGAAATGCAGATTCATCACTTGCCTGCAAAATTCCCACCTCACGTGGGACCGTACATGAGGTGAGCCGGCAAGGACTTGAATGTAAATATGAAATGTTCGGGGGCTATATGCAAATAATACAAATAATATATAGCGATTGATGAAAACTTCTGAATTAAATATTAAAAACAAAAAACTAAGGTTAGCAAACGTGCAAAATACCCAACTCATGTGCACGTGAGGATGGCTGATATTAATCCACTTGCCACATGTTGCGCCCTCGTGCGATGATGATGGTTCACAATGAACGTCTGAAATTATATCTCAGATCAAGATTCTGTTGGACATGCGAGCCCACAGCGAGCCATTATGTAATAAATGTTATTGCACATATCATTCCTTGATCTGAAATGAAGAATAAATAATTTGCATAATAGGTCCCTCTGTACAATTAGGGTTATGTACAATGGCCATCTTGATGATCATATAGCTGTTGATTCAATAATTGAATCATAGAGGCTGGTGTTTGGATGAATATCTAAAGAGTTAGATAGAGGACTCATCAAGCACCGTCAAATGATTATTAAGAGATGATCTCCATCCGGAGTAGGAGATGGCAATCCTTTCTCACATAGGCTGATATCTGATCGACCTCTTGATGCAGGTCCTCTGCATGGGAATAGTGATTCGGAGGTGTCAGATTAGTTAGGTCAAAGGGTTGACTTAGCGAGATCGAGATAACCAAAGTCCTATGTTGAATGCTGTCACAACATAGGCACACATCCTCTGACCGGAGACAGATGTGTTACTATATATCTGAGTGTGTACATTTGGCAGACCAGTAGGTTGATGACCTAACCAAGGTCTATACACCGGGGAGCTGGTGTGCATGTAAGGGCATATGAGTAGTACGATATCTCAAAAGGGATCATACAGGTTCACTTATGAATCAGAAGACATGAGCTCACTCATGAGGTATTGGGACCGATCAAATTCCATGCATGGTCGTCGTGCTTTGGAAGCATGTCAAGAATTTGAAGGTATGATATATGCTTTGGGAAAGCATATGATCGATAACAAATCCCAATGACCAAGATTGAGAAACTTGGTGATCAAACCCCGAAGAAGACAGTGTAAAATTGATCTTCATCTTCAGGTTGATCATTGGTCTTCCAATATGCAGGATGTGCAGGTATTGGGAATACCTGAGGGTGATGTGATCATAAATGATTGTATAACCATGACGCTTCCAGTCTGAGGGAGTGATGAAATAGGTCTGGATTTTAGTTACTCCTCTCAGTAGAGAAGTAACTTGATCTTAGTCCAAGTGTCGTACATTGATCTGAATGTGATTCAGATGCAATGAGAAGATTAAGCATACGGACTTGATTTAATTAAGCATCTGTGGGAGGTCTGTTAGATCTGGATTTGAGATGAGATCTCAACATCCAAGTCACTATACGTGGAACAATACAATTGCCATGTCCTTATCTCCAAGTATCTGCGGAGAAAGCACATTATTATTGAAGGAGTTCAGGAATAATTCCTATGATGAATTTTGTATCCAAGCAACAAGGTGTTGATGATTAAATGAGATTTAATATCAAGTATAATATGGATAAGATTCATATTGTGAGAATGTTTGTCCAAGATAATTAAATGAGATTTAATTATCAAGGAAAAGCAAATCGTGGATAGTGTTATCCATAACATCTGTATATATTATAAATGTGATTTATAATATATAACAGAGAGAGAAATTTTGTAAATAGTATTTGTTAATTATTAATTTGGATTGGATTCACATTAATTAATTAATTGGAAATGTAATTTACAAATTAGTTTGGGTTGTAAATATGATTCACATATATTTCAATGGCATGATTGAAATATTCACAAATTAATTTGGAATCAATTTGGTGGATATTATTGCAATAAAAGTTATTGTAATTTATTAAGAAATAATAGGATAAAATAAAAAGGAGACAAATCACCACCAACAGGGGTGGCGTCACCAACGACTTAGTCATAGGTGACACCCTGTCGCGACCCCAATTCCGGGCCGTCGGATCCTCCCATAACCGGATCTGGTTACTCAGCAATAATATTTTCAGCAATCACAACTAACATTCAGAAACAGACTGCAAATAAAGTATATTCAGAAGAAAGTATTTCAATACTTTTCCATTCACAAAATAAAGTTTAGATGATACATTGTCCCATTATAACCATTTACATGTACATCAGCTTGAAAGGAAAATATACAAAAGATTACTAACTACCTTACAAAGTAAAGCTACTGTGGATGTCTGGATGTCTACTAAGGTCCTTGCGTTGGCTCACCGATACATGTTGGGTTTTCCATAAATCATAGGATAAAAATTAGCGAATGCTAAGTAACGAAGAAGGGAAAAGCAAACAAATGGGTAATTTTTCAAAACTTGTTATCACAAAAAATTTCATTCCTTCTCATTAATTTAAGTCATATTCCTTTCTATTCCACGTCAGGGATTAGTCCAGGGAATTACCTCACCACTATAAAGACTCTGAAGCTGTGGACACTTCGGGATTGGAGATTGCGTTGATCTTGGCAAGCTTATATCGCCGCACGTCGCCTCAACCAATCCTCCAATACTACCCCGACAATTTTCTTTTATTTTATTAAATAGGGTTTCAAACCCTCATCTCGGAAAACAAATGAGCACACCGTCCTCGAGGACTCGGTTGCTTAAAACCTCAGGCTAACATTTAATCATATAACCTAGCAGCTTTAAATACATATTATCGTGACCCAGCAGCTATTGAACCACTCGTGCCTCCACATGGCACGACCACATCTTCTGTCATTCAACCCGAAGATATTGGCTCCCGATACCACGCATTGCAAAACATTCATTTCGTGCGTACTTATCATAACAGGACAACCGTGTACCACCTAGGTAGGAAAACACCAATACGGGTTCCTTCCGACAAACCTACAGGTTGCATGCTTGACCTGTAGTTCTACTCCCAGTCATCCTTAACGTGACACATGATCCTTTTCATGATCCAACTCAAACCACATCAATTCCCATGATGTAATTCTTTCGTTAAGTCTTCGATTTGCATAATCAGCAATACTTAGTATAGACTCACATATATATTATTCATATGCATATATACTCGTATTTATGCTTATTTTAACTCACAAACCCTAACTTTCAAAGACACCGCATCGATTTGATGCTTAAAACTTATTTTAGTGGGAATCACAAAGCAACTGTTCAGAATTTATCAAAAATAGCCAAAATTAGGGTTCTTTATAGCACAGAAAATAAAATCAAGAATTTCAATAATCTCGTTTGAAAACCCAACAGCAAAAGGAAGGATTTCGTTACCTAATAGAGCTCTCTCTCGTATATGCAAGGCTTTATCGTGTTTCGTTTTTAGAAAGGATGTTTTAAGGCTCCTGAAAAGATCGAATTTCATTTTTGTATCAAAAACGCTAAGAACGTGTCAAGAACGCGAAGAACGAACGAAGAACACGGAGAACGCGAAGAACACAAATAACACGAAGAACGCCAAGAACATATTTTCTTTTGAAATTTTAGCAGAGCTTCCCCTTATACGGGGTGATATCTCTAGGAAAATTTCGGCAGAGTTTCCCCTTATATCGAGACATATTTCTCGGAAAATTTCAGCAGAGTTTCCCCTTGTATCGGGACATATTTCTCGGAAAATTTTGGCAGAGTTTCCCCTTATATCGGGACATATATCTCGGAAAATTTCGGCAGAGTTTCTCCTTATATCGAGACATATTTCAAAGTAAAAAAAAAAAGAGTTTCCTCTATAAAATCAATCGTGAGGAAAACAACATCAAAACTGAAAGAATATACTCAAATAACAAGAGATGAAGAATCGGTCGACACCGCGCAACTTAGGTGAGTGAATGTGTGACGAATCACATGGTTCACTGACGTGCATAGCCGCCCGCACCTAAGTAGGGTATTACACAGATTTCTCCATCAAAATAACTGTAAAAGCATAATTAAAAGAATAGAAACATAAGTGATGGAGAATCGGTAGACACCATGCATCTTAGATGAGTGAATGTGTGACGAATCACATGGTTCACTGACGTGCATAGCCGCCCGCACCTAAGTAGGGTGTTACAAGATTTCTCCTCGAACCACAGCATAAAATGAGCATAAAATGAATCGGAAAGAAAGATGAATCAAGAACAAAGCTTGGAAGAAAAGAGGATGAATTGAAATCCTAGCTTACAAAACAAACTAAGAGATGATCATACCTTTCTCCTCCTCGTTCTCCCGGCAGTGCTTCGCTAGCGCTCCTCCCTCATCTCCCACTCCTCCGTCCGACCTCTCGACCCTAGCCCTTGGGGTGGTGGTGGTAGTGGATATCATAGAGAATGAATGGGTAGGGGGGGTCTATTTATAGGCTCCAGAAAAGAAAATCATGGTTTAGACCTTAACCATGGTTTAGCAGCCCATGGTTTTGGCTTATGATTTTGGCCAAAACCTATCCCAAACTTGGAGCTTAAATTAAAACATTTCAGATGATTCTAGATTCGCTAATGACGCTTAATTAACACTAATCATAATTAACTTTTACTAATCACGATTTAACTTTCACGGTTTATGCTTATCTTTTGCTAACTATTGACTAGTGTTGCTAATGATCATTAGCAGTTTTCAATCCATCATTAGTTTCTTTAATCACACTTAATTAGTATTAATGACATTCATTATGGGTTAATGACTTCTTAACCCTCCTTACTTCTCTTTCTTCCGAAAATCATAACAAATCGAAACGAAGTCCGATTCACACAAAACAAATTCTGTTGGTTTTCGCTTGACGAGCTGTATCTTATTATATATGATCCGAGATATGCCAAGTTCAAGGCTTTACAATTATAACAACCTTAAAGAAAGTCTCATCCTCGAGATTAGAAATGCAGGCATAACAACCTTGAAAAGGATTGAAACCATAACAACCTTAAAGAGAATGAACGCCATTTCATTTATAAAGAAGATATACAATACATAGTGTTATTACTCAAACAAGTAGGGGTATTTCTCTCTCATTTCCGCCTCAGGTTCCCATGTGGCTTCTTCAAACTCTTGGTTCCGCTATAATATTTTAACTAGAGGCACCTCTTTGTTTCTCAACTTTTTGATATCCCCGTCAAGTATTTGCACAGGTAACTCTTGGTATGTCAAGTCTGTCCCAACATGTAAATCATCATAACTTATCTTATGCTCTGGATCTTTAACGTACTTTCTCAGATTTGATACATGAAAAACATCATGTATTGCCGAAAGATGTGGAGGAAGCGCAAGTCTATAGGCAACTTTTCCAATCCGCTTAATAATTTCAAAGAGACCCACGAACCTGGATGCTAACTTCCCATGCACACAAAACCTTTGAATTCCCTTCATAGGTGATACTTTGAGAAATACAAAGTCACCTACCTCAAACTCAAAGTCTCTTTGCCTAGTATCACTATAGCTTTTCTGGTGACTTTGAACAGTCAATAGTCTTTTTTGAGCAAGCTCTACACCTTCCCATGTCTCTTGCAGTGTATCTGAATCATAAAGGTTCTTTATCCCGACCTCTTGCTAACACAAAGGAGTAGTACACCTACATCCATAAAGTGCTTCAAATGGTGCCATGCCAATACTTGTACGGTAGCTGTTGTTGTATGTGAATTCTGCAAGAGGTAAATGTTTAATCCATGATCCCTTCCATTCTAAGGCATACACTCGTAGCATATCCTCTAGTGTCTGAATCGTACGTTCTGACTGACCATCTGTTTGTGGATGATATGCTGTACTCAAGCATAGTTGTGTACCTAAGGCTTTCATGAAGTTCTCCCAATAGTGTGAGGTGAATCGTGAATCTCGATCAGAAACTACTTCCTTCAGAATACCATGGAGGCGAATCACATGCGTAATATATAACTCAGCAAGCTGGTCTGGAGTGAAAGATAAGCTTATTGGAATAAAGTGTGCTACCTTTGTCAGACGATCTATTATAACCCAGATACTATCTTTACTACCAGTCGTCTAAGGTAAGCCAGTAACGAAGTCCATGGAAATTCTTTCCCATTTCCATTCAGGTATAGGGAGGGGTTGCAATAATCATGGTGGCTTTTGGTGTGAAGCCTTTACCTGCTGGCAAGTGAAACATGAATTCACAAACTCAGCAACATCTTTCTTCATTCCCGGCCACCAAAAGTACAAATGAAGATCCTTATACATCTTTGTAATTCCTGGATGAATAGATAATCTTGAGCAACGCGCTTCACGTAGGATGTCTTTCCTTAGTTCAGGTGTGTTTGGTACACAAACTCTATGATGGTTATACAGTAACCCATCTTGTATCTGGAATCCTTCTATCTCATTCTTCTCAAGTTCTTGTCTTAAGTCTTTAAGGACTGGATCATCCTCCTGTCCTTTCTTTATTCTATCCCAGATCTCTGGTTTGTATTGGTGAGGAATAGTTATAGTATCAGCACTACTATCAAATGGTTTCCATTCACTTAACTTTGATAGTAAACCCCCAGAAGTGGATAGCACTCACCAACCCAGGTGAATAAGTTCTTCTGCTAAGGGCATCTGCTACGATGTTCCCCTTACCATGGTGGTAGGAGATAGTGCAATCATAGTCTTTCAACAACTCTAGCCACCGTCTCTGTCTCATATTGAGTTTCTTCTAATCAAATAGATATTTCAAGCTTTTATGAACAGTGAAGATTTCAAAAGTAATACCATAGAGGTAATGTATCCATATCTTTAAAGCAAAAACTACAGCAGCTAATTCAAGGTCATGTGTTGGGTAGTTCTTTTCATGTGTCCTGAGCTGTCATGATGCATACGCAACTACCTTACCATGTTGCATAAGAACTTCCCCAAGTCCTTTTTTAGATGCATCAGTGTACATTGTAAATCCTTCACCCCCAAAGAGTGGAGTAAGGATGGGTGCAGATGTTAGGAATTCTTTTAGCGTTTGGAAACTAATTTCGCATGCATCTGACCATATGAATGGAACTTCCTTCTGGGTCAACCTAGTCATTGACAATGCTATTCGTGAAAAGTCCTTTACAGCATTCTATAATATCCAGCTAATCCCAGAAAAGATCGTATTTCTGTGACAGTCTTCGGGCGTTTCCAACTCATCACCGCACTAACCTTTGTAGGATCAACTGATATACCTTCTCCAGAAATAACATGGCCTAAGAAAGATACTTCAGATAGCCAGAAGTCACATTTGCTATATTTAACATAAAATTTGTTCTTCCTTAGAGTTTCAAGTGCCTGCCTGAGATGATGTTCATGCAGATACTTATCCTTGGAGTAAATAAGCACATCATCAATAAAGACTACTACAAAGTGATCTAAGAACTCCTTGAATACTCTATTTATAAAATCCATGAAAGCTGCTGGGGCATTTGTTATTCCAAAAGGCATAACTAACAATTCATAATGTCCATATCTAGTTCGAAAGGCTGTCTTGGGGATATCCACATCTTTTATCTTCAACTGATGGTATCCAGATCTTAAGTCAATCTTGGAATACACAGTCGAACCCTGTAACTGGTCAAAGAGATCATCTATCCTTGGCAGAGGATACTTGTTCTTTACGGTCTTCTTGTTTAGTTGTCTATAGTCAATGCACAACCGCATTGACCCATCCTTTTTCCTGACAAATAAGACAGGTGCTCCCCATGGTGAAGTACTAGGACGAACGAATCCTTTATCTAATAGTTCTTGCAACTGTGCCTTTAACTCTTGTAACTCAGCTGGTGCCATCCTATATGAAGGGATAGAGATAGGTTGAGTATCAGGTATAAGAGAGATTTCAAATTCAATCTCTTGCTCAGGTGGTAATCCAGGTAGTTCCTCTGGAAATACATCAGGAAACTCGCACACTATAGGCACATATTCTATCATTCTTTCTGACCCTGATGTAGTGGATACATAAGTTAAATAGCCTTGGCAACCTTGTTCTAACAGTTGTTGAGCCTTTAAAGTAGATATGTACTTGACATCATCACTGGATGTCTTTTTAATAAATTGGAACTCTATCGAGTTAGGAATGTGAAAAGTTACTGTCTTCCGGAAACAATCAAGGCATGCATGATGCCTTTCTAGCCAATCCATCCCAAGAATGAGATCAAAGTCATCCATTTCAATAAGTAATAAGGAAACATGTAACTGATGTCCTGCTATCAGTACTACACAATCATCCATGATTTCTCATATTATAAACACTTGTCCTCCTAGTCCCTTGATCAGATAGGATTTTTGTTCTTCTACTGGTATCTTACCTAAAGTGGGTACTAACCGTCGAGCAATAAATGAATGTGAAGCATCAGAATCAAATAAGTCATGTACTGAAAAGCCATGAATAGTAACAATACCTCGTACGACTGTGCTTGAATTGTAGGCTTGTTCTTCAGTAATTGCATTGAGATGGCCATTAGGAATAGGCAAGCTAGAACTTGCAATGCTTTGTGGTGGCTGTTGTGTAGGAGATGTTCCTTGTGAGCCACGAACTCTACCATGTCTTCCTCCGCGTGTTGATCCATTGCTCGGGGTGGATGTTATACTGTTAATCGGAGTTGGTTCAAACCCTGAACCTCTCAACTGCGGACAGTCTTTCCTAATGTGACTTTCTTGGTGACAGTGATAACATGCACGTGTTCCTGTCAGAGCATAAGACCCAACCACAGAGGTACCAGATCCTGGTGCTGAATTACGGGGGTATAGTGGAGGTCTAGAGAAACCCCCTCTTCCTGATAATTCCTGACCCAAGGTCTGTGGTGATCTTATATTGGAACCGACTGGATGATAGGGACGAACCCTACGGTTATAACGTGCCTTGCTTTTGGATGGTCCACCATTAAAATGGAAACTTCTTCTTTGGCGGTTTTCATCCCTCTCCATCTCAATACGAGAGGTGATGTCCATTGCTTCATCTACGGTTGTAGATCTAAAACTAGCAAGCTTTTCTCGCAGATCTCCCTGAAGACCGCTAACGAATTTGGTAAGACACTCTTGTGGTGAAGCTTCTAGAGCTGGTGAGTAACGTAGTAGCTCAGTAAATTAGATATGATAATCTCGTACGGTCTTAGAACCCTGATTCAGAAAAGTCAACTCTCTCCTCTTTAATTCTTCCTAATGAGAGGAACAGAAGTGAGCTCAGAACCTCTCTTCAAAGATATCCCATGGAATAGGATCTGCTAATTTCTTGGAAATTGCTGTCCACCATCGTCGTGCGTAATCTGCTAGGGAGTAATCAGCAAAGTGCACCCAGGTGTCAACTGGTGCATGGATTATCCTCAACATCCTAGTATTGTCATCGAGCCATAACTCAGCCTCAGCAGGTGTCTCTACACCATTGAATCGAGGAATTTTTCCCTTTCGGTAATTATCTAGTAATGTTTGGTGTCTAAGAAGGGCCTTCTCCATTGCTCCTTTAGTCGGGGTAGGAGCAGACTCAGTTGAAGGACGGTAACTAGATTCTTCCTCAGAAAGATGAACAGAACCTTCAATCCTAGCATCCGTAGGCTTAGATGCCTCGGGTCTCTCAGCTTGTGCATTAAGCCTCTCCTCCAATGCTTATTGCCTTTGCCCTATGTCTTGGAGCATTGCCATCATAGCTACTAATTGTCTAGACACGTCTTGGTCTGCCATGATCCTGTGATGAGTCAAGGTCAAAGGTCAGATCCTATATATCTTAGCATGATGTACATAAGGGACAATGACTTGTGAATAGTACTGCAGTCATTTATTAAGATCAAAGGATCTTAATACAACCTTAGTTTTCTGAATACCGCTCATAATTGTTAATTACTAAATAAACTACTGGAGTAACCAAGCTCTTATACCAATCTGTTGCGACCCCAATTCCGGGCCGTCGGATCCTCCCATAACCGGATCTGGTTACTCATCAATAATTTATTCAGCAGTCACAACTAACATTCAGAAATAGACTGCAAATAAAGTATATTCAGAAGAAAGTATTTCAACAATTTTCCATTCACAAAATAAAGTTCATATGATACATTATCCCACTATAACCATTTACATGTACATCGGCTTGAAAGGAAAATATACAAAAGATTACTAACTACCTTATAAAGTAAAGCTACTATGGTTGTCTAGATGTCTACTAAGGTCCTTGCGTTGGCTCACCGATACATGTTGGGTTTTCCATAAATCATAGGATAAAAATTAGCGAATGCTAAGTAACGAAGAAGGGAAAAGCAAGCAAATGGGTAATTTTTCAAAACTTGTTATCACAAAAAGTTTCATTCATTCTCATTAATTTAAGTCCTATTCCTTTCTATTCCACGTTAGGGATTAGTCCAAGGAATTACCTCACCACTATAAGGACTCTGAAGTTGTGGATACTTCGGGATTGGAGATTGCGTTGATCTTGGTAAGTTTATGCCGTCGCACGTCGCCTCAACCAATCCTCCAATACTACCCCAGCATATTTCTTTTATTTTATTAAACAAGGTCTCAAACCCTCAGCCCAAAAAACAAATGAGCACACCGTCCTCGAGGACTCGGTTGCTTAAAAACTCAGGCTAACATTTAATCATATAACCTAGCAGCTTTAAATACATATTATCGTGACCCAGCCGCTATTGAACCACCTGTGCCTCCACATGGCACTACCACATCTTTCGTCGTTCAACCCGAAGATATTGGCTCACGGTACCACGCGTTGCAAAACATTCATTTCGTGCGCACTTATCATAACAGGGCAATCGTGTACCACCTAGGTAGGGAAACGCCAATACGGGTTCCTTCCGACAAACCTACAGGTTGCATGCCCGACCTAGTTCTACTCCCAATCATCCTTAACGTGACACATGATCTTTTTCAGGATCCAACTCAAACCACATCAATTCCCATGATGTAATTCTTTCGTTAAGTCTTCGATTTGTATAATCAGCAATACTTAGTATAGACTTACATATATATTATTCATATGCATATATACTCGTATTTATGCTTATTTTAACTCCCAAACCTTAACTTTTAAAGCCACCGCATCGATTTGATGCTTAAACCTTATTTTAGTGGGAATCACAAAGTAATTGTTCAGATTTTATCAAAATAGCCAAAATTAGGGTTCTTTATAGCACAGAACATAAAATCAAGAATTTAAATAATCTCGTTTGAAAACCCAACAGTAAACGGAAGGATTTCATTACCTAATCGAGCTCTCTCTCGTGTATGCAAGGTTTAGCGTGTTTCGTTTTTAGAAAGGACGTTTTAAGGCTCCTGAAAAGATCGAATTTCATTTTTGTATCAAAAACGCTAAGAACGTGTCAAGAACGTGAAGAACGAACGAAGAACACAAAGAACATGAAGAACGTGAAGAACACGAAGAACACGAAGAACGCGAAGAACATATTTTCTCTTGAAATTTCAGCAGAGCTTCGCCTTATACGGGGTGATATTTCTAAGAAAATTTCGGCAATTTTTCCCATTGTATCGGGACATATTTCTTGGAAAATTTCGGCAGAGTTTCCCCTTGTATTGGGACATATTTCTTGGAAAATTTCGGTAGACTTTCCTCATATATCGGGACATACTTCTCGGAAACTTTCGGCAGAGTTTTCCCTTATATCAGGACATATTTCAAAATAAAAAAAGTTTCCTCTATAAAATCAATCGTGAGGAAAACAATAGCAAAACTGAAAGAATATACTCAAACAACAAGAGATGAAGAATCGGTAGACACCACGCATCTTAGGTGAGTGAATGTGTGACGAATCACAGGGTTCACTGATGTGCATAGCTGCCCGCATCTAAGTAGGGTATTACACAGATTTCTCCATCAAAATAATCGTAAAAGCATAATTGAAAGAATAGAAACATAAGCAATGGAGAATCGGTAGACACCACGCGTCTTAGATGAGTGAATGTGTGATGAATCACAGGGTTCACTGACGTGCATAGCTGCCCGCACCTAAGTAGGGTGTTACACAGATTTCTTCTCGAACCACAACATAAAATGAATCGAAAAGAAAGATGAATCAAGAACAAAGCTTGGAAGAAAAGAGGATGAATTGAAATTCTAGCTTACAAACTAAGAGATGATCATACATTTCTCCTCCTCGTTCTCCCGGCAGCGCTTCGCTAGCACTCCTCCCTCGCCTCCTACTCCTCCTCCCGACCTCTCGACCCTAGCCCTTGGGGTGGTGGTGGTGGTAGTGGAAATCATAAAGAATGAATGGGTAGGGGGGTCTATTTATAGGCTCTAGAAAACCACTAACCATGGTTAGAAACCCATGGTTTAGACCTTAACCATGGTAGCAGCCCATGGTTTTGGCTAAAACCTATCCCAAACTTGGGACTTAAGTTAGAACATTCCAGATGATTCTAGATTCGCTAATGACGCTTAATTAATACTAATCGTAATTAACTTTCACTAATCGCGATTTAACTTTCGCGGTTTACGCTTATCTTTTGCTAACTATTAATTAGTGTTGCTAATGATCATTAGCAGTTTTCAATCCATCATTAGTTTCTTTAATCACACTTAATTAGTCTTAATGACAGTCATTATGTGTTAATGACTTCTTAACCCTCCTTCTCTTTCTTCCGAAAATCATAACAAATCGAAATGAAGTCCGATTCAAACGAAACAAATTCTGTTGGTTTTCTCTTGACGAGCCTGATCTTACTATATAGGATCCGAGATATGCCAAGTTCAAGGCTTCACACGCCCCCTATTTATTAGGGATGATTTATTGTCTCTCTTTTTTTGTTATCCTATTATCTCTTAATAATTAATTTATATTAAAATTAAATTGTATTGATAATAATACAACATATATTTAATTTGATATAAATTAATGTTGTTGGTTTTAAACTAACAACAATCATGGCTGTTGATTGATACATGGATCAACCTAGCCGTTGGATCTATGTATGCCATGGATTGAGATCCAATGGATCCCAAACTAATATATAAGGAGGGCAACCCTAGCCCTAGAGAACACATCAAGAACACACAAGAGTAGACGCATACTCTTCCTCTCTCTCTCTCATTCTTGTCCTCTCTCTCCCTCTCTCTAAGGTGGTCGTCCATCTATGTATTGAGAGAGAGAGCTTCTCGCCTTCGCCTTCGACTACTCGAGGATCTCCATCTTCTTTGGGGCTGCTTGCTCTAGAGGAAGATGACGGATTTCATTGGATGAAATCAGGAGATTTGAGGCTTGGATCTTCGTCGAGGATTGCGAGAGTCACGCGTCTCATCATTCACCCGCAAGTGCTGTCTTCATGGATCGGACTTGAGACAGGAGGATCTCTTGCTTTAGAGATCTCGTGATCGCAACCACGCTTCGAGAGGTATTTCTAGTATTTTGTGGTTTGATGAAACGATCCAAGAAACATTCTTGTGATCATGTGGTTTCATCACATGTTTTAAATTTTTAAATTCCACTGCACCTTGTGACTAGTCGCCCCGATCGCATGAGATGCGATCGTCACGCTTCCATGATGCGCTTGAGGATTCTCAATATCCTACAAGTGGTATCAGAGCCTTAGGTCGAAAAAGATTTTCGATACGATCCATGAACCTAGGACGACTTGGGTTTGAAAAGGTCGCGAAAGTTTTATCGCATTTGAATTTTCGTACCTCTGTCTAATTGATTTTTTCGGCGCTATTTAAATTGTTTAAACACGAAATATTCAATTGTATTTTGTTCCCCCATTAAATTAGGAAACTATAGGATCTGAGTTTACTAAATTTGGATTTAATTTGCTCAAGATATGACCTTTTGAATAAGCATGTATTCACTGTTGCGGGAACAGCAAATCTGAACATGATTAATTTGTTAATTACGGTTTTGATGTGCCTTGAAATGCGTGAAATCTCACTTAGGTTCTATTGTAAATCAAGTTGGCAATCTTAGGAAACTAATTTTGCGAATTTTGGATTTAAATTGATCAAGATAAGTTAATTTTAGTGATTAGGGGTCACTGCTGGAAATTGACAAACTTGATCATGAACCTTGTGATAGTCATTCAATTATATTGATGAAAATTAATTGTTAATTTTCTGATATTAGTTATTGATAAGTATTTGTGAAATATTTAAAGATAATAATCAATTCCTTGAATGATATTCCACTAACCATTATGATAAGATAGTTGATCTTGATCATTGGTTAATATGAAATCATCAACAAACATTGTTTGCATACGAAACCCTAGGTCATCCTACAATAGTTGTAGGACAACTTTTACATGCAAAATCCTCTTGCTTGAATAGGATTGGGGATTTGTTTAGCAAATCTCCTTATAATATAATCAAAATTGTTTTGATGTATATTATATGGTATAAGTTCGGTTGAAAGACCGATGAGCGTCTCAAAGTACATGATGATCTATCTGGCATTATCCTTTCCTGAGATGGATATGGTGTCTAGTCAGAGAGCATTGGGGTAGCGGGTTGCAACGTATGTGATCCGTCCCACTCTCGTCGGTACTGGCCATGACAGCGGGTAGGGACTCGATAATGCCGGAGAAATCAAAGTGTATTTTTCTAATTATTAAAATTCGAAATAATATGTACTTTGACATTATACCTACTATTCAAGTAAAATTCAAAGTTTGTTGATTGAAAATTGGATTGATAATTAATTTAATGTGATTGAATTAATTATATCCTATTAAAACACTCTACTATGAATAGATGTGTATTTCCCTTGGAAGAATTAATTATGTGAATATGATTCACGATAATTAATTATTTCAATTTGAATAAGAGGTGGAGGATCACATAAGTGACATCCATGGTCTCCCGTCAAGGCAAAGAATTTCATTGCCAAAAGTTGTACACAGGAGACGCCTGTCTGAAGTGACAGATCCTATATACAATTATTTGGATCGGGTTCTTTGCTTCTCGAAAGAGTAAGGCCGCATACGTAGTGACCCTAATATTGGGTCCTCATATTATTGGGGAGACATTGGATTGCGTATAGTGAGTATTAAGCCTGTTGACAGTTGGTTCAATTAGCAACGGGTCAACATCATCTTAGGGGTGGTGGGCCCGAGTGTTAAAGACCGAATTGAGAAATGCAAGTTGGACTTGCAAGGCGGAATATGTTCCCGCTTCTCTTTATTCGAGTCACATGTTCTCATATTATTGGGATGTGATAAAGATAGAGAGGAGATCCCAGATCTTGCTAGAGATATAATGGTAAGAATATCTCTTACATTGAAAGTGATTAAGGGAATGAACTTTCATTGTTGACAAGGCAAGACAACTTTGATATAAAAATTCCTAAATCAAAGTAAAATATGTATATATATAAAATATACCCTTATGCAAATTTCTTATTTCAGATAATCCTTCATTAAACTCACTCAATGTCATACTCAATAATAACAAGTAAAATATCATGGATTGGACTCATGATCCAGATATTATACTTGCAGTTGAACACATAATGTATGTGGTTTCAATGTGCAAGTTTCCTCAACATAATGAGGAATGACAATTAAATAAGACAATGAGACATCATCTTAGGGTTTGTATGTCTCTATAGTCTTGATCTTTCATCGAGTGTACTTTGAAAGTGACATGTCGATGATGATCGCAATTGTCAAAATAATCCTTATAAAATTTAAGAAGATGTTCTGGCATACATATGCGCTCTGGACATTTAATCATGAATGACATGATTCTCTGCATCATGCAGAATGGTAGCTCGAAAGAGATGATGTATTCAAAATGTTTGAATACCTACCTGAACCTAAGTCTCTAAGAGTTAAGATATATGTGGATATGATGAGTGTCATCATTCTACTATCTATACTCAAGACATTCATAAAGCTTCATAAAAATTATTTTGTATGAATTTAATGAGGCATGTATAAATGTTGAAGTGCTCTTGTATTGAAATCTTTTGAATTCAACATAAGAGATTCTTTATCTTGAACAATGGTTGTTTATAGATGAAGAGAGCACAGTGGAAGCGTGGGTCGGACCCATGTGAGAAGGAAGTCAAAGAGTTGATTGTACTTCTGTGACTTCCATATGACATCCAAAGAGTTGGATGAATACCAATACTACAATAAGTTGATGTGTTGATAGTATGACTATCAAGTCTGTTTAAAATCCTTAATGAAGGGCTCAGATAGAGCATCGGAATAATCTACATATAATCATTGACTTTGGCTTACTTATTTCATAAGATAAAGTCTGATAATTGTATCCCAATCTTCTAATGACTTTTGCAATTGGTTGCATATATATATTATAAGATTAGAAATTTGATCTTAAGGTTTAATAGTCATCTACATGGATATTGATGTAATTGTTGCAACATCTCTGTTGGATAGATAGACTTCATATTCTCAGTGTGAGAGCCCTTAGTCTTGGAGAATGTCTCTATGACCTAGATATTAGAATACACTCATTGTTTGTTTCTAAATGTTGGAAATAAACATGAATTCTGAGATAGAACTATCATAAAGAGTTGTGATGGATATATTTCATATAGTAATCTAACATCTAGTGGACTCCAAAAAATTAAAAAATTAATGAATGGTTCATTAAGATTTCTAATATTGAAAATCAAAACCTTTATAAGATCAATAGGAGGATGAAGATCATTTGACAATGATTTGGCATCATGTTTTGGACATATGTCTGCTGATGAGATCAATAGACTAGTAAGATATAAACTTTAGAATGTCTAAAATTTCAAATCTTAAATACTTGTGAATATTGTATTCGAAGAATGTCCAATACATCCTTCTCTTAGGAAAGGTGTAAGATGTCAAGGTATTCAGGATCTCATACATATTGATGTATGTGGATCATCTATATCATAGTGAACATTATGGATATGTGATATCTATTGATGATTATGTATGACATGAGATTTCTTCTCTTCACCTGAGAAACCTTTGAAATGTTCAAAAATTTCATAATTTTGGTTTAGAACCAAAGTTTGAAGGAAGATTAAATGAATTTGATCTACTAACCCCAAGGTAGCAAGTACCTATTAGGTGAATTCAAAGAATACCTTATGAAGATATGAATATCATTTCTATCTCAATCCTCCTAACACACCTAAACTCAATGGAGTTGTAGGGAGATACAATTGGATCATGTGTGACACGATTTGATCAATGATGAATTTTTGCATCATTATCCCTTAGTTTCCAGGCATATATGTATAGTAGAGACTACAATATATATCCTTAATAAGATTCCATGTAAGTAAGTTGGAATCGAGTGCTAGAGAGTGCTACTTCATTAGGAAAATAAAGGATGGTATTGGATACCTACTTTATAACCCCGAGATTCTTAATCTCTGAGAATGTGATTCTTAGAGGATGACTCTCTTGAGAATCAAGATGAAAATGAAGTGAAGGAACTCATTTGATCTTGAGAAGTTAATGAGGCTCCTGAAATCAGAAAATAAAAGGACAATAAAAGATGAAACACTAATACTTCTTCAAATGAGTTTGAGGATGTATTCTATGTGTCAGTTAAGTCTGATAATGATCGGACTTCATGCGATGAAGCTCCTGAGGATCATGACATGGAAAGATGGATATTAGCAATAAAGTCTAAAGTAGACTTCATATACAAATATTGTATATGGACCCTCGAGGATCCGCCTATAAGGGTAAGACCCGTTAAAGTGTAAATGAATCTTCAAGAGAAGAGGGAACCTGACGAGAAGGTAGAGAACTTCAAAGAACGGCTCATAGCCATGAGCTACACACCAGAAGAAAAGACAGTGCTTGCAATGAGACTTCCTCTTCGGTAACCATGCATAAAATCATCAAAATATTGCTAACCTTAGCTACACACTTGACTATTGCATCTTCAAGATGTAAGTCAAGATTGCATTCCTATAAGAATACCTCTCTGAGGATATTCACATGAAGTAGCCCCAGGGCTTCATGATTGGGGAAAGTGAGGTGTGAAAGCTAAAGAAATCCATCTATAGACTCAAATAAGCTTTTTGTTGTTGGAACATAAGATTTGATGAAATTATAAATGTTATGATTTCAGATAGAATCTCGATGAACCATATGAAGCTTAGTGGGAGTGCCATTGTGTTGATTATGCTAAATGTAGATAATATCCTAATCATTTAGAATGATATAAGGATGATAATAAGTGTTTTATGATCTGGCTATCCCATACCTTGAGATATGATCACAAGAGATGCCTCTTGGATCTTAGTTCTGAAGGTGTTTAGAAGTAAAGAAAAGAGGGTATTGGGACTGTCACATTTGTAGTACACCTTGGACATGTTCCTTTTTTCTAGAAATTCCAAGAAAGGCTTTCTTACCTTAAGATTTGGTACTGACCTATCTAAAGGGATAGCACCTCAAAGAGTTGAGTAAGTGAATGCTAAAACTGGTTACCATTTTGTGCATCAGTTACGAGAAGTTGAAAGTATGCTAGATGTGTACAAAAGTCAGATGTCTGCCATGCAGTGGGAGTAGTAAACTGTTACTAATCCTGCTAGGGAGATAGAACACTTGATTGCAGTAATAACAATATCTTCAAAGATGACAAGGCTTTAGAGATAGTGATATCTAAGTCTTATCTTCAAGAAATTAAGACTTTATAGATAGAGATCTAAAAGGTCTTAACTACGAATACCTTAGGAGATAGAGATCTCCAGGAATAAGGGTATTATGATAAGGATAATAGAAATTACATACTGGTTATAATAATAATTTTTGAGCTGTAGTGTCAAGGACACTATGACTGACAAGATTGAGTATTGGTTGCATTAGATGCAACATCCGCATTAGATGCGAGCACTGTTACTGGGGATATGCAAGTGCCGTAAAAGGACTTGGCGTAGTCTCGCGGGAACAGAGTGACTAATCAGCTTACCTAGCTATTTTCTAAATAGCCTATGATTGTCACATGAGTGTGGGTTTAAATGATTAGCCTATTAGTGGCTCTTTGGGCTAGTGGGAGATTGTTGGACATGCGAGCCCACAGCGAGCCATTATGCAATAAATGTTATTGCACATATCATTCCCTGATCTGAAATGAAGAATAAATAATTTGCATAATAGGTCCCTCTGTACAATTAGGGTTATGTAACATGGCCATCTTGATGATCATATAGCTGTTGATTCAATAATTGAATCATAGAGGCTGATGTTTGGATGAATATCTAAAGAGTTAGATAGAGGACTCATCAAGCACCGTCAAATGATTATTAAGAGATGATCTCCAGCCTGAGTAGGAGATGGCAATCCTTTCTCACATAGGCTGATATCTGATCGACCTCTTGATACAGATCCTCTGCATGGGAATAGTGATTTGGAGGTGTCAGATTAGTTAGGTCAAAAGGTTGACTTAGCGAGATCGAGATAACCAAAGTCCTATGTTGAATGCTGTCACAGCATAGGCACACATCCTCTGATCGGAGACAGATGTGTCAGTATATGTCTGAGTGTGTACATTTGGTAGACCAGTAGGTTGATGACCTAACCAAGGTCTATACACCGGCGAGCTGGTGTGCATATAAGGGCATATGAGTAATACGATCTCTCAAAAGGGATCATACAGGTTCACTTATGAACCGGAAGACATGAGCTCACTCATGAGGTATTCGGACCGATAAAATTCCATGCATGGTCATCGTGCTTTGGAAGCATGACAAGAATTTGAACGTATGATATATGCTTTGGGAAAGCATATGATCGATACCAAATCCTAATGACCAAGATTGAGAAACTTGGTGATCAAACCTTGAAGAAGATAGTGTAAAATTGATCTTCATCTTCAGGTTGATCATTGATCTTCCAGTATGCAGGATGTGGAGGTATTGGGAATACCTGAGGGTGATGTGATCATAAATGATTGCATAACCATGACGCTTCCAGACCGAGGGAGTGATGAAATATGTCTGGATTTTAGTGACTCCTCTCAGTAGAGAAGTAACTTGATCTTAGTCCAAGTGTTGGACACTGATCTGAATGTGATTCAGATGCAATGAGAAGATTAAGTATACGGACTTGATTTAATCAAGCATCTGTGGGAGGTCTGTTAGATCTGGATTTGAGATGAGATCGCAACACCCAAGTCACTATACGTGGAACAATACAATTGCCCTGTCCTTATTGAAGGATATGGTTAGATCCTCAAGCGCATCATGGAAGCGTGAGCGTCGTATCGAATACGACGAGGAGCGACTAGTCGCACTAGTTGCTCGATGCAGCGGAATTAAAAAAATTTCATGCGACGAAACCACATGATCCAAGAACACTTCTCCGATCGTTTCGTCTAAACCACAAACAAGTAATAGGATTACCTCTTGAAGCGTAGTTGCGATCGAGTCTCTAAATGAAGAGACCTCCTGTCTCAAGTCCGATCCAATGGAGGAGATGCTTGCGAGCGCGGGGATGAACCGCGTGCTTCTCGCAATCCATGTTGATGATCCAAGCGACGGATCTCCTGATCTCGACACACGAGATCTGATGTCCTCTTCCGAGCGAGGTACACTGAAGGAGACGGAGATCCACGAGCAGACGATCGGGCAGCATAACGGCAACGCTGCGGCGATGGAGAACCTCTCTAGGGCATCCATGGTGGACGGCCACATGAGAGGGAGAGAAAGTAGACGTGTAGGGAGAAAGAGAGAGAGAGATGTGCTACAATAGCATTATGTGTAAAGAGAGAGCATGGTATGCCTCTCTATTTATAGGGTTTTGGGATCCATGGATCTCAATCCATGGGACATATAAAATCAATGGATGAGATTGATTTATGTCAATCCAATTGTCAAGATTGTTGTTGGTAAAAGCCAACAACTTTAGATTAAAATATAATTGACAAAATAAAATATAAATCAATCCAATAAATAAGAAGAGAATATGCATGGAGATCAAATCTCCCATGCATCATCAAGGTGGACGGCCACCCATTCCAAATAGGACATGGGTGCCGCCCACCACATACCATGTGGGGGCAATCTCATGGAAATCCATGAGATTGAATGTTTCCTTGATTTTCTCCATTATTTATTTCCAACAAGTTTTGTTGGTTATTTATTCATCAAAAATAGTTCACATTTATATTTGAGAATATTGCAATCTTGACATTGGAAAATTGTGAATCATATTCACAACCCAAAACAACATATAATTTACATTGTCAATTAATTAGACAATGTGTATCCAATACACATTAATAGTTAATCAACAAATATAAATTATAATTAGCTCTCTCTAATACATTATAAATCACATTTATAATATATTATGAATAATTGGATATTACTATCCACATTATTCTTATCCATAATAATTAAATCACATTTAATTATATTGGATAACTTATTCTCATGTGCTCAAATAATATGAATCATATTCACATTATTTACATCTTTGATAATCAAATCACATTTAATCATCTAAGACAACTCTCCTTATAATATGAATCAAATTCATATTATTCATTATAATTAAATCACATTTAATTATCCATTTACTCAATGCTCGAATACATATATCAACAATAGAATTATCCATGAACTCTTTCAAGGATAATGCGCTTTCTCCCCGAATACTTGGAGATAAGGACAGGGCGATTGTATTGTTCCACGTATAGTGACATCACCCTCATGTATTCCTAATACATGTACATCCTACATACTGGAAGACTCAGAATAAACCCGAAGTATTAGATCAACTTTACACTGTCTACTTCAGGGTTTTATCAGTAGGTTTCTCATTCGATCATTGGGAGTCAGTATCGATCATATACTTTCCAAAAGCATATATCATACCTAGGTCTTGATCATATACTTTCCAAAAGTATATATCAAACCTACAAATTCAGTCAAGCTTCCAAAGCGAGACGACGATGCGCATGGAATTTGATTTTTCCCAATATCTCTTGAGTGAGCTCATGTCTTCCAGTTCAGTAACTGAACCTGTATGATCCCTTTGAGAGATTGTATTACTCATATGGCCTTATATGCACACCAACGTGCCGGTGTATTGACCTTGATTAGGCCATCAACCTATTGGTCTACCAAATGTACATATTCAAACATATAGTAACACATCTGTCTCTGGTTAGAGGATGTGTGCCTGTATCATGACAGCATACGATATAGGACTTTGGTTATCTCGATCTCGTTAAGTCAACTCTTTGACCTAACTAATCCGACACCTCCGAATCTCTATTCCTATGCAGAGGACCCGCATCAAGAGGTCGGTCAGATATCAGCTTAACTGAGAAAGGATTACCATCTCCTACTCAGGCTGGAGATCATCTCTTAATAATCATTTGACGGTACTTGATGAGTCCTCAATCTAACTCATTAGATATTCATCTAAACACCAGCCACTATGATTCAATAATTGAATCAACAGTTGTATGATCATTAAGATGGCCATGGTACATAACCCTAATTGTACTAAGGGACCTATTATGCAAATTATGTACTCTTCATTTCAGATTAAGGAGTGAATTGCAATAACATTTATTGCATAATGGCTCGCCATGGGCTCGCATGTCCAACAATCTCCCACTAGCCCAAAGAGCCATTAATGGGCTAATCATTTAAACCCACACTCATGTGACAATCATAGGCTATTTAGAAAATAGCTAGGTAAGCTGATCAGTCACTCTGTTCCCAAGAGACTATGCCAAGTCCTTTTACGGTACTTGCATATCCCTAGTAACAGTGCTCGCATCCAATGCGAATGTTGCATTTTACACAACTAATACTCAATTTTGTTAGTTACAGTGTCCTTGACACTACATCTTATTAACTATAATAACCAGTATTCCCATAATCCTTATTAGAATACCTTCATTCCTGGAGATATCTATCTCCTAAGGTATCTACAATTAAGACCCTTATAGATCACTATCTACAAGGTCTTAAACTTTTGAATATAAGACTTTGAGATCACTATCTCTAAGTTTCATAATCTTTGAAGATATTGTTATTACTGCAATCAAGTGTTTTATCTCCATGGTAGGATTAGTAACAGATTACTACTCTCACTGCATGGCAGGCATCTGGCTCTTTTGCACATATAGTATACACTCAGCTTCTCGTAACTGATGCACAAGTGCAAGCAGTTCTAGCATTCACTTCCTCAACTCTTTGAGGTGCTATCCCTTTAGATAGGTTACTACCACATCTTAAGGGAAGGAAGCTTTTCTTGGAATTTTCCAGAAAAATGGAACAAGTCCAAGGTGTACTGCGACAGTCCCAATACCCTCTTCTCTTTGTTTCTGAACGACTTCAGAATTAAGATCTAAGAGGTATTCTTGAGATCATATCTCAAGATATGAACAACCAAATTACAAAACACTTATTATTGTCCTTATATCATATCTACATTTAGCACGATGAACACAATGGCACTCCCACTAAGCTTCACATGGTTCATCAAGATTTTTTCTGAAATCATAACATTTATAATTTCATCAAATCTTATGTTCCAACTACAAGAAGCTTATTTGAGTCCAAAGATGGAGTTCTTTAGCTTGCACACCTTGCTTTCCTCAACCATGAAGTCCTGTGGCTACTTCATATGAATATCCTCAGAGAGGTATTCATAGAGGAATGCAATCTTGACTTACATCATGAAGATGTCATAGTCAAGTTGTGTAGCTATAGTTAGCAATATTCTGATGGGTTGAAGCAAGGTCACTGGAGAGAAAGTCTCATCACAAGCGATGTCTTATCTTCGGTATGTAGCTCATGGATACGAACCGTGCTTTGAAGGTCTCTACCTTTTTCATCAGGTTCCCTCTTTCTCTTGAAGATCCATTTACACCATAATGGGTTTTACCCTTATAGTTGGATCCTCGAGGGTCCACATACAACACTTGTATATGAGGTCTACATTAGACTTTTATTGCTAACATCCATCTTTTCATGTCATGATCCTCAGGAGCTTCATCACATGAAGTCCGATCATTGTCAGATTCAACTGACACATGGAATCCATCCTCAAACTTATTTGAAGAGATATTAATGTTTCATCTTTAATTGTCTATTTAGTTTCCGATTTCAAGAGCCTCATTATCTTCTCAAGATTAAATGAGTTCATTTACTTCATTTTCATCTTGATTCTCAAGAGAGTCATCCTCTAAGAATCACATTCTCAGAGATGAGATCCTTTAATAATCTCAAGGTCATAAAGTAGGTATCCAATACCATCCTTTATTTTCCTAATGAAGTAGCACTCTCTAGTGCCAGATTCCAGCTTAATCACATGGAACCTTATTAAGAATATATATAATGTCGTCTCTACCACATTTATATATATACCAGGAAACTAAGAGATAATTATGCTAAGATTAATCATTGATCAAATTATGTCACACATGATCAATTGTATCTCCCTACAACTTCATTGAGTTAAGGTTCATTAGGAGGGGTGAGATAGAAATGATATTCATCTCTATAAGGTATTCTATGAATTCATCTAATAGGTACTGACTACCTAGATTAGATCAAATTCATTTAATCTTCCTTCAAACTTTGGTTCTAAACCAAAATTGTGAAATCTTTGAACATTTTCAAAGGTTTCTAAGTGAAGAGAAGAAGTTTCATATCATAAATAATAATCAATAGATATCACATATCCATAATGTTTACTATGATATAGATGATTCACATACATCAATATGTATGAGATCCTGAATACCTTGACATCTTACATCTTTCCCAAAGAAGGGTGTATTGGAAATTTTACTTTGAATACAATATTCAAAAGTATGCAAGTTTTGAAATTTTAGACATTCTAAAGTTTCATCTCTTACTTGTCCATTGATCTCATCAACAGACATATGTCCAAAACATTATGCCAGATCATTGTTAAATGATCTTTATCCTCCTATTGATCTTTAAAGGTTTAATTTTCAGTATTAGAAATCTTAATGAACCATTCATTAATTTTCTAATTTAGTGGAGTCCATTAGATGTTAGATTACTATCTGAAATATCCCCATCATAACTCTTTATGATAGGTCTATTCTAGAATTCATGCTTATTCCCAGCATTTAGAAATAAACTGAGTGTATTCTAATATCCAGGTCACAGAGACATTCTCTAAGATTAAGGGCTCCCACTGAAAATATGAAGTCTATTGATCCAACGGAAATTGTTGCAACAATTGCATCACTTCCAACATGGATGACCATTAAACCTTAAGATCAAATTTCTAATATTCTAATACAGATGCAACCAATTGCAAGTGTCATTAGAAGATTGAGATACAATTATTAGACTTAATCTTATCAAATAAGCAAGTCAATATCAATGATTATATGTAGATTAATCTGATGCACTATCCGATTCCTTCTCTAAGGATTCTAGATAGATTTGATAGTCATACTATTAACACATCAATTTATTGCAGTATTGGCATTCATCCAACTCTTTAGATGTCATATGGAAGTCACAGAAGTACAGTCAACTCTTTGACTATACGTCTTACTTGGGTCCAACCCACGCTTCCACTGCGCTCCCTTTGTCTATAAGCAACCATTGCTCAAGACCAAGGATCTCTTTTGTTAAAATAAAAAATTTCAATATAAGAGTATTTCAACATTTATACAAGCTTCATTTAATTTCATACAATATGAATATTATGAAGCTTCATGAATGACTAGAGTATAGATAGTAGAATGATGAGACTCATCGTATCTACATCCATCTAGACTCTTAAAATATTGGTTCAGGTAGGTACTCAAACAATTTGAATACATCATCTCTTATAGAGCCACCATTCTGCATGATGCAGAGAACCACATCATTCATGATTAAATGTCGAGAGCACATATGTATGCCAGAACATCTTCTTAGAATTTTATAAGGATTATTTGATAATTACGATCATTATCGACATGTCACTTCAAAAGTACATTCGATAAGATCAAGACTTATAGAGACATACAAACCAGGGTTTTAGTCCTATTGTCTATTTAATTATCATTCCTCATTATTATGAGGAAATTTGCAATTGCAACCACATACATTATGTGTCCAATTGCAAGTACAATATCTGGATCATAGGTCCAATCCATGATATTTTACTGGTTATTATTGAGTATAATATTGAGTGGGTTTAATGAAGGATTATCTAAAATAAGAAATTTGCATAAATATATTTAAATATATACTTTTACTTTGATTTAGGAATTTTTATATCAAAGCTGTCTTGTCATGTCAACAATGAAAGTTCATTCCCTTAATCACTTTCAATGTAAGAGATATACTTACCATTATATCTCAAGCAGGATCTGGGATCTCCTTCCTTATCTTTGTTGCATCCCAATAATATGAGAACCGACAACTCGGACAAAAAGAAACGGGAACACATTCCACCTTGCAAGTCCAACTTGCATCTCTCAATTCGGTCTTTAACACCCGGGCCCACCACCCCTAAGGTGATGTTGACCCGTCATTAATTGAACCAACCGTTAATAGAAATACAACTCGCTATGCGCAATCCAATATCGCCCCAATAATATGAGGACCCGATATTGGGGTCACTACGCATACGTCCTTACTCTTTTGAGAAGCGACGAACCCGATCCAAATGGATCATATGCAGGAGCTGTCACTTCAGACAGGCTTCTCCTACATATAATATTTGGCGACGGAACCCTTCGTCTTGACGGGAGACCATGGATGTCACTTATGTGATCCTCCATATACAATTTCAAATTCTAATTAATTATCATGAATCATATTCACATAATTAATTCTTCCAAGGGAAATAATACATCTATTATAATAGAGTGTTTTTAATTGGATATAATTAACTTAATCATATTAAATTAATTATCAGTCCAATTCAATCAACAAACTTGATTTTACTTGAATATATGGTATTATCTCAAAATACGTATTAATTGGAATTTTAATAATTAGAAAAATAAATCATGATCTCTCAGGCATCATTCGTTCCCTACCCGTTGTCATGGCCAGTACTGGCGGGAGTGGGACGGACCGCATACGTTGCAACCCGCTACCCCAGCGATCCCCGACTAGACACCATATCCGCCTCGGGAAAAAATAATGCCGAGTCAATCACTTTGTACTTGAGATGATCATCGGTTCTTCAACCGAAATTATACCATATAGTAATAATCAAAACATTTTTGATTATAAGGAAGTTTGCTAGACAAATTTCCAATCCTATTCAAGCAAGGAGTTTGATGATTGTGTTTTCAATTTTGATCTAGATCAAATCTAAACAATTATTGGTTGAGGCCAAGTCAATTAAGGAAATAATCATCATCCAATATTTCTCAAATATTTTCCACAATTATTTAATGAAATTAACAATTAATTTCACTAATTGACAATCACATGGTTCTTGATTAGGAAAGTAATTTCAGCAGTGACCCATACTTACTAAAATTAGTATATCTCAATCAATTTAAATCCAAATCAAGCAAAGTAAGTTTCTATAGTTTGCTAACTTGATTTACAACAGAACCTATGTGATTTGCATGCATTTAGAGGCGTCTCTAAACATTAATTAACTCCTTAATTACGTTAAGATTCGCAGTTCCCGTAACAGTGAATACATGTTCATTAAATAAACTATATCTAGAGCAAACGGAATCCAAATTACGTAAACTCAGATACTATGGTTTCCTTATTTAATGGGGAACAAAAATCAATTATTTTCGTGTTTAAACAATTTAAACAGGACCGAAAATAAGCACTAAATAGAGATGCGAAAATGAAATGCGATAAAACATTCGCAATCCTAACGAACCCAAGTCGCCTTCGGTTTTATGGATCGTATCCAAAACCATCGAACTAAGGCTCTGATACCACTTGAAGGATATGGTTAGATCCTCAAGCGCATCACAGAAGCGTGAGCGTCGTATCGAATACGACGAGGAGCGACTAGTCGCACTAGTTGCTCGATGCAGCGGAATTTAAAAAATTTTCATGAGACGAAACCACATGATCCAAGAACACTTCTCGGATCGTTTCGTCTAAACCACAAACAAGTAATACGATTACCTATTGAAGCGTGGTTGCGATCGAGTTTCTAAACGAAGAGACCTCCTGTCTCAAGTCCGATTCGACAAAGGAGACGCTTGCGAGCGCGGGGATGAACTGCGTGCTTCTCGCAATCCATGTTGATGATCCAAGCGACGGATCTCCTGATATCGACACACGAGATCCGACGTCTTCTTCACGAGCGAGGTGCACCGAAGGAGACGGAGATCCACGAGCAGACTACCGGGCAGCATAACAGCGACGCTGCGGCGATGGAGAACCTCTCTAGGGCATCCATGGTGGACGGCCACATGAGAGGGAGAGAGAGTAGACGTGTAGGGAGAAAGAGACATGGAGAGAGATGTTCTACAATATCATTATGTGTAAAGAGAGAGCATGGTATGCGTCTCTATTTATAGGGTTTTGGGATCCATGGATCTCAATCCATGGGACAAATAAAATCAATGGATGAGATTGATTTATGTCAATCCAATGGTCAAGATTGTTGTTGGTAAAAGCCAACAACTTTAGATTAAAATATAATTGACAAAATAAAATATAAATCAATCCAATAAATAAGGAGAGAATATGCATGGAGATCAAATCTCCCATGCATCATCAAGGTGGACGGCCACCCAATCCAAATAGGACATGGGTGCCGCCCACCACATACCATGTGGGGGCAATCTCATGGAAATCCACGAGATTGCATGCTTCCTTGATTTTCTCCATTATTTATTTCCAACAACTTTTGTTGGTTATTTATTCATCAAAAATAATTCACAATTATATTTGAGAATATTGCAATCTTGACATTGGAAAATTGTGAATCATATTCACAACCCAAAACAACATATAATTTATATTGTCAATTAATTAGACAATGTATATCCAATACACATTAATAATTAATCAACAAATATAAATTACAATTAGCTCTCTCTAATACATTATAAATCACATTTATAATATATTATGAATAATTGGATATTACTATCCACATTATTCTTATCCATAATAATTAAATCACATTTAAATATATTGGATAACTTATTCTCATGTGCTCAAATAATATGAATCATATTCACGTTATTTACATCTTTGATAATCAAATCACATTTAATTATCTAAGACAACTCTCCTTATAATATGAATCAAATTCATATTATTCATGATAATTAAATCACATTTAATTATCCATTTTCTCAATGCTCGGATACATATATCAACAATAGAATTATCCATGAACTCTTTCAAGGATAATGCGCTTTCTCCGCGAATACTTGGAGATAAGGACATGGCGATTGTATTGTTCCACGTATAGTGACATGGATATTGAGATCATATCTCAAATCCAGATCGCGGGCCTCCCATAGATGCTTGATTAGATCAAGAACGCAAATCTAATTTTCTCATTGCATCTTAATCACATTCAGATCAATGTCCAACATTTGGACTAAGATCAGATTACTTCTCTACTGAGAGGAGTCACTAAAATCCAGACCCGTTTCATCACTCCCTAGGAATGGAAGCGTCATGGTTATACAATCGTTTATGATCACATTACCCTCAGGTATTCCTAATACCTGTACATCCTGCATACTGGAAGACTCAGAATAAACCCGAAGTATTAGATCAACTTTACACTGTCTACTTCAGGGTTTTATCAGTAAGTTTCTCATTCGATCATTGGGAGTCGGTATCGATCATATACTTTCCAAAAGCATATATCATACCTAGGTCTTGATCATATACTTTCCAAAAGTATATGTCAAAGCTACAAATTCAGTCAAGCTTCCAAAGCGAGACGACCATGCGCATGGAATTTGATTCTTCCCAATATCTCATGAGTGACCTCCTGTCTTCCGGTTCAGTAACTGAACCTGTATGATCCCTTTGAGAGATCGTATTACTCATATACCCTTATATGCACACCAGCGTGCCGGTGTATAGACCTTGATTAGGTCATCAACCTATTGGTCTACCAAATGTACATATTCAAACATATAGTAACACATCTGTCTCTGGTCAGAGGATGCGTGCCTGTATCGTGACAGCATACGATATAGGACTTTGGTTATCTCGATCTCGTTAAGTCAACTCTTTGACCTAATTAATCCGACACCTCCGAATCTCCATTCTTATGCAGAGGACCTGTATCAAGAGGTCGGTCAGATATCAGCTTAATTGAGAAAGGATTGACATCTCCTACTCAGACTGGAGATCATCTCTTAATAATCATTTGACGATGCTTGATGAGTCCTCAATCTAACTCATTAGATATTCATCTAAGCACCAGGCTCTATGATTCAATAATTGAATCAACAGCTGTATGATCATTAAGATGGCCATGGTACATAACCCTAATTGTACTAAGGGACCTATTATGCAAATTATGTACTCTTTATTTCAGATTAAGGAGTGAATTGCAATAACATTTATTGCATAATGGCTCGCCGTGGGCTCGCATGTCCAACACTTATCTCCAAGTATCTACAGAGAAAGCACATTATTCTTGAAGGAGTTCAGGAATAATTCGTATGATGAATTTTGTACAAGCAACAAGGTGTTGATGATTAAATGAGATTTAATTATCAAGTATAATATGGATAAGATTCATATTGTGAGAATGATTGTCCAAGATAATTAAATGAGATTTAATTATCAAGGAAAAGCAGATCGTGGATAGTGTTATCCATAATATTTGTGTATATTATAAATGTGATTTATAATATATAACACAGAGAGAGAAATTTTGTAAATAGCATTTGTTAATTATTAATGTGGATTGGATTCACATTAATTAATTAATTGGAAATGTAATTTACAAATTAGTTTGGATTGTAAATATGATTCACATATTTTTCAATGCCATGATCGAAATATTCACAAATTAATTTGGAATTAGTTTGGTGGATATTATTGCAATAAAAGTTATTGCAATTTATTAAGAAATAATAGGATAAAATAAAAAGGAGACAAATCACCACCAAACGGGGTGGCGTCACCAATGACTTAGTCATAGGTGACGCCCCCTATTTTTTAGGGATGATTTATTGTCTCTTTTTTTTGTAATCTTGTTATCTCTTAATAATTAATTTATATTAAAATTAAATTGTGTTGATAATAATACAACATATTTTTAATTTGATATAAATTAATGTTGTTGGTTAAAAACCAACAACAATCATGACCGTTGTTGATACATGGATCAACCTAGCCGTTGAATCTATGTATGCCATGGATTGAGATCCATTGGATCCCAAACTAATATATAAGGAGGGCAACCCTAGCCATTCAAAACACACAAGAGTAGATGCCTACTCTTCCTCTCTCTCTCTCTCTCATTCTCGTCCTCTCTCCCCTCTCTCTAAGATGGTCGTCCATCTATGTGTTGAGAGAGATAGAGCTTCTTGTCTTCGCCTTCGACTACTCGAGGATTTCCATCTTCTTTGGGGATGCTTGCTCTAGAGGAAGACGACGGATTTCGTTGGACGAAATCAGGAGATTCGAGGCTTGGATCTTCGTCGAGGATTGCGGGAGTCACGCGTCTCATCGCGCCCGCAAGTGTTGTCTTCGTGGATCGGACTTGAGACAGGAGGATCTCTTGCTTTAGAGATCTCGTGATCGCAACCACGCTTCGAGAGGTATTTCTAATACTTTGTGGTTTGATGAAACGATCCAAGAAACGTTCTTGTGATCATGTGGTTTCATCACATGTTTTAAATTTGTAAATTCCGCTGCACCTTGCGACTAGTCGCCCCGATCGCATGAGATGTGATCGTCACGCTTCCATGATGCGCTTGAGGATTCTCAATATCATATAGATTAAACATTGCTGGCTCCCATATCGGACGCTACCTGGAGGCCTGGGCGATTGAGGACGATTAGACGGTATGGAGGGGGTTAGCAAGAACTAGGGAAGAACTCCCCAGTGGAGAACTTCGATCCAATCTCCTTCTCTCGTTCGTTGTTCCCACAAAATAAGGAGTGGCCCAAAACACTCCTGGAAGCCTTTCACACCTGTCGTTGGTCTCAAAATGGGCCAAAGCTCTATGGTTTGGTCGGACGGAGGAGTTGCACCTGGGAGATACTCCTAGGCTCGATGTTCCCTACAAGGGGATCTTTCTTTGTTGTTTTCTGTAGGAGATCGTTAGGGGCAAAACTTGAAGCTTCTAAGATCTTCTAGGGGGTGGAATGAGCAGTAGATGACACGGGTGGTGCTCTCTGGCGTAAGGTGGAGGGTGGAGAGTGGGTCTCCGGATATGTGCAAGATCTAGGTGAATGGAGGTGCGTCAGGCGAAGAGTAGACCAAGGGGGTGCTTGTGAATGTTATAGTAATAACGGAGGAAGTTGATGGTGCTCATGGATTTTGCACTTGGAATAACATTAGGTCGAAGTACATAGCTTCGAGCTGTGTTTAAATAACTTGTAGGAGCTAGGAATTGCACCTAAAAGAGAAGATTGAGTACATGGAACCTTTTTCAATCTCTCCTATCCAGATCGTGATACCCTCAATTTTGATATGATCTGATCGTATCACATGAAGTAGAATCGTCCAAGGTTTTCACTCTATCCTACAGAGCTGCGATCCAAGCAAAAACAAGAGAGCTGATCAATTGAAGGTCATCTACGCATCCTTCTTCCGAGTTCATCCACATCCTTCAGCTACCGTCACAACAAGTAGGCATGCTCCATATTCAATTTAAGGCATTTGTTCACGCCTAATTCTCCGCCACCTGATCAGATCCAGAAGCACCGGCCCAGTCCGTCTGTGAGCACCCAATTCGAGGCCATTAGATAAGATCTGAAGTCCATCCGAACCATTCTTGAGCATCTTACTCCCAAACCGTTGGATCAGATCAACCTCGCAATCTCAATTGTACGTTTCCTAACCCTAGTCACGTGCAAGGCATGCTTCTTGGGTAATTTGCGACGTGCCTCCTATATTTTCGTTTACTTTATTTTAGTGCATAAATTGTAAATAACAGTTTTAACTCTTTATTGTTTAGATGCTACAGTTTTTTTCGTTACTTTTTAGTCCATGTCTTTCGAACTCACATGTCATTCCACATGCTTATCTAGCATTTATGTAACATTAACCCTGAATCTTTTGTTTGTTAATGTGAAGTTTTTTAAGAATTGCATTCATGCTCCTGTGTGTCTGATTTCATGTGCTTCACACGTTTTTGTTGGGAATTTTGCAAATTTCTCCTTGTAGTATATGAACTTGTTACTAATTAGTCCTTAAACTTAAAATAATTGCAGATAGGTCCTGTTTGTCCATATTAATTGGTGTGTTTTATTTTGCATGAAATAAATCGCATAAATGTTCTAAAGATTCCCTCAAAATTCAGATAAATAAATGTGGTGTTGTTTTCTTTTTTCGAATTTTTATTTTGCAAAATCATTTGAGTTGATATTTTTAATAATTCAAAATCACCAAAAATATCTTATTTGCTTTATCAAATTATTTTTTTAAAAAATGTTCTAAAAATTCCAAAAAAACTGCGATAGGTGTGTTTTAACTTGTTTTAATTTATATTCAAAATTTATGTGAAAATCTTTTACAAAAACCAAGAAATTCACAAATTACAAAAAACCTTAAAAAGGTTATATGAAATCATTCAACAACAACAACAACAAAGCCTTTTCCCACAATTAAGTAGGGTCGGCTACATGGATTCTTCGCCTCCATTCAGATCTGTCTTGGGTCAATCTCGGACTTATATCCAAAAAACTAAGATCCCTTCGTATAGTCTCTTTCCAACACTTCTTGGGCCGTCCTCGCCCTCTCTTGGCCGGCTCAACATCCCAACACTCGCATCTCCTAACCGGTGCATCAGTTGACCTTCTTTGCAAATGACCAAACCATCTTAAACGGTTTTCTCGCATCTTATCCTCGATCGGAGCTACACCAACTTTCTTTCGGATTGCATCATTCCGAATCCGATCTTTACGTGTATGTCCACACATCCATCTTAGCATTTTCATTTCTGCTATAGCCATTCTCTGCACATGTCTATGGTTCACAGGCCAACATTCAGAACCATAAAGCATAGCAGGTCTCACGGCTGCTTTGTAAAACTTTCCTTTAATTTTTAAAGGAATTTTCTTTTCACAGAGAACAGCGGAGGCTCCTCTCCACTTTAGCCAGCCTACATTTATTCTATTAGTAACATCTCCATCAATTTCTCCATTATGTTGCAAAATAGACCCCAGATATCTAAAAGAATCTCTCTTCTGAATGTTATCGTCACCAATCTTCACCTCGATTCCTTCACCATTGCTTCCATCAAAGGTGCATTCCATATATTCCGTCTTAGCCCTACTTATACGAAAACCTTTAGTCTCCAATGCATGTCTCCAAACCTCAAGCTTCTCATTTATTCCATCTCTAGTCTCGTCAATCAACACAATATCATCAGCAAATAACATACACCAAGGTAACTCATCTTGAATGTGACTTGTCAACTCGTCCATAATCAAAGTAAAAAGAAATGGACTCAAAGCTGAATCTTGATGTAAACCAATGTTGATATCAAAATAGTCAGTCTTCCCCGTCGGGGTCCTTACACAAGATAAAGCCCTATCATACATATCCTTTATGAGATTAATGTATAGGACAGGTACTTGTCTCTTCTCTAAAACTCTCCACAGTATCTCTCGTGGGACGGAATCATAAGCCTTCTCCAAATCAATAAAGATCATATGGATATTCTTCATTTTAGCTCTATAAATCTCCATTGTTCTCCTCAGCAAAATTATGGCTTCAATAGTTGAGCGACCTAGCATGAATCCGAATTGGTTTTCTTTTACTTGGGAAACTTGCATTAACCTTATTTCGATCACACGTTCCCAAATTTTCATAGTGTGACTCATTAGCTTGATACCTCTGTAATTTGAACAATTTTGAATGTCTCCTTTGTTCTTATAAAGAGGCACCACGATACTCCTCCTCCAATCTTCAGGCATTTTCTTGCTTCGCCAAATAACATTGAATAGATTCGTAAGCCAAGTCAAACCACGCTCACCTAAAACTTTCCATACTTCTACAGGGATGTCATCCGGTCCAACACCTTTCCCAGGTCTCATAACCTTCAAAGCCTCCTCTACTACTTTTCTTTGTATTCGTCTATAGCATGCACGATTCAAGTAACTTTCACTACTAGCTAGATCACCCAAAGTGATCTCTCTATTTCCTTCTCCAATGAAAAGTTTATGGAAGTACTGCTCCCATCTAGTCTCTATATCCTTCTGAGTAACAAGCACGTGACCTTCCTCGTCCTTAATACATCTCACTTGAGAAAGGTCTTTGGTCATTCTTTCTCTTGCTTTGGCCAACCTGAATATATCCTTCTGGCCCTCCTTAGAGTTGAGATTTTTATACAAAACCTCATAAGCTTTTGACTTAGCTTCACTTACAGCCTTCTTTGCTTCCTTCTTCGCTATTTTATAGTCTGTGACAGATTCCTCTGTTCTATCCTTAGACATAGCTTTAAAGCAAGCTCTTTTAATTTTTAGCTTCTCTTTTACCCCTTCACTCCACCACCAAGCCTCCTTTTGACCCAGAGCTCCTCCTTTTGACTCGCCTAGCATCTCTTTGGCTACCTTTCGGATACAAGATGCTACTGCCTCCGACATCTTGTTTGCACTACCGCTACAATTCCAAGATAAGTCTTCTAAAACCTTCTCCCTGAAGCGTGATTGCTTCAGCGGAAGATTCCACCACCTAGTTCTAGTGATCTTAGGAACCTTCCTTTTCTTTACCAACCCTTTTATTTGTAAATCCAAGACTAACAAGCGATGTTGGGTTGTCAAACTCTCTCCAGGGATTACTTTGCAATCTTTGCAACACAATCGATCTCTTCTCATCAACGTAAAGTAATCTATCTGTGTTCTAGTTGAGCCACTCTTATAAGTAATTAAATGCTCCTCCCGCTTCTTAAAAAGAGTGTTTGCTATGAAAAGATCATATGCAGTTACAAAATCCAGAATGACTTTTCCCTCTTCGTTTCTATCCCCAAAACCATGTCCTCCATGCGCACTTGCATACCCAGAAACATTTTTTCCCACATGTCCATTAAGATCTCCACCTATGCAAACCATCTCTCTTTGTGGGATTCCTTGTAAAATCTTATCCAGATCCTCCCAAAAAGCTTGTTTAGTCCTATCATCTAAACCAATTTGCAGTGCATAAACTGAGATGATATTCAGAATTTCTTCTTCACCAACTTTAGCAAAATAATCCGATCCCCAAATCTTTGCACCTCAACCACACAATCCTTCAAATCTTTATGAACAACCACTCCAACTCCGTTTCTGCCCTTATCTTTACCTGAATACCAAAGTTTAAAGCCTGTCTTCTCGATCTCCCTTGCTTTCTCTCCAACCCATTTAGTCTCTTGTAGACATAATATATGAATCTTCCTTCTTTCCATTGTATCCACTATCTCCATCAATTTTCCAATTAAAGTACCGATATTCCAACTACCAATCCGTAACTTCCTTTGCAATCTCTTTTGGACTAACTTCTTTACTCGCATGCGTCCATTATGCGAGAACCCTTGCAAATTTTGGACTGCATCCGGGCGGTGATGCAGCGGAACTAGTTTATTTACCCGCATGCGTTCCTCATACGAGAACCCTTGCAAATTTTGAACTACATCCAGGCTGCGATGTAGCGGCCCTTGCCAATTTTTCATTGCATTCGGGCGATGCAACGCGTCGCAAGTAGGGAACGCCCCAACGAAATCTGTATGTTTGCTTAAATCCATGTTTAAAAGATCCGAACGGTTTCGAGATAAATTCATAAATAGTGTTCTTAAAAGAACTTTAAGAACACTATTTACGAATTTATCTCTCCTGCGCTGGCTATCAGCAACCTAACGCTCAACCCTCCTCATTTACCCGGGCTTGGGGCCGGCCATGGCTGAGTTTTATATGAAATCATTAATAATAAAAAAATGTTTTTGGACTAACTTTAACCTTAATAAAAATTCTTTTTATTTCCATTTTTTGATTAATTTTTAACATATTTTTAATTGTTTTAAAAAACCTAAACAATCTAAAAATCTTCAGAAAATCATAAAAAACGGTAAAAAATTATCCAAATCACAAAAAAATATTTTTATTTTATTTTTCTAGACATTTTTTTACCATATTTGAAAAATCCAAAAGGTGTGCTTGTGTGTTTTTATTACATATATTTTACTTTCTTTATTTGAAAAAACTTTAAAAAATATAAAAAATTGTAAAATTAATAATAATTATAATTTTGAAAATCAGAAAACATAAAAAATAAAAAGTAGAAAACCTATTAAAAAATAAAAGGATAAAAATTCACAAAAAAACAAGACTAGTTTTCCTTTAATATTTCCTTTTTCTTTTCTTTGATCTGTTTCTTTGAATTAAATAATCCTTATTTAATACCATTTGCCTTATTGTGTCTAACCCGGGGAGCTATACGGTGTTAATAATTAAAATAGCAAAATCTATCTATTTTTTTCTTTTATTTGGATTCAATAATTATTTGATTCGACCTCACATGACCTCTCAACTCCAGTCATGCACGGTGGCCGGAGACACAGCTCAGATCTTCATTCACAACTATTGGATCCATCATCCACTCACATTTCTGTATTTAATTTTAGACCGAGCCATTGTGCTCGTGTATTTTTTTTTGGATTTTTTTAAATACGAAAAAATGCCCAAAAATGTCCAAAGAAAATATTCTTCTATTTTTATAAACTTTTTACTATTTTTGTAATTTGTTAGAAAAATTTAGATTTTTTTAGGTTTTTTAAAAATGAGTGAAAATCGGAGAAAATGCAAATAATGAGCACACAAGATTATTTCGTAATTTAAAAATATGAAATGAAATAAAAAAATACAGAAATTATTTTTCTTAAAAACTAGAGGAAATTATCTACAATCAGGAATAAATCACATTTTTTATTTTTCTATAATTTTATATTATTTTTTAAAGATTTTTAGTATTTTACATTTTTTTAGTTTTATAAATAATTAATGCGAGAAAATTGGATAGGAATTAAAGGATAGTAAAATATACTACATCATCTTCCACATCATCTCTACATTTTACAGAATCTTTTTAAAGGATAATGAGGGAGCATCATCTTCCATATCATCTCCTTCACCAGCAGTCGAGAGGTCTAGTGTAGCAGCACCCAAGTCTGGAGTTTCACCGCTTTCACCACCACCTTTATGAAGCAGATGTAGATCACCATCAGCAAGGGAGAATATAACAGTAGAGGATTATTCCTCTTCACTAGTAGCAACATCCCGTTCTGTTTTGAATTCTGTTTTTCCTTCACCTAATTTGGACAACACTGTACAGACTGATTCTGGTTGTCCTGTTGTACTTGAGGATTCCAATTTGAATAATGGAAATGAACGTTTGAATATATCTCATGATTTTGTGCCATTTCCTTTTGCTCTTAAATCTAAAAGAATCAAAAATTAAAAACAACCCTATCTGATCTTGGAGTGGTTGAGATCTTAGAGAACTTCTTTTTAAAGATGCCACTCCTTAAAGCCATGGAATACATGCCTGCAGTAAAAAAGGGAATGAAAGAGGCATGTACACAAAAGCGTCAACCTAGGCAAAACAGACGAAAGGAAACAGAGAAACACATCTTGACCATGGACACAGTTCATGCCATCAGCAACCTCCCTCCTAAAAAGAAAGACAGGGGAGCTTCTCACATCTGTTGCCATATCTTTGATTAGGAATTTGATCATACTCTTCTCGATAAGGGTTCATCCATTAATCTCATACTATCCTCTTTGCTAACTAAATTTCGATTAGGATCTCTTAAAATAATCAGGATGATCCTTCAGTTTGTTGATAGATCGATCAAGAGGCCAAGAGGCATTTTAGAGGATGTTATTGTAATGATGTAGGGAATGAAATTCCCTGTTGATTTTGTTGTCATGGATATGGACACACCTTCACCATTACTCCATACCTCGATCATACTACGTCGACCGTTCCTCCGAACGGTCGAAGCAGCAGTTGATTATGGTACTAGAGAGATCATCTTTCACTCTCGCAGTGACAACGTGAAAATTGAGACGATATCAGATCCTAGACCACCGTCACCAGTAGCAGATGATACAGAGAAAGTTATATCAGAGCCAGAGGACTGTGATTTTCTTGCATAATTTCAAGAGACAAATCTTTCCATGGATTTCATAGATACCATGAGTTCTTTTCCTGAAAGGACTCTATGGAAAGCATGGTCGACATGAGTTTCCTTTGTGATCTTATTGAGTTAGTTGTTGATGGACAGTTTGAGCTGATTTCTGAGGATCAATTTGAGTTTTTAGAGGCACCTTCTGATATTCCTTTGATACACTTTTCTGAGATTACTGGTGATATGCCTCCTTCTGAGGTTCTGAGGTACATATATCTGATCCATTCGTTGAATTTCCTGGGTTAAGCACAGATGAGAGACATCTTTCTAAGATTATTGATGAGATATCTGAGTCGTTAATTGATAAAAATGATGAGCACCCTGATGAGCCCCTCCATTCTGAGAAAAGATCAGTCATTGCATATCTATTAGAGATTTTACTTGCTGAGCCATTAGTAGCCAAGGTGGAAAGTCAACAGAGTACAGATCACATACCGTCTTCCATTACAATAGCAAAGGTTAATGTAGAGCGAATTCAGACCTCACCTGAGCTCAAGGTTTTACCATCAACGTGGAAATATACCTTCCTTGCGGGTCCCCCCCCAAATGTTTCTGATTATCCTCAGCTCGTAGTTGACCGCTGAACAAGAATCTCGCGTGTTAGAGGCTCTTAAGAGAAACCGCAAGGCCATAGGATGGAATATCTCGGATATACGTGGGATTAACCCATCTTTGTGCTCGTATCATATCTACTTAGAGGGTGACTGTAAACCCTCACGTGAATGTCATTACCATCTAAATCCAAATCTAAGGGAGGTTGTCATGAAGGAGATCAAAAAATAGTGTGACGCTAGCTTTAGATATCCCATTTAGGATTCCAAGTGGGTCAACCCTTTGCATGTGGTCCCGAAGAAATCCGAGATTACTAGCGTAAAGAACGATCGTGGTGACGAGATTCTGACCTGGGTACCTACTTCATGGCGTGTCTATGTCGATTACAGATGCCTGAACTCAGCTACCAAGAAGGATCACTTTCCGCTTCCCTTTATTGATCAGATTATTAAGAGGTTGGCAGGGAGAAAGTTCTTTTGCTTCTCGGATGGGTACTCGGGATACAACCAAGTTGCTATCGCTCCTGAGGATCAGGAGAAAACTACTTTTACCTACACCTTTGGACGAATACCCTTTGGATCGTGACGCCTCAAATACATCCAAAAAGTGTATGTTGGTCATTTTTTCGACATGGTGGGTAGTTTCCTTGAGGTCTTCATGGACGATTTCTCGATCTACGGGGATAGTTTTAAGACATATCTTGCACATTTAGACTGTAACACCCCACAATTTTCAACTTTTCTAAATTCTTAAAATATATTCAATATAATACTCAAAAGAAGCGTCTCGTCGCAAGCTTTCCAACGAGTCTAAAAACGCAAAATTCCGAGTTCAGATGTGGGAGATATCCTGTTTTGGTGAAGATGGGTCATGGATATTGAGGGGATTAATGGTTACGGGATTAGATCAGTTAATCACGAATTAAGGCTATTTTAGGGATCCAAAAACTAAGGTTTTAGTCCTAACCTATATAAAGACCCAAATTCTTCATCTCCCCTCATTCCCACTTCTTTCCAAACCCTAATCCATCCTTTTCTTCCTCCACAAGTCATTCTCTTATCATTTTCCCTCTCCTTCTTCAGAGAATCAAGGAGAGAACGGTGCCACCACCATTATCAAAAGCTCTCGAAGTCACGTAGCTTCACGACAAGAAGAAGACGAGGAGGGCCATCGCAAGGGAAAGGCAACCCTCTCATCGGATTCGTGATCGGGTAATCGAGCACGTAGATCAAAGACATGCATGAGTATAGGTAATGGATCTAGATTTTCACCTTTTCTTCCACGTATCCCGCGAATAGGAGATTATCATTTGGGGATTATTTTCGTTAGATCTCGATCCGACCCCAGGATCGCCTCTTGCTGTTGGTCTAGCATGATTTAATTTCCTTCAAATCATGTTTGTTCATGCTTTCTACATACAATTCTGGTTGAATATTATTGTTATTATTGGTATTTCTGAACTCACTTTATCTTTTGTGATTCGTCGGTATAAACATTATTAGGTTCATACATGGAGTTTATCAAATAATATTAACTCTCTTTATAGTAGATCTCTTTGGATTCCTGTAAACTCTTTCTTAAATCATGCTTAATTGTGTTATAGACATTATGCCATGGTGTATGTGTTATGATGTTAGCCCCTACGGCATTAGCGTGAGGTATGCCATCATTAAATGATTATTATGCACACATGGTTTTAGATATAAAGGTATCTTTATTACTCTGGACACTAATGATTAATTGGGTATTAATGTATTACGTAGGGAACGTTATTGAGTTTATAGTTATGGATTCGGGTGATATGTAAATAGTTTGAGTCTCCACTTGATATTAGAACATGGCACGATCTTCTACATGGGGGTTTTATGATAATAGGAATTTGGAAATTCTGTAGGAACCATCATCTTAATGTATATTATGTGATATTACACGGGCCATTCTTAGCATTGCAATCCTTTAAGATACATGCATATATATTCATCCCTAAATTAACAATTGTTATTACACAATCTTATGATATCAAGCCATAACAAACATGTAGGAATCACAAATAATTTGTCTTGGATATATACATGCACACAACATTTCAAAATTTTTAGTTATGGTCCCTTCCAAGATGGGAGCTATATTTAGTACAGATAAGTCTTCCTTGCTATAATTATCCTTGATTATGTTCAACTACCTTGACCATTCCTCATGCCATGAATATTAGCCTTTTTTTCTTTTTTTAGCCAAATCTCAATGACGTAAGCACCCATTGCTGTGGATATCTTCAATTAATAATTTTTTAGGTGGCCATTCAGGTGTAGACCGTGTCAAAGACATAATCTTAACTTCACATTTGATATTAATCCAACATTTCAATTCTTTTAAATCTTATAATGCATGATCGTTTTTGTCTTTAACATTTCAACAGTAATATGTTTTTCCTTGTACGTTGATGGAGCATCTTCTTATGTACAAGACCATGCGTAAAGTATGCTGCAACTTCTCATTTTTTAGATGGCACTTCTCGCTTTGATCTTATGGAATAGAATTACAATCCTTGTTGGATTCAGTATTGCACGAGGAGTATTTGATCAATCTTTATTCTTCTTATAAATTGATTAGTATAAAGAGGCCTGAATCAAATTACCTATAGCCTCCCCTTTCTATTAATAAATGTAAAGAGCTAACTATATGGTTTGTGACGCAAGGTTTTTTGTATTGATTGGGTCGTGTGATCATTGATGGATATCATTGATAAGTTCCAAGGCTTTTCACTTTTAGAGTAAAGTATATAAATGCATGTGGGAAGGAAAAGATAAATACTACAAGGTGGGTGCACATCCTTGTAGTCCGGCTGAGCCAACAGTGAGCCATCCCCACTTGAGGGGCCCCACATAGTGCGGTGGTGGTAGGTACTCTGGTGGAATTGAGGTGGGTGCACGTGTGCATCGCACCGTACGGATTCGTTTTGTGGTACTTGTTATGGAGCGAGCGAGACTCCTCCGGCAAACTCGGTTGACGGAGTTACGACTCTTCGGGCTATATGCTCCCTATCACGGGTGTTAGAGTACTACCAACTAGACTAGCTGAAGGATCGTATTTGCGCACGGGTTTTAGGTTGCACTCTGAATGGAGTGTTGCAGACTTCATTCCTAGTGTAGGCTTTCTCCTTTGACGAACGAGTCCAGGATAAGTAAATGAAAATATGGATTAAGATATGTCAAAGATTTTATCTTGATTGCATATGTGTTAAAGTCCTAAATTATAAGTGATTGTATATTGCTATATGCTTTGAAAATGTTCTCTCCTAACTTGTTCAGTTACTGCATTTGCATTACCTAACTATAATCTCTTGATTTATAATTTACCTTATCCTTACTGGGTCAGTTGACTCATAAGTTACAAGCTTTGGAAATCCAACAGGAAGTGCAGAACAGGAGACAGAGGCTCGCATTTTTGGTGGTGCATCTGTAGGACATTGTTGAGGTTGAGGCTTAGTGCTATAGTTATTTTATTTCCCTCTGTTTCATCTATAATGATGTAATAAAGAGACTCTGAGGTTTTATTGTTATCCTTCTGTGGACATCTAGTTATCAGTGGAAGTTTAATCTTTCCTATAATTCTTTTTGTATGAATGGTATATCATACATGTTGTCTATAACTGTTGTTGGGTAATAATGTGAATGGGTGTTGAGATGTTCCCGTCGAGGAGGGGCGTTTCATTCGGTATCAGAGCCCGACTACCCCATCAGTCATAGACAACTGTATGGTAGGAGAAATACCATTGTACATTAGACAAGTAGTCTTCTGATTACTGTCAAAAAAATTATTGATGAAGGTTGGCTAATGACCTCTACTCTAGGATCTAATTGCAATTCCCTTTTATTTCTACACTTACAGATCATGCCACCTCGTAGAGATCAGACTGCATAGCAGTTGGCTACGATGATGGCGATGTTGCAGGATGTGCAGCAGAGACAACTTATGCTCGAGGAGCGATTGTCGAGATCTGCATTCGAAGGCGGGTCCGGAATGGGTAGGGGAGATGGTGATCCACCACCGCTGCCACCTCCTCCTCCTCCCCCCTCGCCGCCGCCACCGCGACAAGAGGACATCTTATCGAAGTATCGCAAGGAGAAGGTTCCAGAGTTTTTGGGCAATACAAGTCCATATGTGGCAGAGAGATGGCTAAAGCGTGTGGAAAAGGTTTTTCGCATCATACATGTATCGGATGAGGAGAAGGTTACCCTTGCTACTTATTCCTTAGCGGGCTATGCTTAGGAATGGTGGAGTTCTATGGAGCCGCAGATTGCAATGCCAATTACTTGGGAGAAATTTACTGAGGCGTTCTGGGAACATTTCTATCCGGAATACTGGCTAGAGCAGCGTCGCGTGGAGTTCACATTACTCGAGCAAGGGAACAAGACCGTGACTACTTATCTTAACATGTTCACAGAATTGTTGAAGTATGCGGCTAGCACTGTGCCAACCGAGACCGACAAAGCATTTAAGTTCTTTAGAGGTCTTCGTAAGGAAATTTGTGAGAGGCTAGTACCCTTAGATTGGTTACTATGAAGGAAGTGGTTGATGCTGCATCCAGAGTGGAGGAGGACTTGTGTGAAGGCAGGTCAGTGCAAACCAGGCAAGGAGGACCAAGCTATTATGGGAGGACTACTCGTAATGATCGATCAATGGCACGGAGAGGACAACGTCTCCACCCTACCGGCCTGGCATGTCTACCAGGTCCACACACAGAGGAGCTCCTACCTTGGGGCAAGTACTTTCCGAGCCATCACGACCAGTACATCCAACGGTGAACACCATGACAGATGCACGTGTTTGCTACCGATGCAATTAGGAGGGTCACATCAGGTCCAACTGTCCGTTGGGAGCTTCACAGATGCGAGGTACTGTACAGGGGGGATGTCCGCAGCACCAGGGATGTGGTTCTACCACTCGTGGCGTTAGGGAACAACCCAACCAGACTCGAAGCATGACAAGTTCCAATGGGTCACGAAGAGAAGGACAACTCAATTCCATCATTGATGGGCAAACACATGCTTCAGGATCAGTAGTGCGAGGTATGATTTCAGTAGGCGACTTTACAGCTCATGCTCTTTTTGACTCGGGTGCATCTCATTCCATCGTGTCATGGAGTTTTGAGGATACCTTAGGCCGAGAGCCCACCTTAGTTTCAGACACTTATCTTATTAAGGGACCTAGAGGTCAGGTGTTTGTTGTCCATCAAGTATTTCCCGATTGCCCAGTTTATATTGGAGGTTATATGCTTGAGGCGTACTTGCTGCTCATTTAGATGGAGGATTTTAACGTTATTCTCAGTATGGATTGACTCGAGAATCACCATGCATGTTTAGACTGTTTCCAGAAACAAATTATTTTCTGGATTCTTGAGCTACAAGAATTTGTATTTGATGGGATCACCTCGTCGAGAGGCATAACCTGCATATCAGCATTGCAAGCTCATCGCCTGTTATCTCAAGGGTGTGAAGGATTTATTGCTCATGTCATTGGGAATCAAACTCATATGGAAGGAATAGAAGCTATTGAAATAGTAAAGAACTTTCCAGATGTATTTCCTATAGATCTGCCTGGGCTTCTGATGTCGTGCCTGAACACTCGGGTATAAGGTACTAAATCGGTTGTTGTGACCCAAGCGATCAAGCGCGGACAATCAAGAAAAATAGACCACTAATAATAGACAAAATCGATCAAAACACGAAAGCGGTCCTGCTATTGGATTAACCTGGTATAGCGACCAGGGTCGAACTCAAGGAGCACGGGTTGGCCTCTCGGCCTACGAAGTAGTCAAAAGAGAAATAAAATAAAAGAAGAAAATATATTTAGTGGTTTTTAATTATTTTATATTTTTTTTGATTTTGTAATGTATTAAGAAAATAAGAAAAGTAAACAAACACACACTTCAACAAATTATTAAATGCACTAAAAATCAATCAAAAATTCTAACAAAAATGTTTTTATGAGTTTTATAATTTTTAGTGTTTTTGGTGAATTTTTGAGAATTTTTTGATTTGTATTTAATTTTCTAAAAATCAAACAGTGGCAGAAATCAAAGGTACTGTCCAGCCGAGCTAAAAGGGCCTAGATAAAATATCTAAAGCCCCCAAATTAGCTGGGAGGTAATTTTCCTGTAAAGATAATTAAACAAGGAAAATTTAGGTACCTATTTTATTATTTTTGGATTTTTGGTTTAATTACTAGAATTTTTATAAGCTTTTAAGTGTTTTTCAATTTTTAGGTGTTTTAGATAATGAAAAATAGCCAAAATTGGCTAGAAAATCAAACATAACAAAGAGGACAGTTGACAATTTTTTTGTAATTTTTAGACACTATTTAATATTTTTTTGTGATTTTTAAAGTTAGACAGTGAAGAAAATAAAGGTTTTTGAATTTTTAAAAATATCAAATGAAAACCAAAATGTCCTAAAAAATTCGAAAATTTTACACCATGGCAGGAGCCATGTGTCCAATTTTCGTTGGATTTGGAGGTAATTTGCTATTTTATTCAAAAATAAAGAGAGGGTACAGTGCACAGGGACCAAAGTGCAAATACCTAGGAGTCTGGGGGGTCTGGTGCAATTAACCCAGCAAAACACGCGCCACGCGCGTGCCTGGGGCACTCAGGTACCCAAACGTAATGAAAATAAGTTCCAAGGACTTATTGGTAACAGGTACCAAAAGTCCAGGGTCCTATTCGCAAAATACCCAAAATATCACGCACATGTTGAAATACACCACGCACAGGGGTATAAATGCAAATAAGTAAAAACTTTCATTTAACTAATAACAACCAGAACTACAAGGGCATGGAATGCAAAACACCTAGAAAATCACGTGTCGAAGCACGTGTCTCATCACATACAGGGGTATCTCAGCAAATAAAAGCAAGTACCAGGGTCTCTATACAAATAACCCTAAAACTAAACAACTAAACTCAATACTTACGACTAAACGCTAAATAAAAGAAAAGATAGGGCCTAAGGGTAAATTACCCTTTATTAAGGTGAACCGCTGGATGGTTGCCGCGTGTTGGATCGGATGGTCTGGATCGGGCGACACTCCAGCGCTGAGCTTCTCGGGCTAATCCGACGGTCTGGGCCGAGCCACGTGTAGATCTGACGGCTGGGATCTGACCTCCTCCTATCTGACGTTATCTGCAGCTCCACGAACGAACGGCCCGGATACGGTCTGGAGCTCTGAGGTCGATCTGACGGTCGCTGGAGGTCTTCGAAGAACAGGCGACCGGCGAACTTCGCTGGCCTAGTACGCTCGCTCCGAGCCTCCCCTGCTGCGCCTGAGGATCGAAGAAGCTCCGGCATGACGATGCGCAGCTGATGGTATCCTCCGATGACCCAGCTGAGCTCTGTAGAGCCCCGGCGAGGTCGGCGGAGGCGGAGCTCCTGGCTTGATATCGAAAGGCCTCAGATGGCCTTCCTTCAACCTGCAAAACAACCCAGGAGACTCACGAGTCGAGGGCAAACTGCCTCGACCCGGTTAGGCGGAGTGACAGTGGTCTGTGGGTCGAAATGGCGAGCTCCGGTGAAGGGGGTAGACGGAGGAGCTCGACTCCCAGCTCCTGTGCGAGATGGGTTGGATGGGGATACGGAGAAGGTGCGCGGGAAGATGGCGAGGGCTATGGCGATGTCCGATGATCGAATGGTGGTCGGAAGCGATGGGAATCGAGGATGGACGGCGGCGGAGCGATTTGGGGGTAAATGAAAATCAGCGAAAAAGAAAGGCTATCGGAGCTACCTGGGTGGACGAGGAGACTGGGGAGGAGCTAAGGAAGCTCCTGGTCTTCGCCTCGAGGAGCGTCTCCCTCCGAGGCTCGGTGCTCACGCTGGTGGCGGAGCAGCGGCGACGAAGCTCGCCGGATCGATGGTCTCTCCTCCTCTCCTCGCTTCGACAGAACCGGACACGAGCTGTCACTCTCGCGCACTCTCTGGAGCTCACAGGTGAAGGATTCGAATGTCCAAAGATAGAGAATTAGGGTGGTGGAGCAACGGCTATATATGGCTAGGGGTCCGGCTAAGAGGGGTTCGGGCAAGCTTGGAGGCGCGCGGATCCCGATGCAAGAGCTCCGGCGAGGGTCTCGGGTATGTCAAGATCAAAACGGACCCAGGGTTTGAGTGAATGTGATTCGGGTTTAAGTGCTAAAAATCCGAGAAGCCGGCTTACCCGCTAAGAACCGTGCAAAGTGGTCCTGGGGGGGGTAGTTGACCGGGCGGTCAACATCCCCAGGAGCCAACAGGAATTGGCCACGTGGCCGGATCTTAGGGGTGAAAATTAGGGTAGCAAATGGCTGAATTTGCAAAAAGTTAAAACATGAAATAATTTTATTTTATTTTTTTCTATTTTTTAGTTATTTTTAATAACTTTTTCCGAAATAAAAATAAGGTATTTGCATTATATGTAATATATAGGTATATGTACACTATATAGGTTTTTTAATTTTTGATTTTTTTAATTGTTATTTTTATACACTTTTATTCTCATTTTATATTTTATTTATTTTCATTATAAAATAAGGAATAAAAAGATATTTTTGTTTCATTTTTATTATTTATATACATAGGTAAAATCAATACATATATACATTTATATAGATGGTATATTTACAATATATTTTTGTATTTTTAATTTTGTTATTTTTATTTTGTTTTTGTTTTAATTGTTTTTATTTTATTTATTTACATTATAACACATAGAATATTTACAAAAATTTTGGAAATAAATTTTTTTATTTACAAGGTTAAATAAATATAAAAGAGTGGTTCATGTACATGATGAAAGTGGTGTTTTTGTTCTTTTTGATTTTTATCTTTTTCTTTTGTTTTTATACTTATAAATATAGACACATATTTACAAGCCTATTTTTAGTGAGGAAAATATTTTTATTTTATTTACATAAATATTTACACACATGAGCCCCTATCTCCTTCTACTTTGGCTTTTATGCGGTCAGGCCCATGCTGAGCCCTCCCTTGGGTTAGGTTGCTCAATATTTATTCTAAATATTTCCCTCTTTTTCTTTTTAATCTTTATTCTTTTATTTTTCACAAAAACATGCTAATCATAGGTTTTTACACAATGCATGCTTTTGGTAATTATTTCTATTTACACATATCTACATGTATTTGCAGAGGTTTTTGTAGCTAAAATATAAGAATAAAGAGTGATGAATGAGTATTCAGCACCTTCCTCCACCTCGTGAGGTGGAGTTTGAGATTTCTATCATTCCGGGAACACAACAAATATCTATGACACCATACAGGATGGCACCAGCTGAACTGAAGGAACTCAAGGTGCAGTTACAAGAGCTGCTGGAGAAGGGTTTCATACGCCCTAGTACATCTCCATGGGGAGCGCCTGTCCTTTTTGTTAATAAGAAGGATGGATCTATGCGCATGTATATAGATTATCAGCAGTTGAATAAAGTAACAATCAAGAATCGTTACCCTTTGCCGCGTATTGATGATCTCTTTGATCAGCTAAAAGGGTCATCCATCTTCTCCAAGATTGATCTACGGTCTGGTTATCACCATCTACGTATTCAAGAGGTGGATATACATAAGTCTGCATTCAGAACCAGATATGGTCACTACGAGTTCTTAGTGATGCCCTTTGGCTTGACAAATGTCCATGCAGCTTTCATGGATATGATGAATCGAGTGTTCCAGCCTTTCCTCGATAGCTTTGTTGTAGTTTTCATTGATGATGTCCTTATATACTCTCAAGATGAGAAGGAACATCGCACTCACTTGCAGACAGTGCTGGAGACCTTACGGAGGCACAAACTATATGCGAAGATTAGTAAGTGTGAGTTCTGGCTTCAAGAAGTATCATTCTTAGGCCATGTTATCTCAGGTGCATGAGTGTCAGTGGATCCTGCAAAAATCGAAGCATTCCTTAGTTGGGAACGACCGAGGAATGTGTCTGAGATCCGAAGCTTTCTTGGCTTAGCCGATTATTATAGACGATTCGTAAAGGGATTTTCTCAAATTGCCCTTCCCCTAACCCAGTTGACTAAGAAGGAGATGCCATATACTTGGTCAGAAGAGTGTGAGAATAGCTTCCAGACACTGAAGGAAAGGCTCACTACAGCTCCCATCTTGACAATTCCATCGGGCACAGACGGATTCACAATTTACACTGATGCATCAAAGGAGGGTCTGGGTGCAATTTTGATGCAACATGGTAAGGTTGTTGCATATGGATCTAGACAGTTGAAGCCACATGAGAAAAATTACCCAACCCATGATATGGAACTGGCGATAGTTGTCTTTGCTCTTAAAATGTGGAGACATTATCTTTACGGTGTTGCTTTCGAAATCTTCACAGATCACAAGAGTCTCAAGCATCTTTTTGATCAGAAGGAGCTTAATATGAGGAAAAGGAGATGGCTGGAGATTTTAAAGGATTACGAGTGCACCATCTCTTACCATCCTGGTAAGACGAATGTGGTCGTTGATGCCATCTGGGTCGTGGTTGATAGGCTTACTAAGTCAGCACATTTCATACCCGTGAGTATGGCATGCACTCCCTTACAGCTTGCAATGATCTTTAGTAAGGAGATTGTCAGACTTCATGGGTTGCCGAAGCAGATTGTATCTGATCGTGATCCAAGGTTCACCTCTCACTATTGAAGAGAATTCATGAGTTCTTTATATGTGCAACTATGTCTTAGTTCTGCTTACCATCCACAGACTGATGGACAATCTGAGAGGATGATTCATACATTAGAGGATCTTCTTCGAGCATGTGTGCTGGAGTGGAAGGGGTCGTGGAAGGACCATTTGCCATTAGCAGAGTTTACATACAATAACAGTTACCAAGCCAGCATTGGCATGGCTCCTTTTGAAGCGTTGTACGGAAGGCGGTGCTCTACACCTCTGAGTTGGCAAGAGGTTGGACATAACCTTCTACATAAGGTAGAGTACTTGGAGGAGACTGCTAAGGCAATCAAGATAGCCCAAGAAAAATTACTTACTGCACAGAGTAGACAAAAGAGCCATAGCGACGAACGACGCACTAATCTTAGCTTTGAGGTTGGAGATTTTATCTTCTTGAGAGTTTCTCCCATGGAGGGAGTTCAATGGTTTAGAGTGAAGGGACAATTAGCACCACGATTTGTTGGACCTTTTGAGATTCTCGAGAGGATTATTAAAGTTGCATACAGAATTGCACTTCCTCCTCACCTTGCTGGTGTGCATGACGTCTTTCATATCTCCAACTTGAGAAAGTACATGCATGATCCATCGCATGTGATTAATTATAATGATCTTCACGTGGATACTGACCTGAGTTATTCGGAGGAACCAGTCCGGGTCGTTGATCGTTCAGTGAAGAAGTTGAGGCATAAGGAGATACTTTTAGTGAAGGTCCTTTGGCAACGGCACAACTCTGAGGAGGCCACGTGGGAACCCGAGGTGGATATGCGACGGGATTATCCACACCTCTTTGAAGGTAATCTATAAGCTATACTTCCATCCTTTTAAGGTTGTTATTTTTTGCTGGTTAGGGTCCAACCTTTTTAAGGTGGTTATGTTACACCTTTGCATCCTAAGTCTCGGGGACGAGACTGATTTTAAGGTTATTATGATGTAACACCCTGTAATTTTTGACTTTTCTGAAGTCTTAAAATCTATTCAATATAATATTCAAAAGAAGTGTCTCGTCGCAAGCTTTCCAACGAGTCCAAAAACGTTTAATTCCGAGTTCGGATGTGGGAGATATGCCTATTTTGGTGAAGATGGGTCATGGATATGGAGGGGATTAATGGTTACGGGATTAGATCAGTTAGTCACGAATTAAGGCTATTTTAGGGATCCTAAAACTAGGGTTTTAGTCCTAACCTATATAAAGACCTACATTCTTCATCTCCCCTCATTCCCACTTGTTTCCAAACCCTAATCCATCCTTTTCTTCCTCCACAAGTCATTCTCTTATCATTTTCTCTCTCCTTCTTCAGAGAATCAAGGAGAGAACGATGCCACCACCATTATCAAAAGCTCTCGAAGCCACGTAGCTTCGCGACAAGAAGAAGACGAGGAGGGCCATCGCAAGGGAAAGGCAACCCTCTCATCGGATTCGTGATCGGGTAATCGAGCACGTGGATCAAAGACATGCATGAGTATAGGTAATGGATCTAGATTTTCTCCTTTTCTTCCACGTATCTCCTGAATAGGAGATTATCATTTGGGGATTATTTTCGTTAGATTTCGATCCGACCGCGGGATCGCCTCTTGTTGTTGGTCTAGCATGATTTATTTTCCTTCAAATCATGTTTGTTCATGATTTCTACGTACAATTCTGGTTGAATATTATTGTTATTATTGGTATTTCTGAACTCACTTTATCTTTTGTGATTCGTCGGTATAAACATTATTAGGTTCACACATGGAGTTAATCAAATATTATTAACTCTCTTTATAGTAGATCTCTTTGGATTCCTGTAAACTCTTTCTTAAATCACGCTTAATTGTGTTGTAGACATTATGCCATGATGTATGTGTTATGATGTTAGCCCCTAAGGCATTAACGTGAGGTATGCCATCATTAAATGATGATTATGCATATATGGTTTTAGATATAAAGGTATCTTTATTGCTCTGGACACTAATGATTAATTGGGTATTAATGTATCACGTAGGGAATGTTATTGAGTTTAATAGTTATGGATTTGGGTGATATGTAAATAGTTTGAGGCTCCACTTGATATTAGAACATGGCACGATCTTCTACATGGGGGTTTTATGATAATAGGAATCTGGAAATTCTGTAGGAACCATCATCTTAATGCTATATTATGTGATATTATACGAGCCATTCTTAGCATTGCAATCCTTTAAGATACATGCATATATATTCATCCCTAAATTAACAATTGTTATTACACAATCTTATGATATCAAGCCATAACAAACATGCAGGAATCACACATAATTTGTCTCGAATATATATACATGCATACAACGTTTCAAAATTTTTAGTTATGGTCCCTTCCAAGATGGGAGCTATATTTAGTATAGATAAGTCTTCCTTGCTACAATTATCCTTGATTATGTTCAACTACCTTGACCATTCCTCATGCCATGAATATTACCCTTTTTTTCTTTTTTTAGCCAAATCTCAATGACGTAAGCACCCATTGCTATGGATATCTTCAATTAATATTTTTAGGTGGCCATTCAGGTGTAGACCTTGTCAAAGACATAATCTTACTTTCACATTTGATATTAATCCAACATTTCAATTCTTTTAAATCTTATAATGCATGATCGTTTTTGCCTTTAACATTTCAACAGTAATCTGTTTTTCCTTGTACGTTGATGAGCATCTTCTTATGTACAAGACCATGCGTAAAGTATGCTGCAACTTCACATTTTTTAGATGGCACTTCTCGCTTTGATCTTATGGAATAGAATTACAATCCTTGTTGGATTCAGTATTGCACGAGGAGTATTTAATCAATCTTTCTTTATATAAATTGATTCGTAAAGAGGCCTGAATCAAATTACCTATAGCCTCCCCTTTCTATTAATAAATGTAAAGTGCTAACTGTATGGTTTGTGACGCAAGGTTTTTTTTATATTGATTGGGTCGTGTGATCATTGCTGGATATCATTGATAAGTTCCAAGCCTTTTCACGTTTAGAGTAAAGTATATAAATGCATGTGGGAAGGAAAAGATAAATACTACAAAGTGGGTGCACAACCTTGTAGTCCGACTGAGCCGATAGTGAGTCATCCCCACTCGAGGGGCATCACAGAGTGGAGTGGTGGTAGGTACTCTGGTGGAATTGAGGTGGGTGCACGCGTGCATCGCACCGTACGGATTCGTTTTGTGGTACTTGTTTTGGAACAAGCGAGACTCCTCCGGCAGACTCGGTTGACGGAGTTACGATCTTCGGGCTATATGCTCCCTATCACGGGTGTTAGAGTACCATCAACTAGACTAGCTAAAGGATCGCGTTTGTGCACGAGTTTTAGGTTGCACTCTAAATGGAGTGTTGCAGACCTCATTCCTAGTGTAGGCTTTCTCCTTTGACGAACGAGTCCGGGATAAGTAAATGAAAATATGGATTAAGATATGTCAAAGATTTTGTCTTGATTGCATATGTGTTAAAGGCCTAAATTATAAGTGATTGTATATTGCTATATGCTTTGAAAATGTTCTCTCCTAACTTGTTCAATTACTGCATTTGCATTACCTAACTATAATCTCGTAATTTATAATTTACATTATCCTTACTGGGTCAGTTGACTCATAAGTTACATGCTTTGGAAATCCAACGGGAAGTGCAGAACAGGAGACGGAGGCTCGCATTTTTGATGGTGCATCTGTAGGACATTGTTGGGTTGAGGCTTAGTGCTATAGTTGTTTTATTTCCCTCTGTTTCATCTATTATGATGTAATAAAGAGACTCTGAGGTTTTATTGTTATCCTTCTATGGACATCTAGTTATTAGTGGAAGTTTAATTTTTCCTATAATTCTTTTTGTATGAATGGTATATCATGCAGGTTGTCTATAACTGTTGTTGGGTAATAATGTAAATGGGTGTTGAGATGTGCTCCCGTCGAGGAGGGGTGTTTCATAGACCGAGTTCTTCAATGTTGCTGTGAGGGAAACATAGTACTCTCGTGGGAGAAGAGTCACTTTGTGGTGACTAATGGGAATGTATTGGGCATATTCATCTCCAAATATGGTATGGAGGTTGACCTGGCTAAGATTGATGTGATTTTCAAGTTAGAGACACCGCAGAATTTGAAGAAATTGAGGTCATTTCTGGGATACGTAGGATTCTATAGGCGATTCATAAAGGACTTCAGCAAGATTGTGATGAATCCACGATTCATCGCCTTTATTCTTTTATTTTAGCATCGTTTCCTTAGTCAAATACCTGTAAATACCCATTAATTCCATAAAATTACCATTTCACATGCATTTGTTAATTATGCATTTTTAACACCTTTTGTATATAAATAAAAGAATAAAGAAGAAAAGAAAAAGAAAAGGAGGTATTTATGCAATAAATACAGACTGACCCAAACCCCGAGAGAAGGTCAAGACTTGACCTGATCGACCAGGAATAAAGTAGGGGGAGATAAGGTTGTCTGTCAGAAAATCCAAAAAATATCTTGTACATATTTTTCATGTATATTTGTATAAAACTTACATTATTTTATTTATATATAATTTGACCTAAAATCAATTATTTTTGTAAATAAAAGTTGTAAATAAAACTGTGTTGTAAATAATAAAAATTTTTATAAAATAAAATATTGTATATATTGTAAATAATTACACCCAGAAAAAGCTGTAGTGCGATAGTTGAAACATCAATTCCGGCTCCATATGAGCTCAAATCGAACCAAACTCACTTCCATAATACTATAAATTAAATTATCTTTCAAATGGCTGTGGTTTCGTATTTTTTGGAGTTACGGTTAAAAAGTCGATTTTCTGGGGTGTATTGTGTAGTTTACCCATATATTTGTGTATATAATTATTAATATTTATTTTTCATAATGTATATATTATAAATATTGTTTTCAATAAAAATAAAAATTAAAAAAATTAAAATAAAAAAATTCTTGTGTAAAAATTGTTTCCTTATTTGCACATATGTATATTATATTATATGTATATAATATATGTATACCACTAATTTCCTTAAATAAAAACCACCAAAAAATTTAATTACCTAACATTAATTAATTAAATTAATTCCGAATTTTTTTATTATTTGATTTTATTTGATTGATTTGATATTATAACATGCCATATATATCAGATTTAATTGCATACCTTTATGGCCACCATTAAGGTGGCCAATTAATTTCCAATTAATTAATTTATTTATTTAATTTATTTATTTCGAAATTATTTATTTATTTATTTTATTTAATTGATTATTTTATGAATTCACCCAATAATCACCTTCCTTTTGTAGATAATTTCCTTTTTTGATTTTCTTCTCTTTTTAATGGGCTCCTCCTCCCTCATTCAAATTTGATCAATCTTTGGAGAGAGGAGCCCGATCTCCGAGAAGCTACTCGTTGCAGAAGGGTGCTTAGCCTCCGAGCCTTCCGGTGACAGCGTGTTGGGTCTCGTCGAGTCCATCATAGCATTTCCGATCCCAAGGTGAGATCCCAATTTTTCTTCTTGTCATTAGTCGTAGGTAAATCGTAGGTGTAAGTTTAGGTCCCCACTTGATTAGTTTTTAGGACTTTAAAAATCATCAAAATTTTCCATCAAATATTTTCCGCCCGACACCGATCTCTCATCTCACGTCTCGATCCCTCCATCTTCATGTTCCACCTCACGCAATCTTCCACCTTCGGTCACGCACGGTGACCGAAGTCACGGATCTATCCTCATATCGCCAAGATCCATTTCCATTCACGGTCCCTATCTTTGTGCATAAATAAAAATAACAATAAAATGCATAGTTGTTTTCTTTGTCCCCTCTAACATTTGTTTTGCAGGTATAACAAAAAAAATAAAAAAAAATTACTTTTGTATCTAACGTTTTGTTTTGCAGGAAAATATAAAAAAAATAAAAAATAATTTTGTTTCCTTTCTTCGTACAGACTTGTGTTTACAGTAATAAAAAAATAATAAAACAAAAAAAACATTTTTCTTAACATTTTCCTGCAGCAAAAAAATAAACAAATAAAAATAAAAAAACATTCCCAACAGGCAGGGGCCGTCACCTCCGCCCGCCCTTCGCCCCTGCGTACCCCCGCTGATCTGCCTCGCGGCCCAACGACGCCGTCCCGTGCTCCAGTCGCGGACCCCCCACTCCAGCCCCGCGTCCTCCAGCCACCGCGGCCTCCTCCGCTCCAGCGCGTCCCTCCGTTGACGCGTGCCCTCACGGCAGCCCGCGCGTCGCGCGAACCCTCCGCCTTGGCCGACGCATTCCCAGCCGCGGCGCCCTCCTCCAGTGCTCCCTCTGTGTGTTGCGGCGGCGGCTGCCCTCTTTCCATTGCCCCTTTGAGAAATAACGAATACAGGAAGAGAAGCCCTAGGGCTCAATAAAAAATTGGTGATATTTCCTTGAAGTCCTTGAAGGTTCCTAAAATATCAAAGAAGCCTCCTATCAGAAATAGCACATGCAAAGCATGCTTTTCACTGGGTAATTTGCAACATTTATCCTGCATTTTATTTCTGTCATCTTTTCAAGTAAAAACTTTAAATCTTTACAAATAAGTCCCTGTAGTTCTCAGACTTGAACTTTGCATGTTCTTCTTGATGAAATTAATGTTTTTGAGAGACCAAAAAATTCTGAGAAAAATTACATATGCTCTTGCTATAGTGCTTGCCATTGTATAAATTGTTCATTGATTTTTATTGTCATTTGATATACTTAAAAAAATCAAAAACATTATCTTTTTCATTATTAGAACTTTGAAAATTCATAAAAATTCGAAAATTAGTCTAAAAATTTTCCAAAAAAAGTATTGTAGTTGTGTCTTGTTGTCTTTTAATTTCAAATCACTTTTTGTTTATCTTTCTTTTATAAAACACCAAAATATTTTTTTTGGAGTTTTCTGTACATTTTTAATTATTTTGAAAAATACAAAAAGATTGTGTGTTTTGTTTTATCACTTTTCTTCATTTGTGCTTCTTTAAAAAATATAAAAAAAATCAATAAAAAAATCAAAAACCACTAAAAAATCATTTTCTGAAATCTGACTATAGAGTTTTAAATCGTGCTCCTTGTGTTCGACCCTGGTCGCTATACCAGGTAAAAAGAATAGCGAAAGACCGCTTACATTTCTTCATTGATTTCTATCATTTCCGAGTGGTTTTAATTATTTTTCCGATTGACTGCGCTTGGTGATTTGGGTCACGACGACCTTTGATTATTACATACTTAACCCGATTGCCAGGCGCGTCATCAGAATGGCGCCGTTGTCGGGGAGCACGGCTTTGTAGTCATTTTTCTATTTTTGTCTCTCTATATTATAATTGTTTTCTGACATTCTCTCTTGGATTTTTTGTGCGAGGTACTGCGTGGACAACTTAGAGTTTACTTTTTGAGGACCCGCACGGGAAGAAGAGAAGGGAGAAGAAGAAGAATTTCATTTGTTGAGAGAGAACAATATTTGTTTTGTAATAATTTAGGACCTTTGAACACTGTGAACTTAGACTATTTTCTCGGGGTCTGTTTCGCCAAGTGCCGGTGCACTTGGGGGACCTCACCGCTGTTTTTTGTTGGTTTTGTTTTTTTCGTATTTTTTCTTTTATTTTATTTTTGATTCTCGCGGATTTCAGCCCCTAGCTTTAGGAATTTTGCTTGACTGTGACGTAACCAATAGGATCCAAATATCTTAATAATATTGTCTGTACCTATAGATCGGTAATTGGACCACGAATAAAAATCTAAAAAAAATAGTCCATCCACTATCTTCGAGCCTACGCGCCACAGCCCACCCTGCCAAGCGCTGCTCCTGAACTCGATTTGTCGAGAGGAGGGGTGAGCATAGACCGGACTCCTAGATTGGAGGCTAGTGGTCGACTAGACGTTCTGTCGAGTAGAACTGCTTGCTTAGGGCTCGGATTTCCGCCTGCATCATTTAGGTAGTTTTATTTCTGTATTTAAAGTTCTGCGCGGATCATTTTGCATGTAGAGTGTTGGAGTAAGGTACGCATTTTCTATCTCTACATGCATCATCGTTTTTGACCGTGCATTGGCTTTCTCGATCCCTCCCCCTGTTTTTGGACTCAAATTAATCAAAGAGGAAATCGGAAAGCTCGTTAGGCGTTTATTCTTGAAAATATCCAAAAAAATCACAAAATCAAAAATTAAAAAAATGGGGACTGCTAATTGAACTTGACTCTAAAATCAAACGTAATTGATTCACTTCATTGTATTGGGAGAGCAATCCCCTCATTGTTTGCGCTTTTACTTGCTCGCGTACACACTAAGGAGTAGTGCCCAAATCCTATTCAAGCCTCCTAAGTGTTTGTACAACTTTTGTTGATCACCTAACTCTAAAATTGAAAAGATAAAAGACCAAATCTCACGGTCTTCACTTTGTGTTGAGTTGGTGAACAGAGGGTTTGCTTTGTGTTTTGTATGTCTATGGTGTGAGTCAGTTACGATCATTCTTCTATCATTAGCAGTCACCTTCTGTCTCTATCCCACCCTCCCTCCCTTCTATCTCTCTCTTCGTTCCTGCCTTTTCTTTCTTTCACTCCCTTTTATCCCACCCTCCCTCCCTTCATTTCCTTCTCATCATGATGGGCCACTTTCCATTCCAGTCGGATTCTGCGGCTTATTATCTTCACGCCCATCATTCCCACCCACTTTCTTGGGAGGTCAGAACTCCATCTGATTTTCTATCTTCTCCCTACCCACCCTCCCATTTGGGACGTGCTGTGAGTGAAGTCCGAGGAGATCATATTGACCAAATAAGAAATCCGGGCGTTCACCTTGCTGAGATGAGAGTGCGTCCCATAGGCGATCAAATGGGGCAGTGGCACACTTTAGATGACTTTAATCCTAAGATGATGGATGAGTACACCGATCAAGAAGCACACTCTGCTTCTACACTAGGCCCCTTCATTTTGGATTTAGAGTTAATTGATATACTGCCCAAGTTTTTTGGGGATGTGCACGAGGAACCATATTTGCATATTGATGAGTTTGAGGATATTTGTGGATCACGATCATATTTGGATATCACTTCTGAGGAAATGATGCTGATTACCTTCCCATTTACACTTCAGAGTAGAGCCAAGAGTTGGCATAGACGATTGGGAAGGAAGATTACTACATGGGGAGATTTACGATCATTATTTTTAAAGAAATTTTACCCCCAGTGTAGAGCAGAGATGATGCGGTCATGTATTCGTGATTTTTCAGTTAACCCCCAAAAGCCGTTGATAGATTCATGGTTGAGGTTACGAGAACTTTTGAGGCGATTTCCGGATCATGGATTTTCGATGACTGACCTTATCCATATCGCCATGAGGGGGCGGATCGCAGAGCAGATTTCACATATGTACATTATATTATATGTATATAATATATGTATACCACTAATTTCCTTAAATAAAAACCACCAAAAAATTTAATTACCTAACATTAATTAATTAATTTAAATTAATTCTGAATTTTTTTATTATTTGATTTTATTTGATTTATTTGATATTATAACATGCCATATATATCAGATTTGATTGCATACCTTTATGGCCACCATTAAGGTGGCCAATTAATTTCCAATTAATTAATTAATTTATTTAATTTATTTATTTCGAAATTATTTATTTATTTATTTTATTTAATTGATTATTTTATTAATTCACCCAATAATCACCTTCCTTTTGTAGATAATTTCCTTTTTTGATTTTCTTCTCTTTTTAATGGGCTCCTCCTCCCTCATTCACATTTGATCAATCTTTGGAGAGAGGAGCCCGATCTCCGAGAAGCTACTCGTTGCAAAAGGGTGCTTAGCCTCCGAGCCGTCCGATGACAGCGTGTTGGGTCTCGTCGAGGCCATCATATCATTTCCGATCCCAAGGTGAGATTCCAATTTTTCTTCTTGTCATTAGTCGTAGGTAAATCGTAGGTGTAAGTTTAGGTCCCCACTTTATTAGTTTTTAGGACTTTAAAAATCACCAAAATTTTCCATCAAATATTTTCTGCCCGACACCGATCTCTCTTCTCACGTCTCGATCCCTCCATCTTCACGTTCCACCTCACGCAATCTTCCACCTTCGGTCACGCACGGTGACCGAAGTCACGGATCTATCCTAATATCGCCAAGATCCATTTCCATTCACGGTCCCTATCTTTGTGCATAAATAAAAATAACAATAAAATGCATAGTTGTTTTCTTTGTCCCCTCTAACATTTGTTTTGCAAGTATAATAAAAAAATAAAAAAAATTTACTTTTGTATCTAACGTTTTGTTTTGCAGGAAAACATAACAAAAAAACACAAAAAATATATATTTTTCTCTAACATTTTCTGCAGCAAAAAGAATAAAAACAAATAAAAAATCTTTCTTTTTTTTATTTTATCCTGCTATTTACATAAACAGAAAATAACAAAAAAATAATAAAAAAATAGCCGACAACCGCCCGCATCTTCTCCTGGGTTCCGCCATCCAGCGCCGCCCCGCTCCCTCCTGGCCGCTGCTCTCCTAGGCCCTTGCGCCGAGCCGTCTGCGTCTCCCACCAACACGGCCGCGCTCGCCCTTCAGAAGCCCCGCGGCGACCTCCCTCCGTTGCGCGTCTCAGCGCGCCCGACCTTCAGAAGCCCCGCGGCGACCTCCCTCCGCCCAGCCACGGCTCCTCCGAGCCGCGCCCTTGCCGATCCAGACCTCCTCCAACCTTCCGCGCATCCCCGTGGAACCCCGCACCTCTCCAGCGATCTGCGCGGGCCCCCGCCTGCTCCTCCGCCAGCGGCGGCACCCCCGCGTGACCTCGCGCGAGGCCGGCGCCCATCCGCGGCCCCATCTCCGTCAGACCAGCGCCTCATGCGACGCGCGTCCCCCTGGCACCGCGTGGCCCATTCCCCTCATCCGCCTTGCGCCGCCTCAGCGCTGCCACAGCGCGACCTCGACGCCGCCGTCGTTGGTCCCCGCTTCAGCTCGACGCCGCTGGCCCCCGTGTTGGCGGCGGCGGCTCTTCTCTCTGTTGTTGTTGAAGAACAAGATATGAGCAGGAACCCTAGAGGGACTTCTTAAGGAGGAAAATATCTTTTGACAAAATAACATTAAGGTCCCTGGAAGTCTTTAAAATTAGCAAGAAAGCCCCCTCCAGAGCAAGTCACATGTCAAGCATGTGTAGAACTGGTAAATTGCACATTTTATATTCTGATTGTTTTATGTTATTTCTCGAATGTTGAAACATTGATTATTTACATTTCTGCTCTTGTGATTCTGGATAACAATCTGCTTGTTCTCTTTAGATGAAATACATGTTTTTATTGCAATTAAAATTCCTAAAAATTTGTGAATACTCTTGTTGTGTCCCTCTTCACTGTATAAAATTTTCATAATTTTTCATTGACTTTTATATATTTAAAAAATCAAAAACAGTATCTTTTGCTGTCGAACTTTGAAAATTCATAAAAATTCGAAAAAGTGCTTAAAAATTCCAAAAAAAATTAGTGTAGATGTGTTTTGACTTGTTTTAATTTCTATCCAATTTTTGTCCTTTTCCCATTTATAAAAACCAAAAAAATTGCAAAAAACGAAAAATCTTATAAAAATTGTAGAAAATTCTAGAAAAATCCAAAAATAGTGATCTTGATCTCCATTTGTAGATATTGCTTTTTAGTTTCATTTAAAAATAATCTCCTGGAGTTTTGAACATTTAAAGAATTTTTAATTTGCAAAATACTCCTGACTGTGAATAGTCTCTTTATTTTCCACTATTTTATTTTTAGAAAATCAGAAAAACATTTTCTTTGAACTTTATAGTATATTTTTGATTTTCTTTGAAAAAAATACAAAAAAAAGTGTGTTTGTGTTTCTTTTATTGTTTGTGCTTATTTGAAAAGAAAAATACAAAAAAATATAAAATTGAAAAAAAACCACTAAAAATCATCTGAAATTTGACTACTTAGTTTTTTAATCGTGCTCCTTGTGTTCGACCCTGGTCGCTATACCAGGTAAAAAGAATAGCAAAAGACCGCTTACATTTCTTCATTGATTTCTATCTGTTTTGAGTGGTTTTAATTATTTTTCCGTTGACCGAATTGATTGATTAAGGACAACGACATTGTGATTTATTTTCTACCTTAACCGCATCGACATTCGCGTCATCAGATTGCAAGACCTTTGAGTGAGCCTCTGCGTAAGGAGAGCGAGTTTGTTGTCGATGAGAAATTCCCCATTGCATTCAATCAGATGAAAAATATGGTTACTAGTGCTCATGTCTTACAGCCACCTGATTGGTCTCTTCCTTTCGAGATCATGACGGATGCCTCAAATTTCATAGTTGGAGCTGTTTTAGGACAGAGAAGGAATGTGATACCATTTGCTATACGCTATACTAGCAAGACTCTGGGTGAAGCATAGTGAAATTATACAGCTACAGAGAAGGAGATGTTAGTAGTTGTGTTTGGGCTAGAGAAGTTCAGATCTTACCTCATCGGTTCCCACGTTATTGTATATACAGATCACACTGCCATACGCCTTTCATGCAAATAAGGATGCCAAACCATGCCTTATCAGATGGATCCTTCTTCTTTAGGAATTTGAGTTAGAGATTCGAGATAAACCTGAAGTGAAAAATGTTGTGGCAGATCATCTTTCCTGTATCACGTATGCAGAGATAGCTGAGCAAAACATGATCCCTATTTTCAAAACCTTTCCAGATGAGGCCATTTTATCAGTGGACTCACTCCCATGGTATGCTGATATTGTGAACTATTATGCCTCCTAGAAAGTTCCACAAGATTGTCCAAATTACAAGGTAGACAGATTTCTGTCAGAGATTCATTATTGCCAATGGGGAGGATCTATACCTATTTCGCGAGGGTGCAGATTGTATCTGGAGAAGGTGCATTCCTCAAGAGGAACACACCAGTGTACTTGAGAACTGCCACAAACTAGAATCTGGTGGGCATCATTCAGGGAAACACACGACATCAAAGGTTTTACATAGTGGCCTATAGTGGCCCACATTGTTTAAGGATGCTACAGTGTATTCTCGAGGTTGTACCGACTGTCAGAAAATGGGAGGAACCGTTACCATGCCCCTAAGATACATATAGATTTCTTTCGTTTTTGATGCTTGGGGCATAGACTTCATGGGCCCATTTCCTGTCAGTCAGGGATTTCAGTACATCCTGCTCGCCGTGGATTATGTTAGTCTATGGGTGGAGGCTATCCCCACCAGAGCCGTAGATAGTCGCACAATATGTTCCTTTCTTAAGGAACATATTATTGCATGGTTCGGGATTCCCAAAATATTGATTTTAGATGGGGGAAGCTATTTCATTAATAGAGAAGTAAAGAAGCTTGTGAAGGAGTATGCCATTGAGCACAGAGTTGCGTCTCCTTACCACCCTTAAACTAATGGCTTGGCAGAAATTTCAAATAGGGAGATCAAGACGATATTGTAAAAACTTGTATGTCCAGATATGAAGAACTGGTCCCAGATTCTTGATTCGGTTCTATGGCTTATCAGACGACGTACAAGTCTTCTTTGAGTATGTCTCCCAACAGATTGGTGTATGGAAAGCCTTACCACCTGCCAGTGGAATTAATTCACAAATCTTTATAGGCACTCCGTGTATGCAATCCTTATTATGAGAAGGCAGGAAAGAATAGGAAGTTGGATTTGAATAGATTAATGAAATTCCGAGACTTTGCATATGATAACTCACTCATATATAAGGAGAAAGTCAAGCTTTGGAATGACAAAAACATTCGAAGGCAGACTTCTCTCCTGATCAAAAAGTTTGGTTATTTGATGCTAAGTTGAAGTTGTTTCTAGGAAATTTAAAAGCAAATGGTCAGGACCGTTCATCGTGAGAGCTGTGCGTGACAATGGGAGTATTGTCATATCTGGGTTGTCATCTGACGCACAACCATTTGTTGTGAACGGACAATTGCTGAAGCCATATATAGATCATTATACATTCATGTTTGTCGTTCATTCTATATATGTGATATCAGACGATGATCTTTTGATTCCATCTCCTGTTTCTGATACATGAGCGGACAACCTCTTGTATATCCTTTCGTTTCATTCTTTCTTCTCCCGTTTTGTCGTCACTCCTTTCCCTGTGTATATATGCTATACTTAGGATGTGCTTTATCCTAAGTATAGGGGGTGAATGATTTGTGTTGTTCATATTTCGTCCTGTTCATCACTCCTGTTGTTGCTTATACTTAGGAATACACTACCCGAAGTATAGGGGGAGTGATGTTGTTCATATCATCTAATTGTGTTTTTATTCTTCTGTTCTCTTGATTGTCCCCCAACTTGTTGATATTCTATACTTAGGTTTATTCTACCATAAGTATAGGGGGCAAGTCGAGCCGTTGAGTTTGTACATTCTCTTCATCGGTTTTTCCCTTTTGTACAGTCTTCTATACTTAGGATTACTTGATCCTAAGTATAGGGGGATTACAGACTTCTATTCTTTTCATCTTTCTTTGGGTCATTGTAGCATAGGAGACTTTTCACTTTTCTATACTTAGCACGAGTTATGTCTTCCTTTGCCACTCTCTGATCACTATGAGGACATAGTTCAAGCTAAGTATAGGCAGGTGTCGTATATATTGTATATATACTTTAGACATAACTCATATTTTTAAATATGTTTTTTTGATATGTATATATAAATTCGTACAATCCAGTGTATTTATAGACTTTGATCGCCTTTTATTAAAAACAGAAAACCAAAAAAAAAACAAAACACACAACAAAAAATCAAAAAAATCCTTGTATATACTTGTATACATTTTTCTAACCCTTTTCCTTTAAAAAATCCCTAAAAGCTATAAAACCAAATGGCCTTAAAAATTTACATAATAAAAAAAGTTCAAAAAAATCTCCTTTTACATATGCATCATTTTTTTCTTCTTTCTTTTCAAAAAAACCATAAAAAGTTCAAAATTAGAAAATTGTTTCAAAAAAAGTTTGCTTTCCTTTTGCAATTTACATATTTTTTACATTTGCATGTGCAATTTTCAGGATAGTATTGACATTTAAACTAAGTCTGGAATAAAATTGAAGAATGGAGCTTAGTTGGACCTTAATGCACTTAATTTCAGAGGGAAACTTATAAGAAATGGAGTTAAGGCTTTTCAGGTCCGAGCAACTTAATTTTTTGAGTCCATAAGACTATGTTCATATGTCATCTTGATTAGTCTAAGTAGAATATTTAACAACACACGCATGATTCTTTCATACCGTGACTTATTTTTGGACAAGCACTCTACACGTAGCTCTTCATGGAGGAGGTAGTGAGGAGGTAGAATCTCTTGGTTTGGAATAGCATATGAGAGTAGTACATCTAGATGGAACCTCTCATCTTCCTATAGGGAGGGTAGTGCATCTCAACCTTATCTAGTAACGTTGACGTCTAAGGACAGGATGTTGTGGGGTTGCAATAATGCTTCAAAAGAGGGATAGTCTACTAGCTCAAGAGGAAAAACTCCTTATGTACATGCTGCAACTTGTATATATTTTCAAGAGAGAGAGAGAGTGCAGAATCTCCAGAAGTGGACAAGCCTGATTAAAAAGTAAAATGTATGCCGGAATGCATATACAAGTGAAAAAAAAGAGCTTCAAAGTCAAATTTTTGTAAGCTTGCAGCTGGATGACTTGACTACACTAGTCATGCATCCAAGGATAGGTAGTTACACTAGTTACCGCCCATTCTTTTCTCCATCTCCTCTTCATGAGCTGGTTGTACTTGAACTTAGAAGGGAATATCCCCGTTCCTCGAGGAAAGAATTGTTAGATCGGGGGACTAGAGTTACCTTGTTGAGAGAGGTTGTTTCTTTGTTACTTTTGAGATGGGGAGCTATATTTCACTTACATCGTACAAGTAAAGATTCATAGTCATAAGAATTTGTGTATGTAGACTTGTTTTGACTGACTGTTGAGAAGACCTAAATAGGAGTCTTGTGAAAAGATGACACGTCTGACCACTCGGGTTAAGTATGAAATAAATAAGGGTCGTTGTGACCCGAATCACCAAGAGCGGTCATCAGAATGGTGCTGTTGCCGGGGAGCACGACTTAATAGTCATTTTTCATTTTCAATTTTTATTGCTATTTATTATAACTGTCTTCTAACAATCTCTTGTTTCACTTTTTCTGTAAGGAACCGCCGTGCATACGACTCATACTCTTTGGAGGACCTACACAGGAAGAGGAGCAGAGGATCAGAAGACTGTTATTTTATTTAGAGAATTTTTGTGAATAATTGTAATAATTTAGGATAATTATGAACATTTGTATATTTGGATATTTGGACATATTGGGGTCTGTTTCGCCAAGTGCCGGTGCACTTGGGTGACCTCAACGCTGTTCTCTGTGTTTTATTTTCTCGCTTTTATTTTTTAGTTGTTTCACGTGGATTTTTTATGCTTGAGCCCCTAGATATAGGTTTCTATTTGATTAAGCCAGGTAGCATTAGGTCCAAAGCCCCTAATAGAATATATGTTCCTATAAAACTCGCTTGGACTTAGTCAAATAAATCTGTGCTTCACGATAATAGAAGTTTTTGTTTATTACATGTAGAGCGCTAAAGTCAGGTACGCACCTCTATCTCTAGCATTTGCATCCATATTTTCTCGTGCATTGGCTTTTACGTTTCCCCCTCTATTTTGTGGATATAGGAATAAAGGAAATCGGAATTCCGCTAAACGGTCATTGAAAATATCCAAAAAATAAAAAATTAAAAATTAGGACTGCTAATTGAATTCAACCATAAAATTAAATGTAATTAATTCATACCATTGTTTTGGGAGAGCAATCCCCTCATTGTTTGCTCTTTTAATTGCCCGCGTACACACTAAGGAGTAGTGTCTGAATCCTATTAAAGCCTCCTACGTGTTTGTACAACTTTTTCTGATCACTAAACTCTTAAAATTGAAAAGATAAAGACTGAACTCTCACGGTCAGGTTTGTGTTGAGTTGGTGAACTGGGGGTTTTCTTTGTGTTTGGATGTCTTTGGTGTGAGTTGGTTACGTTAATCTTCCCTAGATCATTAGCAGTCACCTTCTATCTCTTTTACTCTATTTCTATCCCACACTCCCTCCCTTCATCATCCTTCTTTCCTCTCATCATGATGGGTCATTCTCCATTCCAGCCAGATTTTATGGCTTCTTCATTTCATACCCATCATTTCTGCCCACTCTCTTGGGAGGTCGGAACTCTGACTGACATCTCATCTTCTCCCTCTCCACCCCACCTTCTTATTCGGGATATGCTGTGAGTGACATCACTACAAAAAAAAGCGCGATTGGCGTGCACACAATGGGGTGCACTGGGCGAGCACATGTGCTCGCCCAAAGGCGAGCGAGCACTTAGGTTGCACATGTGCTCGCCATCCTGATCGCCCTTTTGAATCTGGAGGCGCGGTTATATTTTCGTTGATGGGTGAGCACGTTAATAGCACACGTGCTCGCCCAAATGTGCTCGCCCAGTTGAAAATCAAGGCGCGATCGAATTGGCGCGTGTCAATTTTCCTGGCGAGCACCTAATGAGCACAGGGCGAGAACATAAGTGTGCTCGCCCGCGCTCGTAAATAGAACGTCGGGCGCCCCCTTTCCTCATTCCTGCGCGACTTCTTCTCTGTTTTCCTCTCCTCCGGCGATTTTTGCTTGGCCGCGCCCGCGTCGAGGGAGTTCCGTTTGACCATTATCTCACACACACACCCTCCGTTAGGTATATCTTATCATCCTTTATCTTTTTTTTGTGTATTTCATTAGTTTTTAAACTTGTTTTAGATATTAGGGTTTTGATGTTGTTGATGTTGTTGATGGTTAATCTTGTTGCTTATGCTTCATGTAGATGTTTAATATATAGTTGTTGTTAGATTTGAGTATATATATGTCTAATATAGATGAAATATTATAGGCATGTGAAGTATTTGATGAAATGGAACAACAAGTAAAGTGCTTAAATATTGATGTAGGTGAATGTTGATATAGATGGGATGAGAGAAACATTAGTTTCATAACACTAGGTTCATAACATTAGGTTCATTGAGAATTGACATTAGACTAGTTTAATAACATTAGAGAATGTTAATATAGAGAAGTGCCATACAACTACAAACATTGAAAGGGGTGATGGGAGAATTGACATTAGACTAGTTTAATAACACTAGGTTCATTGAAAAGGGTGATGGGAGATACAAAGTCTTTGATAATTACAACTACAAACAAAAATTTTGATTCTGTGATAATCACATTAAATTTTATTTATTGTGATTAAGTATATCACATTAACTTATAGATAGGTTTATGATAAGTCTAAAATACTATACATTAATTATTAGAAAATCGCACAAAATTCTTCACACACAGTGCGTCCTTCCACACGGGTGGTGTGTGGCCCTGCACAACGGGTGGCGTGTGCAACACATTGGAGGATTTGATCACCTCTAACTGTGTTATATTTTTTTATTTTTTCACAGCACTATTGGACTCACTTTGGGATGTTTATCCCAGACCAATGGTCGTGGATTTTGATGTTTGCAGGTTCGAATTTTTTTTGCAGGTGCCCATTAACTTTTAGTGACCCAAGCACTGTACTAGGCACTAAATAAGGATCACACTTATCCCTATCCCCATCGTTAATCAGCCAAATATACGTAAATGCCCGGTTAATATAAATGAATAAATATTTTAAGATTATTTTATAGTCTCATTTGTAGCACTTACAAATGTATGACGTAAAATGATCTTAAATTATTACATTTATATTAGCTTTTCTTTAGTTCAGAGGTCCCGGACTAAGGGGGTCCGTAAGGATTCAAATTTACTAGAAGGTGATCCGTGTCACAATGTCTTTATTTCTTACGGAAATTCGGTTCATAACCCCTTCTTCTTCTGTATACCAAATCAGTCATATTTATTATTGAAATAATCAATAATATGATTATTTTGATAATTAATTACGATTGATTTATGGGGTATACGGGAGAGGTGCAGGGTTATGCTGCCGAATTTTCGTTAGAAATAAAGATACTTGTGACAACGATCATCTTTTAGTAAATTTGAATCCTTATGGACGGGCTAAAGTGATAACATAATTAATACACTTCTCTTCTCATCTTTTATCTCAATAATGTGATACGTTTAGATATCCTCAATTTCCTAGATTTGACATTTTAGATTATTTAATTCAGGTTCATAAATATGACCAATAGAGAATGGATGTACAACCGTGTAGTAGATGGGCGTATAGCAGATGCTTTTCAAAGAGGTGTTCAGGAATTCATACAATTTGCTTACGCACAAGGTTCCCGTATTGTGGATTCAGATGTAACTATCTTGTGTCCGTGTAAGAAATGTCGTCTAATGAAGAAGAGATCAAAAGATGAAACTTAGTTACATCTTTATAGAATGGGTTTCATGGAAGGATATCAGATTTGATGGAGGCATGGTGAGAATTTCGAGGACAGAATGAATGATGTGGAAGAAGCTGACAATATTAATCCCTTTGCAGATATGGTTATGGATGTTGCGGGTCCAGAATTTAATGATACTTTGTTAGATGATGAGGAACCATATGGAGAGTCTGCAGAATTTTACGAGCTGTTGAAAAAAGCAGAAGAGCCATTGTGGTTGGGTTGCAAGACATATTCAAAACTTTCTGCGGTCTCGGATCTTCTATCGATGAAGATGGAATATAATATGACCGATCGTAATTTTGATGCAATGCTGAGGATTATTAAGAAGATGTTACCAAAAGATGCAGAATTACCTGATAATTATTACAAAACAAAAAAGATGATGCGGAAGATGGGTTTAGCAGAAATTAAAATAGACTCATGCATAAATCACCATATTCTATATTACGGTGAACATCAACATTTACAACGGTGTCCTGAATGTAATGAGCCAAGATATCAGACAGCTAGTAAGAGTGGAAAAAAAATATCGAGAAAGATTCTACGTTATTTCCCGCTGACTCCGAGATTGAAACGACTATATTATTGTAAAGAAACGGCGAAATACATGAATGTCACGCGGAACATAAAGTCGATGAATATATGGAGCATCCATCTGAATCTGATTGTTGGAAAGAATTGATGTCAGCTTTTCCTACATTTAATGATGAAAAGAGGAATTGCGTTATAGGTTTATGTACAGATGGGTTTAATCCTCATAGAAGAAGTAGAGATTACTCTTGTTGGCCAGTAATGACAACACCATATAATCTACCCCCATGGTTATGTAATAAGCGACAGTTTATGTTTCTTTCGTTGTTAGTACCAGGACCTACACATCCGGGAAAGTACATTGATGTTTATTTACGTCCTCTTATCGATGAGTTGAAAATGTTATGGGTCGATAAAGTTGATACATATGATGCTAATAAGAGTCAAACATTTAACATGAAAGTAGCTCTACTTTGGACGATAAATGATTTCCCAGCATATGGAATGTTAGCTGGATGGAGTACGCATGGACGTAAAAGTTGTCCATATTGTATGGATAGTACTAAATCATTCCAGCTTCAACACGGTCAGAAACCATGTTTTTTTGATTGTCACAGACGATTTCTTCCAAGTAATCATCCATATTGAAGACAGAAACATTCTTTCAAAAGAAATACAATTGATCTTTCAGATCCTCCACCAATTAAGACAGGCGATATGATATTATCATACTTGGAACAATTAGAAAAATCAGCCTTAGAAAATGGAGATAAAACAAAAAACCTTCCTGGTTTTGGTGACAGACATAATTGGATTAAGAAGAGTATATTTTGGGAGTTACCATATTGGAGTAACTTACTAATACGACACAACTTAGATGTTATGCATATAGAGAAAAATGTGTTCGATAACATCTTCTACACTTTTTAAATAATCAATTATCATAACGTAATTCTTGCAGATGGGCCGATTTCTGTGATGCATTCGTTGCGGATGATGAGTTTGGAAGAAGATCTACGGCGGGAAAGACAAACCGCCAAAAACAAAGGATCAAGTCGACCGGTGGCTCTAAAAGCCACAATCACATTAGAGCGGAGATGGTATTACGATTCGAAATTATTTTTTGGAGATCTACTTTAATATAATGCAATGTTTTAATAGATCTTAAAAAAATTTTCAGGCTGCTAGGTTGGAAAGGGAACCCTCTTTTCAGGAGTGGTGGTCGAGGTCCCACATGAGTGGGAGAGAAGGAGAGTCGCAATGGTCCACTCCTGAAGCAGGACAATTGTTGGTAAGTCTATCAATTTATTTACAATTAATTGATATACTATAACTTAATTATATATATTGTAAACTTTGTATTTCAGGATCGTTATCTGGCACTATCTGCAGAAAAATGGGGTGTCGATCCAACTGGAGAGCAACCACCATTTGATAAAACGATCTAGAAGCAGGTATATATGGATAAATATTATCTTACTATATTCATTTCTAATATATACTTTTATATTAAAAATTTAAAAACTTATAAGGTGTTGGAGGAGAGGGACGTTGTGGCGAATAGGAAGCAGACGCTTAGTGGTCTTCCTCCATATTATGTGGAGGAACATCGTCACTCCTATTCTGCATACTCTCAGCCGTCGTACGCGCAACCACATCCGTCCCAATCAACAGTTCCAATGGAGTCGCAGATGGCGATGATGGTGGAGCAAGTGACGAAGCTCCGAGAGGAGTTCACGGTGTACATGTAAGTATTCTTCTTATAGAATGAGTAATACAATTAAATTTCTATATCTGCAAAATGCATGTAATATATAAATATCTTCAATATATAATATAGGTCGCAAGGGCGTGCATCTCAACCTGAAGAGATTGAATCTGATAACGAAGAGGAGGAGGAGAATGACCCTGAAGAAGAGGCACGCATGTATGAGAGGTTCAAAGAAAAGAAGAAAGAAAAAAAGAAATCAAAGCAGGGTTTAGTGTCCAAATTTTTTAGATCAAAGAAGAAGTAAATTTTTGGTGGTTTGGACCTGTATTTTTTTAAAACTTTTAGAACATCTTTTTATTTATATGAACTTTGTTGGCGTTGACTTGTTTGTAATATTTAGATATTAAATTAGATTGTTTATTTCTGAATTCATGTATATTATGTTCCTTTAAATTCTTAGTGCTAGTTATCTTACTCTACGAACTGCTATAATATATATATCCTTAGAGAGATATCTGCAGTGGTTTATTGGCAGGGTATACCGGTTCGACGGGGCGTCAAAACCCTGTCGAACCTGTATATTTTTTCCTGGAAATCACTTTGGGCGAGCACATGTGCTCGCCCGGTGCTCCGTGTGTAATCGCAAATTATAGAGAAGGCGATCACACCGGCGAGCACATATGTGCACGCCATCGAGAGGGCGAGCACATAGCGTCCCATGGTGCTCGCCCACCAGCCGTGGCGACTCTCAGATAAGCGAGCACGCCCTTCACGAGCACATGTGCTCGCCCACTCATCGGGCGTGCACATGGCGTGCACCAGGCGTGCACATAACGAGCTTTTATGTGCACGCCAATCCCACCTTTTTTTGTAGTGCATCTAAAGAGTTCAGATTGACCAGATATGAGACACGGGTGATCACCTTGCTATGATGAGAGTGCATTCCATATGAGATCACATGAAGCAGTTGTGAGTTTTAGATGCTCACGATTCTAGGATGATTGGACATTATTTAGAAGACGAGAAGCCACATTTAGGAGCTCAGTCAGCGTCTACATTGAGTCCCTTTATTCTGGATTTAGAGTTCATTGATCTACTGCCAAAGTTTTTAGGGGAAGTGCACGAGGAGTCTTATTTGCATATCGATGAGTTTGAAGAGTTTTGTGGATCACGATCATATTTTGATATCACTTCTGAGGACCTGATGTTAATGACCTTCCCATTTACACTTCGTAGTAGAGTCAAGAGTTGTCACAGACAATTAGGAAGGAAGTTCGCTACGTGGGGAGATTTATGATCATTGTTGTTGTAGAGATTTTACCCTCATCGTAGAGCTGAGTTGATGCAGTTTTGTATTACATATTTTACCTTAGACCCCCAGGAGCCATTGCATGATTAATGGCTTAGGTTTATTTACCTCTTGAGGAGATTTCCAGAGCAAGGATTCTTGACCTTGTACAGATCTTTTATAGGGGGATGACCGCCAAGCAGCATACACTTGTCGATGCCTCATGTGGTTCACACCACTTTGGACCATCTTTGGAGAGCTTTATGACATCTCGTTGACTTCCCAATCTTCACGAGATGATTTTGCCGATACAACACATGAGAGAGATGCAGCACCTGTTACGTGTGATATACTTCATGAGGATTCAAAGAGAACACACTATTCCGAGGACATGGATTATAGTACATTTCAGCCACCCTTTCAACCATTTCAGTATCCATGCCCAGCTGATTCAATATCTATTCTTCGGGAGATCTTCTCAGATTCCGATACACATATGGATCCATCTAAGCATAGAGAGTTTAATGATGGACCGATTTTTGATTTGATAGACCTATATAGTCCCATATCTGAGCCATGTGTCCTCCCATTTGATGAGGTCGATATAATTTTGGAGGACCTGATATTTAGCAGCATAGATCCCCGATTCCCTGATGATTCAACATTACTCCCCAAGGATTATCTATGGGAGGATGCCACGTACCCTATATACTAGGTTTTACTTTCTGGGAGTGTACCCGATCTCTCAGATCACAAGACCAAGTCTTCTGATATTTCTGATCATGAGTCTGAGTTTTCTCACCTCGACGACCCTCGCGAGGATGACCCGATCTTTGAGGTATTCGATGATTTCACTGATTTGTCTACATTATATGCATCAGGTATCAGCCTTTTTGTGAGTCTCCTGATCTTGATCTTCCTTATCTATTCGAGACGATGATTAACGTGGAGGATTCCCTGATAGATCCTTCCTTCTCCACGTTCGACTTCTCGGCTCCATCCATTCACTCCATTCAAATCTTGAGCCGATGATTTCTTTTGTACTATCAAAGTATGATCATATATCGTTTTCTCTTCTCGCGGTAGTCGACACCCGCGTGAGTGCATATTCGGTTGTCTCTTTTGACCATCATGAGTCTATTATTGTTCTCACACCTAGACAACAACCGTAGTACGGTATTCGCATTACAAATGTCATCCTGAACCTTGATACTGCGTTATCCTAGCATTTACGCCCAGCTAGGCATGTAAACTCTAACGCTTGTTGAGAGGCACCTCAACATTGTCCTACTCACATCTGTATAGATTATTCTGTGCATATCATACATTCTTTTGTCTAACACCCCATCTCCATCTCGTGATTATGCTATACTTAGGGTGTAGTTTACCCTAAGTATATGGGGGTATCAGATTTGTGATTGTTCTATTTGATTCTTTTTACCTCTGTTTTGTTGCCTATACTTAGGGATATTTTATCCTAAGTATATGGGGGTAATATCTGTACATCCTATTTCTCTATTTTCCCCTTGTGTACAGTTTTCTATACTTTGTATTACTTGATCCTAAGTATAGAGGGATCACCGACCTCTATTGATTATATTCTTTTATTCGTTACTGTGGTATAATATTCTTTTAACTTTTCTATACTTAGCATGAGTTATATATTCCTTTGCAGCTCTTTGATCACTATGAGGACATAGTTCGAGCTAAGTATAGGGGGGTGTCGTATATATTGCATATATACTTTAGCCATAACTCGTACTTTCGTATTTTTAATATGGCTAAAATATTGTATAACTACTTGTAAAAAAAACTAATAAAAAGATGCAGATAATTCCTCAAAATTCTTTTTGTATATATTGATTAATAAGTTAGGTTAAAATATTTTGAAAAATATTTTAAACATGGTTTGAAAATCTATTTGAAAAATCTTTTGAAAATTATTTGAAAAATGTTTGAAAAATATTTTCAACCTTTGTAAAAATATTGTGGCTTGTAAATTTTTTTTCTTTGTGTGAAATAAAATCATTTTGTAGAACTATTTGCAAATATTTTGACAAAATAGTTGAAAAATTATTTTGAAAACCTATATATACTATTTGAAAAAGTTTGCAAAAATTGTTTTCAAATGATTGTAAATGATTGTAAAATTGTTTGAAAAATTATTTTGGACTATAGTTTTCAAGATACGCTTGACAACTCGGGTTAATATGATATAAACAAGGGACGTTGTGACCAGAATCACCAAGCGCGGTCAACAAAAAAAATATGTTTTAAACCACTTAAGAGAAATCAAACAATGGAAAGCAAGCAGTTTCGCTATTCTATTTACCTGGTATAACGACCAGGGCCGAACACAAGGAGCACGATTTAAAAACTATGTAGTCAGATTTCCTTGATAATTTTTAGTGGTTTTTGAATTTTGAATTTTTTTATTATTTTCAAATAAAACACAAGGGATAAAACACACGCACCACACTCTTTTTGAATTTTTAAGAATTTCCAAAAATGCTCAAAAAATTACAAAGAGAATGTTTTTGTGTTTTATAGGTTTTTAAAAAGTTTTTGGTAATTTTTTTAAAATTTTTCTGATTTTATAAAAATGAAACAGTGGGAATAAAAGTGAATAATGCACAACCAAGAGTGTTTTGCAACTTAAAAATACTTTAAATGCCCAAAACTCATGTAACTTATTTTTAAGATAAAGTACACACAATTATTAACACATAGAGATTGAAATCACAATTTTTGAATTTTCTAGAATTAACTACAATTTTTCTAGAATTAACTACAATTTTTCTAAATGTTTACACGTAAAGATCGGATTCGGAATGATGCAATTAGAAAGAAAGTTGGTGTAGCTCCGATCGAGGATAAGATGTGAGAAAACCGCTTAAAATGGTTTGGTCATTTGCAAAGAAGGTCAACTGATGCACCGGTTAGGAGATGCGAGTGTTGGGATGTTGAGCCGGCTAAGAGAGGGCGAGGACGGCCCAAGAAGTGTTGGAAAGAGACTATACGAAGGGATCTTAGTTTTTTGGATATAAATCCGAGATTGACCCAAGATAGATCTGAATGGAGGCGAAGAATCCATGTAGCCGACCCTACTTAATTGTGGGAAAAGGCTTTGTTGTTATTGTTGTTGTTGTAACTACAATTTTTCTAAGATTTTTCGTTTTTCACAATGTTGTTGATTTTTATAAATGATTATTGTATGAAAATTAGATAGAAATTAAAAGACATTACCAAATACACCCACAATAATTTTCTTAGAATTTTAATGCAAATTTTCGAATTTTTTATGAATTTTCTAATTACAGATAGATAAAAATGCATTATTTTTTAATTTTCAAATATATTAAATAACAACAAAATGCAATGAAAAATTTATACAATGAAATGCACTCCAGAAGGAACATACACAATTTTTTTGAAAATTTTTAGAACAATAAAAACATATTTTTAATAAGGAAAATCATACAATTCAATGTCTGAAATTCACAAGGACTGAAACCTAAATATTACAAGTTTTTGCATCCAAATATAATAAGAAATAAGCTTGCAGATGAAAGTGCAAATTACCTTGATAAGGCATGCGTCACACGTGACTTGAAGGAGAATAGGGACTTATTCGTAATTTTGAAAAGTCTCGAGGGTCTTGCGTAATTTTTCCAATTTTAAATTAAGATCCCTAGGATTTCTTCTTGGGCATCTTCGTTCTTCAAATCCAAAGGAGGGGGCCGAATGGGTGAACAGCTGCCGCTGAATGGGTGGACCGTCGCCGCCGCTTCAGATCGCGAAGGTGGAGCGGATCAGGCCGCCAGGATGCGGCGTTGGCTTGACTGAGCACGGGGCCTCACGACGGAGCGACCTGGCGAGGGAGGCACAATGGTCCAGGAGGAGCGGGCCGCAGCGACGGTTGGAGCGGTGTCGCCGCCCGCTGGAGGGCGGAGCCGCGGCGGTGGAGGCCACACGTCCAGGAGCGAGGCGACGGGGGGTGATGAACCTAGCACTAGGGATTATTTTTTTTTGTTTTTTATATTCTTTTTATTTGTTTTTTGAATATGCAAAAACAGAAATAAAATTTTTGTTTTATAATTTTTCTATTATTTACCTACAAGATAAATGTGAGATAGAAAAAAAATATGTATTTTAAAATTTTTTTATTTTCCTGCAAAACAAATGTTAGAGATGAAAACAGTTATATGTTTTTTATTTTATTTATTTATAAACAAAAGAGGATGCATGAATGTGGATCTAACGAAAAGTGAGGAAACAAATCCAGATCTCCGACCACCGTGCGTGGTCGGAGGTGCATGGTTGCGTGAGATAGAATGTGAAACAGAGAGATCTCGAGAATGAGGTGAAAAATTGGTTCCATGGCTAATCAAAGTGTGATGGATATTTTTTTTTGAAAAATACGAGGATCCAAGAGCTTGATGAAAATCGGAACAAAAATTAGACCTACGATTTATCTAAGAAAAATGATGAGAAAGAAAGTTGGATCTCACCTTTGGATCTGGTATGCCGCGATCGCCTCGATGAGGGTCGACACGCTGTCAACGGACGGCTCGAAGGCTGGGCACCCTTCTTCAACAAGATGGCTCTCAGAGATCGGGCTCCTCTCCACCAAAGATTGATCAAGAATGAATGAGGGAGGAAGGAGCCAATAAAAAGAGAAGAAAAATAAAAAAGGAAGGTATATACACTTAAGGAAGGTGTTTAGTGGTGGAATCAATAAAATAATTAAATTAATTAATTATGAAATTCGGAATTAAATAAATAAAGTAAAATAATTAATTTATAGAAATTAATTAGCCACCTTAATGGTGGTTATTAAAGGTATGAAATCATATCTTTTATAAAAGGTAGGTTGTTAAATCAAATAATGAGTTAAATAATTAAATCTAAATATAAATTTTGTAATTAAATTAAATTAATTAACTAATATTAGATATTATATTTTTTTGTGATTTTTATATAAGAAAATTAGTTGTACACAAATATTATGTACATATAATACAATATACACATGTACAAAAAAGGAAGTAATTTTTGTATCTTATTTTTAATTTTTTTATTTATATTATTTTATTTTTAATGAAAATGATATTTACAATTATGTATATTATTTATAAAAATAAATATAAGTAAATATGTATAATAAATATTGGTGAAACTGCACAAAACACACAAGAAAACCGACTTTTCAACCGTAACTCCAAAAATTATAAAGCCAAAAGATAATTCAATTTAGAGTATAATGGAAGTGAGTTTGATTTAATTTGAGTTCATATGGAGCCGGAATTAGTATTTCAATTATCCTTTACGGCTTTTTCTGAGTGTGATTATTTCTAATATGTATATTATGTTGTTGTGTAAATATTTTTATTATTTACAACACATTTTTATTTACAACTTTTGTTTATAAAAATAATTAATTTGAGGTCAATTTATGTGCAAATAAAATAGTACAAGTTTTATACAAATATAAAGAGAAATAATTACAAAGCAGCCGTGAGACCTGATATGCTCTATGGATCAGAATGTTGGCCTGTGAACCATAGACATGTGTAGAGAATAGTTGTAGCAGAAATGAAAATGCTAAGATGGATGTGCAGACATACACGTACAGATCGGATTCGGAATGATGCAATCAGAAAGAAAGTTGGTGCAGCTCTGATCGAGATAAGATGCGAGAAAACCGCTTAAGATGGTTTGGTCATTTGCAGACGATCAACGGATGCACCAGTTAGGAGATGCGAGTGTTGGGATGTTGAGCCGGCTAAGAGAGGGCAAGGACGACCCAAGAAGTGTTAGAAAGAAACTATACAAATGGATCTTAGTTTTTTTGGATATAAACTCGGGATTGACCTAGTATAGATCTGAATGGAGGCGAAGATTCCATGTAGCCGACACTACTTAATTGTGGTAAAAGGCTTTGTTGTTGTTGTCGTTGTTTGAATTGAAGACCCTATCTCCCCCTACTTTATTCCTGGTCGATCAGGTCAAGTCTTGACCTTCTCTCGGGGTTCGAATCAGTCTGTATTTATTGCATAAACACATTCTTTATTTTCTTTTCTTCTTTATTCTTTTATTTATGTATAAAAAGTGTTAAAAAGGCATATTTAACAAATGCATGAAAATGGTAATTTCAAGGAATTAGTGGGTATTTAAAGGTGTTTGACTAAGGAAATAAAGCTAAAATAAAAGAATAATGGCGGTGAATCGTGGTTTCATCATGGAACTTAGATGTTGTTAGGTTTTAAATCCATTTCCTATTAAGGTTCCGCCACACTAATAATCCAAAGGTCTAACAGAGCTCCATACTATAATTTTACGAAAATAAGTTTAATACTTAATATTGTCTTATTTTCTTTATTTCCTTTCCTTTTTCTTTTGTTCACTTATTCGTTCAAATAAGTGTTTGTTAAGGGACTAGCAAAAGTAAAGCATGGGGATGATGAATCTGCATTTCATCATCTTTATTCAATTATTTTAGCTTAAAATCTCTTATAAAACACGTGTATATAATATTAACTCCATATTCTTACTAATTTGCATTTATGTGTAAATATTGTACATCTATTACTATTTTAACCTAAAATATATATAGTAAGAAAGAAGAGAAAAATAAAGAAAAAAAATAAAAAATACTGTATATATGTAATAGATACAGGTTGATTCGAACCCCGAGAGAAGGTCAATACTTGACTTGATCAACCAGGAATAAAGTAGGAGGAGATAGGGTTCTTAATCAGGAAATCCAAAAAAATGTAAATACTTCTCATTTATTCTGTGTATATTTGTATTAAACTTACACTATTTTATTTGTACATAAATTGACCTCAAATACAATAATTTTCAGAACAAAAGTAGTAAATAAAAATATATCTAAATAATAGAAATAAAATCGTGTACATAATACAAGTAACCACATCCGGAAATGCCAAAAAGGGATAATTGAAAAACCAATTCAGCTCCATACAAACTCAAATTGAATCAAACTCATTTCCATTATATTCTAAATTAAATTATCTTTTGTGGTTTCATAATTTTTGGAGTTACGGTTTCAAAGATAGTTATTTGGAGTGGTTTATGCAATTTGACCATTTATTTGTTGTGTTTATTATATATATATTATATATTTTTACTAATTGTAAATAGTGTTCACTGTAATTTAAAGTAAAAAAAAATTTAATATATATAATATTTCCTTGTTTGTACATTATGTATATAGGATATGTAAAAAATAATAACCTCCTTATATCAATACCACCGAAAAATTAATATCTAACATTAATTAATTAAATTGATATATTTATGAAAATTTGATTGATTTATTTATTTAATTTGAAAACCTACCATCTATATAAAATTTGATTGTATACCTTAAATAACCACCATTAAAGTGGCTAACTAAATTTTACCAATTAATTATTTTATTATTTTATTTAATTCTGAATTTCATTTTTTAATTTAATTTAATTAATTAATTAGTTTCCACCACTTACTCCCTTCTTATTTTCCCATTCATTCAAATTTTGAATTTCAAATTCGTTTTATTTTTTATGTAATTGGCACCTCCTCCCTCATTCTCACTTGATCAATCTTTAGTGAGATGAGCCTATTCTCCAATAGTCTTCTCGTTGCATATCTAGCCTCCGAGCCATCCAGTGACAGCGAGTCAGCCTTCGTCAATACCATTATGGTATTTTCCGCTCCCACAGTGAGATCCACGTTTTTCTTCTCTTATTTTTCATATAGGCTAATCATAGTTTAATTTTTTGCATTTTTATTTTGTTGTCATTTTTTTGTTCCTAGATCTTAGTTAATCATTTTTTATCAACCATCACGATTTGATCCACCAACGATTTTGACTTCATCTCATATTCTTGATCCCATCGCTTCACGTTCTATCTTACATGACATCTCAACTCCGATCACGCACGGTGGCCGAAGACAGTTCGGATCTTTAATCAAAATTGTTGGATCCGTCATCCACTCACATTTCCGTATTTGATTTTATATCGAGCCATTGTGCTAGCGTAGTTTTTTTATCTATATTTGATTTGCTGGAATAAAAAATTACAAAAAAACAAAAATACAGTTGCTACCTTTTCAGAAAAATATGAAAATTACAAAAAAAATAAAAATATATATAAATTTTTTGTACTGTTTTGTGTTTACAATTAAAAAATAAAAAAAGGAGCAACGCGGCATGCGCCGCCCTTCCACGCGCAGGAGGCGCCCGCCGCTCCTCCACCGACCAGATCCTCAGCACCGCCGACAGCAGCCCATCGCGGCGTCCCTCGTCACCGCTAGCCAACCTTCGTCCACTACAGGAGTCGCTCCACCGATCTCCACATGAGTCTGTGCGCCGTGCGAAGCCCTTCACTGCACGAGGAACCCTCGCCGTCGACCTCCACGCCTCGTGTGGCATCACCGCCAGTCGCATCAATCGGCTTCCACCTGCGAGCTCCTCCTCCGCCTGGAGTCCACAATACTGCAGCCACCTACAGCTCATCACCTCCCCTCCGCTAAAACCCGTCGCCATCCGCCCACCTGCAATCCGCCGATCATGACCGCTTGCGTACATAACCACTAGTCGCCCATCATCCGCCCTTCCACCCGAGAGTTGCCGACACCCATGCGGAGAGCCCCTCTCCACCAACCGCGCGACCACCACGCCACCGACAACCATTCGCCGCACCTGCCACTCTGATTTGGAGGAGAAGAGGGCGACGACGCACTCTCCCCTTTTGGCTTTTCAACAAAATGAAGGAAGAACTCTGGAAGTCCTAATTTTTTTGGGAAAATTACATATCCACCCTTCGAAGTCCTGTGATTTGCAAAGAAGCCCCCTCCAGAGCAAAGCATGTGCATCGCACGTGTAACCTGGGAAATTTGCAATTTCTACCAGCAACTTTATTTACTATTTTTCTTATACGAAAACTTTGCAGAAATGTTTATGTTTCAATCCCTATATTAGAGACTTTATTTTGCATTTTTTTATCATTAGAATAAATGCTATTTGTGTTCAATAATTTCTCAAAAAATTATGTTATATTTATGTTGTGTGCATCTTCTTAATTTAATTTTTGCATTGCATTTTATTATCATTTGATATTATTAAAAAATAAAAAACAACATCATTTTCTCTGCCTGAAATTCAAATATTCATAAAAATTTGAATATTACTTTAAAAATTCTAAAAAGTAGGTTAGGTATATTTCATTATCCTTTAATTCCTATCCAATTTTCACGCATTAATTTTCTATAAAACTAAAAAAAATGTAAAATACTAAAAATCTTAAAAAATCATATAAAATTGTAGAAAAATCAATTTTTGATTTCATTTCATATTTTTAAAAAATCTAAAAATTCCTAAAAAATAAAAAAATAGTAAAAAATTATAAAAAACCATAAGACGATTTTCTTTGGATATTTTTGAGCATTTTTGTCATATTTAACAAAAAATCCAAAAAAAATTGCATCTCTTTTGTGTATAAATTTGCTTTGAAAATTATATCTTTTAAAAATAAAAAATTTGGAAAACTAAAAATCATTAAAAATTTGAAAATCGGTAAATAAAAAACAGAAATTAAAAAATTTTAAAAATAAAAAGATAAAATTACATAAACCAAGATAGTTAGCATTTGAGATTTCTGTTTTCTCTTAATTGATTTTTCAATTATTTGAATAACCTTCGGGAATTGTAGCCTCCCTGAGTTCGATCCTGTTGCTATATAGGTAAATTAAATAGTAAAATTTCTCTTCCTATAATTTTCTTTAATTGTGCTTGAGAAGAAAAAAAATAATTTTTCGTTGTAGGATATTTGGGTTGCAGCGACATTGTGCACTTTTATTTCACATCTAAGTTTTATTTTAAAACCCGAAAGATCTCGCTCAACACAACGACATTCACCTTATTCACATTATTTGCATTAAATAAAAAGCCTATGATTTTCTGTTCATCAGAATGCATAGAGGTTATGCGAGGTAGTTTGAATATGGGATGGGTATGATTGATCCAACAGGCCGAAGATTTTTGAGAGCTGAAGTCATGCATGATTTTCACCATAACTTCAGGAAGGATGTGGCACACACTCGAGTAGGATGCTGAGAAGGAGGGGTCTAAGCCTCCAATGAATTTCGAGAGGATGGGAAATATTGCTTTGGGTGGTGGGGTGATCAATGGTTTTGTGGAGGTGCATCCATCCAAGTTATGGTGTCATTTCTCTTTAGTTTGTTTCAAAATTATTTGAGCACACTTTAGCCATTTTGCTTTGATTACCACTTCAACATCCTTGGCCTTTGGGTGCGCTTGGTTGGTGGTTATTTCTAAGCCCCCATCGGAGCAATGGTCGATGGACTGTTGGTTGTTTTTTTCTTAGCAGAGGTGACTGCTTCCTATGCCATTTTCTTGAGCATCATGCGTTTCTTGAAGCCCTTGTAGCACATAACATACATTCTCTGAGGCCGATGGGAGGGAAATGGTCATGGGCGAGGAAAGGTATGTGATGCATATGGGGCAGCATGGTGGTTCGGTAGGATGGTGGGGAATGGGCGGGTGGGTGGGGGAACAGAAAAGAGGGAGAGAGATGCTTACCTGGGCAGTCGGAGTGACGGTGTTGGTGTAGTCGCCCTCACAGTTGTCCTGATTAGGGATAATCAACATAAAGAAAGAGAGAAAAGAATGGATTCTTTCAATCCGGGAATGGAAGCCTGAAACCAAGATACACCCATCACACCAGAGAAGCTTTCCGAATAATTTTTTCACAAGATATCTTGATGCTCTTAAAAGCTTTTAGGCATCGCGCTTTCCAAATCAACCACAAGATCGATCTCTTCATGAAGACATGTTCCCACGTGTCAGGGAAAATACCGATATAGGCTGCCTCATTTAAGAGAAGTTTAAAATTGATATCACATTGATCAATTCCACGGTTGAGAAAAATGGCGGCGGTAATTGGGCATTTTTCAAACAGATGTTCGTAGTCCTCACAAATTCATTAACATAAAAAACATCGATTAACAAAAAAAGATTTTTATCTTGTGGAGCGAATCTTGGGTAGTAGGCTTTTGGTGTATTAGAAGCCACAAAAAGTAGGATGCCCTAGGATCAAAAAGCTTTGACCGAATTTTATGGTGGAAAGGAGTACCAAGACCCCCGTCCATGAGAAGTTTGTAAATAGATATGATTTTCAATCCGTTAGCATCTCGAGAAGTAAAGATGAATCGATCTTTTTCAGCATCAAATCATAGAGTCGTAATTGTTTGGAGTGCAATTCTCATGGAGTTCCAGGCTTCCCAGCTGCCAATAGGCAACTGACTTTTAAGTTGCTTGAACCAACTGTTGCGAATCATCCAAGTCTTGAGAACATCGTGGACTGAAATGGATTTATTATAAGATTTGTCCCAAATCTCCATGACGGAGGATTTAGGGGCGCAGTTCCATTTAAGGATTCAAGCTGCAAGGAGGATTGTTGTCCAGTATCTTGGAGAGATTGGGGAACAAAAATCTAGCACCCATTAAATGAGCATGCATGCCAGGTTGGAGAGGCATGTTTTGTAGGATATATATTGATTTACCAAAATAGGTCCTCCTCGGTACGAGGATTCACCAATAACTTGATTACCCAAGGTTTTTTTGTTGTCGACAATTTCAAGATAGGACTTAGGTGAGAACATCATCATGGATGATTTCATGTCAAAACATTCCAATCATCATTATCTTTAGGTCTAGTGATTTTTTTTCGTGCAGCTTTGGGTCTCGCTTTCGAATCAGCATTATCCATCCAAAGAAATCTCCTACGAATCTTATCAATCTTTTCATTGGTAGAGCATGGCATCTTGAAACAAGACAACAAATGGATGACCAAAGGCATTTAAGAGGCAAACTGTGGCCGGAAGGGACAGAATCTTGGCCTTCCATCCCTTTAGCCGCGAAATGATCAAGAATTGGTAGCCAGTCCTTGGCCGATCGATCGACGATAAATCAAGAGCGGGAAAGCATGGTAGGACATCGTGAAGGAAACCTGTTTCCTGGCTACCAGACTACTGGACTGGGAAACATCAATATCAAAGAGATTTAATGCCAAGAATTCATACATGCAAACCTAATAACTTTGAGACGATGTTCAAGGTCAATAGAGTATTCTTTAGGTAGTCTTCCCCGAATTCCAGAAATATCAGAAGATCGTCCACGAACTGTATGGTTCCTAGATCTGGATAGAGGCTGCTAATGATACATCTTTCATGAAAGATTACGGTGGACCACGACTAGATTTCTTTTACATCCTGTGCAGCTATCTGATGGGTTATAGGGCAGTGACTGATGACGATCCTTTCCACTGGTTAAACCGTACTCAGATCCATGCACATGAGGTAACCCTTTTGCGTTTCTCATAGTTCATCACACAAGTTGCATCTTAATGGAATGGATTTGCATCACATCACCATCCACTGCAGATTTTCTTAGATGGGGCTCGGAGTTGGAGGACAAACAGATGCTTGATACAAGCCAAGCTTATCACGTCGCACCTCTCGCATACTCCCAAATGAGATCTTCCTTTCACATCAATCCCAAAATCAAGCCAAGTCCAGTAAGCCAAATAGCTCCTTAATTGTTTAATGCTCCTAGGTTCTGTATATGTCATCCTCTGGGCTAGTGCGGTCTAGTACCCATTGAAAAGCTCTACTCGGTCATACTCAAGGTTAAGGGATTGAATCAGTGGTCTTTAGATTAGAAAACTAAAAGAAAACTCTTAGGTGATGCTGACGCTTTGATTACTCCCTCTGTCTTTCATTATTGTGCAAGTAGGTATTACAGACGTGAAACACAGACTCAAATCCACGTTTTTTTCCTCTTGGTTTTAGGTTGTTGAATATAATCGTAGTTTTTATACGTTATTTTGCATGACGTCGAAACTAGTTGGACATCGTTTGTTTGTTTGTTTATATCTCCACCTGCTGTACGTATCATCCTTATCTTGGTCTCGCACCACCACATCAACCTCCATGGCCCATCTCCTTCTCTATCACTGGTTTTGTGGGGATTACCACATGTCTCTGTCACAGACAAACAACCCGTGTCCTACCGGTGTCTAGTCTAGTCCTTGCTGATCTAAAATATTAGATGTGCGTTTTGCCCTCAATTTGGCCATTTACTTATATCTTAAAAATGTATACCTTTGCATTAGCCAGACTGGATTGAAAACGACTCCTTCAGACCTACCGGTCACCGGTTTTATCTGTGTGCTCCAGAGATCAAGGACTTATTAGTCATGGACACATTAGGGATACGAGCACCTATAAATGGTCATAAGAAAATGATGCGTCATCATTATACAACAAAGATGACATGACTTTGAATGGTATCTGACATTTCTGTTTTCCAGATTATTGTTGATGCCTATGCCTAGCGTTTTTATAAAAGATCTACGCTTAGGAAGAAACAAGTGGAATATTCTTCAATGATCTACTGTACAGATCTTCTATATATGTTTCTTAATACCATGAGTCAACTTTACAAATTTCAAATTCCGACACTGGTCGTATAAAAGTCTGAGTAGACATTATTATTTCTTTGTAGCAAAGATTATCATCATTGGATACGCCTCTTTGATTAGGTTTGATTGGTTCACCTATCTTTTGTTTAAAAATCTTACACGTCACGGTATCTGAAGATAATAAAAGCATACACCTCACAGAATCATCTTTTGAAAGCATTGTTTAAGTTTCATCTCCTGCAAGATGAATAAATGAATCCTGGAAATAATATATGACGGTTTCCTGGAAATAGCCAATAAGACATATAGATGACTGGCAATACGCACATCAAATATTGTCATAATGACCGGTTAACCATCGGCATACGGAAACTTCTTGCTTATTTGATTTACGGAATATGGTTGCAGTAATGGGCTATGCATGTACATGAAACGCGAAATTTCTCCTTCAAACGAAGGCCAAGATAGGTTGTTACTGTTCTTCTGAGCCAACAAAAGTAACATATAAGAAGATTTAAATACATCCCGGCATCATCATCAGGGGGGAAAACCCTACAGATGATGGGTGAAATCTATATAAGATAAAAAAAAAGATTAACCAAAAGAAACCACTAGGTTGTTGCTATATATTCTAGTGAAGCTCATGAATTCTTGGAAAGGACTGGATGGTAGGTTTTAACCTCTGAAAATTTAGTTATAACACATGCCCCCAAAGAGAAGGGAGGGCGAGGCAAAGAATTTGGGCCCATGGGTACACATAACCTATCCATAACTTCGTGTGCCCACTATATTATAAATATCAAACATCCACTCTAATCAATATCAAGCAATAATAAACCATCAACGATTCTTGCAAGATGAATCGTGCATCATTTAGTGTGTGAGTAATAGAACTTAAAATGACCTAAAATTTTTATACATTATGTATTTTATAGTATAGTTCAATATGAATGACCTTGATTTATATTTTAATATCAAAATATCCAGTTTGTAGCCATGGGAACACACATATGTGTATACATTTTCCTTTTTCTGATATATACATTGTATATGTGTATGGATATGTATGTATGTATGTATGTATGTATGTATGTATGTATGTATGTATGTATGTATGTATGTATGTATGTATGTATGTATGTATGTATGTATGTATGTACGTATGTATGTATATATGTATGTGTACACACACACGAGTGTCTAAATGTATGTATATATGTGTACACACATCTTTACACAGACACATATACAAGGACAAATTAGACATGCATCGCCTTGGGAAATGCAAAGAAGTCTATACCAGTACTAAGCCTGATTATTGATGAATCTTTATTTCATTACCTTTATTCTTTCATTTTAGCCTTTAAACCCTAGCTGAATGCATGTATATATCATTAATTTTCAAAATAAAAGCTCATTAATTTGTACAAAGTGTTGTATGAAATACTGTACATTTATTGTATTTATCATCAAAAAAGAAAAGAATAAAGGAAAGAATAGAAAAAGAGCAAAGTGTCAAGGACACTGAAGTGACCCTAGCCCCTGAGAGTTGGTCATCATGATGACTTAATCGACAAGGAATAAAGTCGGGGAAGATAGGGTAGCTAATTGTACAGAAGATATAGAACCGATCACTCTACAAAACAGGCCAATAATTACTTTTTGGGACCTATTTTATTCTTTATTATTTAACCTCAAATAATGAAACTTCGTACATGAAAAATGTAGCTAAAAATATACAAAAAAATACAAAATTCATTTCACACAAAAATAATACACATTGTACAAAATATACTCTGAATAAAATCCTAAAACTCCAACTTCGCAGACCCATTTCTCCCAAACAAAAACTCAGAATATATCCAAATCACCTTTAATTTTATATAAATTTTCATAAGATATTTAATGAAGGTGGTTTCATAATTGATAGAGTCACGGTGTGAAAGTTAGGTTTTGGATCCCTACTGTATGATATACCTCATTAAAATATTTATTTTATTTACCCTTTATTATTCTTATAATTTCATATTTTTATAATGGTGTGAATATTATTTGTAACATATGTACATATTAAAACTAAATTAAGACCATAAAGAAAATGCTAAAATAAAGTATGTATATACAATACATAGATGAAATACATATAACTATATATATACAATTAATCAACTATTTATTTAAGTGTATATATTATAATAGAAAAATATATAAAATATATATTTAAATGTATAAAAATAAGTTAAAATTTAATAAAAAAACATAATAAAATAATAAATCCAAAAATACAAAATAAAAACAAAATACATAAAATATAGAAGAATATACCTATAATTAACCCCTAAAAATTAACTTGTAAGTAAACACCTCTAAAAAATAAATAAAAATATGCATAAAATACTATAAAAATAAGAAAGATTATTTTATTTTATAACCTAAAAAATGAATTGTTATTTATTATCTATTTTCCAAGGTATTTTCGCCTTGGAATTTCGTGGTTGGTCCACGTGGACCAACCAGACGCATTCGTTTGTTGATCGCAGGTCAATTATCCGGCCTACATGGTGACGCGAAACTCTGAGCAACTAAGGTAAAGGTATCTAAGTGGTCGTTGTGACCTCAGTCACTCAGCTACGTCAATCAAGAAAAATAGACCACTAAATAATAGACAAAATCAATCAAAATACGAAATAGCGGTCCTGCTATTGGATTAACCTGGTATAGCGACCAGGGTCGAACTCAAGAGCACGGGTTGGCCTTTCGGCCTACGAAGTAGTAAAAAGAAATAAAATAAAAGAGGAAAATGTTTTTAGTGGTTTTTAATTTGTTTTATATTTTTTTTTGGTTTTTTTAATGTATTAAGAAAATAAGAAAAGTAAACAAGCACACACTTCAACAAATTATTAAATGCACTAAAAATCAATCAAAAATTCCAACAAAAAGATTTTTGTGTGTTTTATAATTCTTAGTGTTTTTGGTGAATTTTTGAGAATTTTCTGATCTTTATTTAATTTTCTAAAAATCAAAAGTGGCTGAAATCAAAGGTACTGTCCATCCAAGCTCAAAAGGCCTAGATAAAATATCTAAAGCCCCCAAATGAGCTGGGATGTAATTTTCCTGTAAAGAGAATTAAACAAAGAAAATTTAGGCACCTATTTTATTATTTTTGGATTTTTGGTTTAATTTTTAGAATTTTTGTAAGTTTTTAAGTGTTTTTCAATTTTTAGTGGTTTTCATAATGAAAAATAGCTAAAATTGGCTAGAAAATCAAGCTAAGTAAACCAAACAGTAAACAATTTTTCTGGAATTTTTAAATGAGTTTTAATATTTTTTTGGGGTTTTTAAAGTTAGACAGTAGCAAAATTAAAGGTTTTTGAATTTTTAAAAATAACAAATGAAAACAAAAATGTCCTCAAAAATCCCCGAAAATTTTACACCATGGCAGGAGCCATGTGTCCAATTTTCGTTGGATTTGGAGGTGATTTGCTATTTTATTCAAAAATAAAGAGAGGGTACAGTGCACAGGGACCAAAGTGCAAATACCCAGGAGTCTGGGGGGTCTGGTGCAATTTTACCCAGCAAAACACGCGCCACGCGCGTGCCTGGGGCACTCAGGGACCCAAATGCAATAAAAATAAGTCCCGAGGACTTATTGGTAACAGGTACCAAAAGTCCAAGGGCTTATCTGCAAAATACCCACGAATATCACGCACATGCTCAAATAAACCACGCACAGGGGTATAAATGCAAATAAGTAAAAACATTCATTCAACTGTTAACATCCAGAACAACAGGACATAAGATGCAAATATCCCAACAAACCACGTGACGAAGCACGTGTCAGACCATGTACAGGGGTATATCAGCAAATAAAACAAGCGCACGGGTCTCTATGCAAAAATACCAAAACTTAAACAACTATGCTAAATATTTACAAGACTAAAAACAAAATAAAATAATTAAGAGGGCCTAAGGGTAAATTACCCTTTATTATGCGGATCGGCTGGATGGAGGGCACGTGGCGCATCCGACGGTGGTGAACATCGGCCGCTCCACAGCTGATGCCCTTGGGTGAATCCGACGGCGAGGGTTCGTCCACGTGGGCGATCGAATGGCGTGGGGCGCAGATGGCTAACCCTGGCGCATCGGATGGCTGGAATCGGTCCTCCTGACGATCGGGCGGTGACTGCTGCTCCCCAGATGGACGGTGTCGATGAAGTCTGGAGCTGGAGGACTAATCGAATGGTGGAGGAGGATCCTCGAAGAACAGATGACCGGTGAAGTTCGCCGGCCCGGTGGCTTCGCTCCGGGGCTCCTCTGCTGCGCCTGAAGGTCGGAGAAGCTCCGCAAGGGTGTTCCGTAGCTGGTGGTGGGCTCCGATGATCCAGCCGAGCTCTGAGGAGCTCGGGCAAGGTCGGCGGAGCTGGGCCTCCTGGCTGAATGACGAAGGACCTCAGATGGCCTTCGTTCGACCTGCAAAGCAATCCAGAAGACTCGCGGGTCGAGGACAAACTGCCTCGACCCGGTTAGGCGAGGTGACGATGGAAGGTGGGTCGCGACGGATGAGCTCCGACGAAGTGGGGACGGTAGAGCTCGAATCCCAGCTCCTGTGCGAGCTGGGTTGGATGGGGATACGGAGAAGGTGCGCGGGAAGATGGCGAGGGCTATGGCGATGCCCGATGATGGAATGGTGGTCGGAAGCGTTGGTAATCGACGATGGACGGCGGCGGAGCGATTTGGGGGTAAATGAAAATCAGCGAAAAAGAAAGGCTATCGGAGCTACCTGGGTGGACGAGGAGACTGAGGAGGAGCTGGGGAAGCTCCTGGTCGTTGCCTCGAGGAGCGTCTCCCTCCGAGGCTCGGTGCTCACGCTGGTGGCGGAGCAGCGGCGGCGTAGCTCGCCGGATCGATGGATTCTCTTCCTCCCCTCGCTTCGACAGGCTCGGACGCAAGATGTCACTCTCGCGCACTCTCTGGAGCTCACAGGTGAAGGATTCGAATGGCCAAAGATAGAGAAATGAGGTGGCGGAGCAACGCTTATGTATGGGTGCAGGTCCGGGAAAAATTGCTCGGATCCGGCTCCATGGAGCACGGATCCCTAGGATCTATGTCGGGCGAGATTCCCGGGTACCTGGGGAGTGATTAGGATCCTGGGTTAGGCTAAATGGTGCTCGGGTCTGGCAGGGATAAATGGGGGAAGTCGGGTTCTCGAACCAGACCCGCGGGAGGTGGTCCTGGGGGGGGTAGTTGACTGGGCGGTCAACACTCCCCATGGCCAATAGGAACGGGCCACGTGGCTTAATCTTGGAGGTGAAAATTAAGGTAGCAAATGGCCGAATTTGCAAAAAGTTAAAACATGAAATATTTTTATTTTATTTTTTTCTATTTTTTTAGTGATTTTTAATAATTTTTTCGAAATAAAAATAAGGTATGTACACTATATGTACTATATAGGTATATGTACACTATTAGGGTTTTTAATTTTTGATTTTTAATTATTATTTTTATGCAAATTTATTCCTATTTTATATTTTATTTATTTTCATTATAAAATAAGGAATAAAAAGGTATTTTTATTTTATTTTTATCATTTATATACATAGGTAAAATAAATACATATATACATTTATTTACATGGCATATTTACACTATATTTTTGTATTTTTAATTATGTTATTTTTATTTGATTTTTGTTTTGATTGTTTTTATTTTATTTATTTGCATTCTATAATAAAGAATATTTACAAAAACTATAAAAATTAACTTTATTTATTTATAGGGCTAAATAAATATGTAGGTGAGTCTATGTACAATGTGAAGGTGATATTTTTGTTCTTTTTGATTTTCATATTTTTATCTTTTGTTTTTATATTTATAAATATAGACACAAATTTACAAGCCTATTTTTGGTGAGGAAAATACCTTTATTTTATTTACATAAGTATGTACACACATGAGCCCCTATCTCCCTCTACTTTGGCTTTTATGCGGTCAGGCCCATGCTAAGCCCTCCCTTGGGTTAGGTTGCTCAATATTTATTCTAAATATTTCCCTCTTTTTCTTTTTAATCTTTATTCTTTTATTTTTGCACAAAAACATGCTAATTATAGGTTTTTACACAATGCATGCTTTTGGTAATTATTCCTATTTACACATATCTACATGTATTTGCAAAGGTTTTTGTAGCTAAAATATAAGAATAAAGAGTGATGAATGAGTATTCATCACCACACTCTGACATCTGTTAGAGCTTCACGAGGCTGCCCCTTCACCATTTTCTCCAAATTGCTACCCTCACTCATTACCCTCGAGACCACCACCATCAAGAATCCTCTTTGTCCTAGATCTGTGCCCATCCTCGCATCTCCACCTACCACCTCTCGATCCCATACAATCAACCATCGAAGACTCCCAAAAACTCACCTATTAATATACTTCCTTTGACCCCTTTTGACTTTTGATCCCTTTTCTTTGAGTTTTAGCCCCTCAGATCACTTGTATGAGTTTTGCCATGGTGACAACAAGGTGGAGCTCGTGAATTGCAGCGAGGAGAGTGAGCGGAGGTGGAAAATCCAACCCACTGCCAGAGCGCCGCTGGCTGGTTCTGCTCCTGGCTTCTCAGGCTGATTGAGCCCTCTATTTTTTCACTTCTAAGTAATTCTATAGTTTAATTTCCATTCTGCGTCATTAATTCGTAGTTAAATCAATCGAACCATGCTCAAATCGAAAAGCCCCAAATTCTTGGAGTTCAGGCTCTAGGTCGAAATCGTTGCGATTTGACCTCCGATCCGACCTAACTCCCATTTCACCTCTCTCCCCTATACATTCTCCACTGATTCCCCTCAGAACCCCCTTGAATCAAGCCCTAATTCAAGAAGTCAGAGCTCTCTTCGCCGCCCTCCTTGGAGCTCCCCCTTCCATTCCATACCCCAGTTATTGCGCATAAGCCCTTAGCCGAGGAGATAGCCCTCACATCTAAGAGTCTTTTGGTTGCGATCGATTTGCAGGTCTGCCAAAGCGCCCCTTGGACCTCAATGACCACCTAGAGCTGCTATAGGTGGTTCAACCTTACTGGAGTGCCTCGTTCCTAATCGCCTCGTCTAGACCCTATAGTCGCTCATGGAGGAAGCCTGGATACCTGTTGGGCTCGTCGGAGGAGAGAAAGAGCGTCGAAGATCAAAGGAACGAGAGATCAAAGCTCGCTCGTGAGCTGTACTGGCGTGTTCTTTCAACGAACTCCCCGCTGTTTGATCAAGAATAACGGTCCAGATCTAATTTAGATCGTTGATTTTCTGTGAAGGGGTACCTGAAAAGCTTCACGAGGCCTACACTCTGACATCTATCAGAGCTTCACGAGGCTACCCCTTTGCCATTTTCTCCAAATTGCTACCTGAAAATCGAAATTTTGTGAGGGTCTAAAGTAGTCCACATAAGGTGGGACCACAGTGTCGCTGAGCGACCGCTCACGAAACCTTAATCAATCAACAATTAACCCGCAACAAATAAATCAAGCAATGAAAGTAAATGGACGGAGTTAAAATTTATTATAACTCTACAACAAAAGTGTGTATAGGTGCAAGTATGTGTAGAGTGTCAAACACAGTGAACAAGCTGGATAGATCGGGGCAATAATGCTCACAAATGTGACTATGGTGTCTTTGTCTATCATGTGCTATTTATTGTGGGTTTTTAATTTTTCTTTTTTTATTTTTAATTTTATATTTTTATATTTTGATTTTAATTTTTCTGAGTTTTAATTTTTCTCTTTATATTTTATATTTTTTATCTTTTTTTCTTTGATTTATAAAATAAAATATATATATATACAAAGTAAGAAAAAAGAAGGATAAAGTATTTATAAAAATAGGTAAAAAGAAGTAAAATACAAGAAATAAAATCTTTTTGGGCTTTTTATATTTTTATGATGTTTTTGTGATTTTTCTATAGTTTTCCTAATTTGTTTTGGTATTTTTAAAGGGCAAAAATACTAAAAACAATGAAAAAAATAAAAGGCTGAAACTAAAATGAGGATGAAAAATGTCAAACAGTGTCCTAAATTCCTCAAACTAATTTTTAAATAAAGATAATAAAATAGAAAAATCAAAGACAAAAATTATATTTTTAAGATTTTTCTGGAATTTTTAAGATTTTTATGAAGTTTTTTTGGAGTTTTGTAATTTTTAGGAGTTGTCTTTCATATTTTTTTAGTGATTTTTGGTCTTAATATAAAACACACTTAAAGTACAAAAAATATAATTTTTTGGGAAATTTTCAAGATGTTTTTATATTTTTTATGTGTTTTCTAATGCAAACAGTAAAGAAAATGCATGTTTTTGAATTTTTATAAATAAAATGCAATAAAAATGCAAAAAAATATGCCGTGAAAGTGGAATGCAACAAGAGCTTATGCTAATTTTTGTGGATTCTTTAAGATTTTATAGATGCATGAAATAAATAAAGGAAACAAAGAGAAAATTCAGCCTAGTACGGGTATTTTCGGAAATATTTGGAAGTCCAAGGGCTTGCGTGTAAATTTTCCAGAAATTATATAACTAATTAATAAAGTTCCAGGACTAAATGTAAATTTCAAGACCTGCAGGGGCATAAGTGCAAAAGTCACAAAGATACGTGTGCAAGGCACGTGACCTACAAGGACCTGTTCGTAATTAATCAAAAACCTGAGGGTCAAGTTGCAATTTTCACTAAAAATATCACTTAATAAAATTTTTTCCGAGACTAAAATGAAATAACAAAACCCGCAGGGGGTCTCCTACAAAATGTCCACCACCCCACGTGCACGAGTCACGTGAGGTGACGTAGACAGGGACTTGGATGCAAATATAAAAAGTTCGAGGGTCTAAATGCAATTATTACAAAACTTTAAAACTATAAATGAAAGTTTTTGTGCTAATGAATAAATACACAAAATGGCGAGGGTTTAAGTGCAAAATACCCAACGCCTATCGATCCGACGGCTGAGGTATCTTCAATTGACACGTGGTAAGCCTCGGGCGCACGATGACGGTTCACATTCGACGGCTACGATTCGATCCTCCAAGGCTGATCGGACAGTGGCGGCTGGAGGAGATCTAACAGTGGCTGCACACCTGGAGCCCCGACCTCGATCCAATCGGTTGGCAGCCTAGGACGAAGAACAGGGAAGAAGGCCGGCGAAGGCGATCTTCCCCGACCTCGATCTCGGCTCCCGGCGACGCTTTCGAGCTCCAAAATGGCTGTGGCGATGCCTGAGGTCTTACTCTTGATCCTGGGGACTCCAAAAGGCTTCGGCGAGGGCTAGAGGTCCCATGAGGGTGCGGCGCAGCTGGAAGGCTCCAAGTACCCCGGCGAGATCCCAAAACGAGCCCCTGGATCTACGTTAGGCTTTAAGACCTGCAAAAAATAATGACACCGTCGAGGGCAAATTGCCTCGATGGTTTGCGGAGCGAATGGGTGATGACGGTGGCGAAAATGGGGGCTCGCCGGAGCAAGCTCCAACGAGGTGGTAGAGATGGTGATTTGACGGGGGAAATCGACAAGGGAGGAAGGGGATTGGATCCTACGGCTACGGGCAACAAAATGGTGCAAGAAAAATAAATAAAAAGCGAACCTCAAAGGTTGAAAAACCTGAGATGAACCTCACGACCAAGCTTGGTCGGAGATGGTGGAATCCAATCCTCAAGGCTACGCCGTACCTCAACGGGGTTGTAGAGGACTCCTCTGTCACCGGTGTCTACCCAGAAGACCCCCGGAAGTCTAAACTCGGCCAAGGAAAGGTTCAAAATTGAGAAGAAGGAAAAGGGGGTTTTTGAAGAAGTGGTCGAGTGGCTCCGAAGATCGAGGTGCATAGGGTGATTCGATTGTTCAATCCCCAAGATGAAGCTTGGGCGTGTAAGGTCAACATCTAGGGAGAAAAAGTCATTCAGGATGCATCATGAAAGGATGCAAGGTGCACCCTCTAAAATTCGACGAAATCGAGGCGAAACCTGTTCTGACACGCAACAGAGGAGAGGGTCAGACAGTTGACCGGAGGTCAACTGTCCAAGCCTCCTGGTTGGTCCACGTTGACCAACCAGGAAAAACCTCTAGAAAAAGATTTGTAAATTATTTTAAAAATAGTAAATGATTTAATTAATTTTATATTATTAAATAAAAAATGTTCATTATTTTATAAATTATTTTATTATGATTTTTATTTATTTTTATGAGGTATAAAAATATAAGCTGCCTTTTATGGCTTGTATAGGTATACATATCTATATATTTTAATATTTTATTTTTATTTTGTATATTTAATTTATTTATTTTGGTTTATTATTTTATATATTTATAAAATATTTTTATACACTTAAATATATTTTTATTTTATTTTCTGAAGTGTTTTGTACACTTAATAAAATAGGAGTATTAATTATATAGGTATCTTTACAGGTATTAGACCTATGTATTATATACAGGTATTTAGTTTTTGTGTTTTCTTTGTATTTTATTCTGATTTTAATATACACATATATTATAAAGAATATTTACAAAATTATAAAAATATAAAATTGTAAAAATAATGAGTAATAAATAAAATGGATATTTTGATCTGTACAAGTATACAATAGGGGTCCAAAACTCAATTTTCAAACCATAGCTCCGCAAAATACGAAACCACCTTCATTAAATAGCTTATGAAAATTTATATACAATTAAAGGTGAGTTTGGTACATTCGAGTTTTTATTTGAGAGATACATGTATGGGAAGTTGGGATTCTAGAATTTTATTCAGATCATAACTTTTTATCTGTATATTTATTTTGAGTGAAATCAATTTTGTATTTTTCTTTATTTAGTTATCTACAACTTTCATGTACAAAATTTCTTTATTTGAGGTATAAAAAGTGAAACTAAAAATAGGCCCCAAAATGAATAAAAAATGAATTAAATAAAAGGGATTTTTATTGGTATTTGGCCCCTATCTCCCTCTACTTTATTCCTTGTCGACCTAGTTATCGAGATGCCTAGGTCTCGGGGATTCGGGTCATAAAATATTTGCAATATTTTATTCTTTCTCTTTTCTTTTCTTTATTCTATAATTTTGGTTTTAAAAATTGTATTTTATACAATATTTACACAATAATGCATGCATGCTAAAATGCCTAAATTAACAGTATTTACACGCATTTACTAGGGTTTTTAAGGCCAAAATGATAGAGTAAGATGATGAAACATAGATTCATCACTACCCTCACTCATTACCCTCGAGACCACCACCATCAAGAATCCTCTTTGTCCTAGATACGCGCCCATCCTCGCATCTCCACCTACCACCTCTTGATCCCACACAATCAACCGTCGAAGACTCCCAAAAACTCGCCTATTAATATACTCCCTTTGACCCCTTTTGACTTTTGATCCCTTTTCTTTGAGTTTTAGCCCCTCAGATCACTTCTATGAGTTTTTTCATGGTGACAGCAAGGTGGAGCTCGTGAATTGCAGTGAGGAGAGCGAGCGAAGGTGGTAAATCCAACCCACTGCCGGAGCACCGCCGGCTGGTTCTGCTCCTGGCCTCTCAGGCTGATTGGGCGCTCTATTTTTTCACTTCTAGGTAATTCTATAGTTTAATTTTCATTCCGCATCATTGATTCGTAGTTAAATCAATTGAATCATGCTCAAATTAAAAAGCCCCAAATTCTTGGAGTTCAGGCTCTAGGTCGAAATCGTTGCGATCTGACCTTCGATCCGACCTAACTCCCATTCCAGCTCTCTTCCCTACACATTCTCCACCGATTCCCCTCAGAACCCCCTTGAATCAAGCCCTAATTCAAGGAGTCAGAGATCTCTTCGCCGCCCTCGTTGGAGCTCCCCCTTCCATTCCATACCCCGGGTTATTGCGCGTAAGCCCTTAGTCGAGGACATAGCCCTTGCACCTAATAGTATTTTGGTTGTGATTTGCAGGTCTGACGAAGTGCCCCTGGGACCTCAATAACCACCTGGAGCTGCTCCAGGTGGTTCAACCTCACCAGAGAGCCTTGTTCCTACTCGCCTCGTCTAGACCCTGTAGTCGCATGTGGAGGAAGCTTGGCTACCTGTTGGGCTCGTCGGAGGAGAGAAAGAGTGTAAAAGATCAGAGGAACGAGAGATCAAAGCTCGCTCGCGAGCTGTACTTGCGTGTTCTTGCAACGACCTCCCCTGTCGTTTGATCAAGAATAACGGTCCAGATCTAATTTAGATCGTTGATTTTCTGTGATGGGGTACGTGAAGAGAGTCGCATGGTTAGCCACGTGGCATGTCCTAGATGGTTGGATCTCGGGCGTATAAGTGGGTAAATTGCATAGACTCTCTCCACCTTTTTGTAATTATTAAATGGTCCTGTAAATGTTTTCAGAAGTTTAAAAACTTTTGGATAAATTTCATGTTGCCCCCTGAACTTTCTATATATTACAATTTAGTCCCCTCTAGAGTCGCGTGTAGGCGCATGTTTTGCTTGTAAAAATTACATTGAAGCCCTCTCGTGTTTATGTAATTGTCTTTTAATATGTAAAATTTAAATATCAATGTCAAAGTTTGGAAAGAAATTGCATTTGGACCCTCGCCTTCATTTATATTTGCAATTGTGCCCCTGCTAGTCTGAATATTTTTGTGAGTCATTTTCTCTTTATTAAAAATAGTTGTCTTATGCCAAAAATTATAAAAAATAGGAGTAGGTACTTGTATGCATGCTTGATCACACTATAATTTTACATTTGCAATTATTCCCCTTTCCTATTTTCTAAAATTCAAATAGTGCACGGTCAGTCCCTCTTTGACTTAAAAAAGTGATAAAAATTAGAAAATTACCTCAAAAAATTCCCAAAAAGTACAGTAGGGATTATTTAAGTATTATTAAACCTTCAGATCAAAAATCACTAAAATTAGAAAAGAAATGCTAAAAAAATGAAAAAAACCAAAAACATTATAAAAATTATAAAATTCCAAAAATTCCAAAAATAATGGTTTTTATTTTATAATTGTTTCATATTATTTTCTTCATAATAAATTTAGTTCGGAGAAATTTTAAGATTATTTGATATTTTTTATCTCTATTTTGATTTCCATTTATTGTTTTATTCGTATTTTAGGGTATTTTTGACTTTATAAATATTTAAAAATTATCAAAATTTTCTATAAAATCATGATAATATTAAAAAAATCATTTAAAATCCAAAAAGATTTAATTCTGCAATTTTTGATTATTTTTAGTACTATTTTTATCTATCTTTCCTATTATTGTAGATATACTTATATATAGTTATATTATATATTTAAAAGAAAAAGAAAATACCAAATATAAAAATATAAAAAATAAAAATTATAAACAAAAAAATATTTTTTAATTAATTAAATAAAAAAGTTAAAACCCGCATTATTTGGACTTATATTGTGCATAACTATATATACATTTTTACAAATATTATTTATTTATGAATAATATAAGAGTGCTACATCGTGTGTTCCTCGTGTTTGACAACCTACTCTGCTTGTCACTAAAAATTTTTTTAGGGTTATAATAAATTTTGATCTACACTATGTCTTTATTGCTTGATATTTAATTGTGGGTTGATTGTTGAATTAGATTGGGTTTAGTGAGTGGTCACCACACCGACTGGATATCTCGCCTTGTGAGATTTCTAGACCCTCGCAAAAACCCTCTTTTCAAATGGTGTCATTGCTAGGGAGCAACGGATTGTAGCAAATTTTTGCATACATTGCTTTCTTTATTTATTTACACTTTTCTGCTAATTTTGTGAAGATTATTTGACTGTTCTACTCAAATTTTCTTTTAATATTTATTGCGAGGGACCGCTTGACGATGGCTATCTCTTAGGAAATGGGTGCACCCGAGGCGAGCAGAGGTAGGATTTCTCTTTTTGTGCCGCGTAGGGAAGGAGGAGAAGAGCATCCTTTAGCATAGCATTTTCCATTTTTTAAGTGAGAGAGAGATTTAATTTTTTGCAAAATAATCTGTAATTAATTTGGACACTACTCTCTCCACCACACGAGGTCTATTACCCGGGTGTCTGTTCACTTGAGGGCCTCGTACTTGATTTTTCGTGTTGTATTGCCTTCGTTTGATTTATTTTTTGTGATATTAGCTTTCCGCCTTTGTTTATATTTGCTATTCTGTGAGTAAGCCCTTAGATAGTAGGTTTCTTGACTCAGTATCTAGGTCCAAAGCCCTAACAACATTGCATGCAACTATAGTCTATTTCGCTTGGACTTAGTCAAAAATTAATTGCTAATTACCTAGACTTGGAACCACGAGATGTGAGATATCTCATACAACACTTGCAGGACCCATTGTGGCAGGAAGCCAGAGGTCTCCAAGACCGGTCATTTAGATCCATTTTGAGTGATTAGCATTTGATTCTTCCCGATAATAGTAGCTATTATTAGGACATTTTCTCGTTTTTGCATACTGCCATATAGTGTAAATATTTCAATTCTTTTTTGCATCCTGCATGGAGAGAGCTGGGAAGCACTGTAAGTAATTCTATCTTTGCATGCATCATTAGTCCCTAAGGTAAGATTTCTACATTAGTGATGACTTGCATGGCTTTTCCGTCCTCTCCCTCTGTGTTTATATCATTTAGGACATAAAGGAAAAATATAAAAAAAATGTTAGGCAGCTTTCTCTGAAAAATACTCAAAAAATTGAAAACCCAAATATTTTAAAAGAGACTGCTAAATAAATTTGACCTTAATTAAAATTCGTAACGAACCATTTCTTGTTTGGAGTTCATAAAGACCGCATTGTTTTCAGGTACACTCGAGACAGAGTGAGGTGCAATCCCTTAAGGATAAGAGCCCAAGTCCCGATCTGCGGTACCTCGAGCACGGTGTTCCCGCCTTATGTGGAGCATCTGACTTGGTATAAAGTACTGAGCTTAGGCCACACCCTCACGGGTGTGTCTGTATCATCGGTTTGCATCCGAGCAGATCCTTACATGCTCACGGGTGATTCCGTTGCGAGTGAGGTCCGAAGTATTGGTTTTGCCTATTAGCTTCCTTTTTATTTCTTTGGCTCAGTAGCCACCCATGTACGGGATCAAGGATCTTTAAGAGTGTAGATCACAGGTTACAAAGGGGGTGGAACATGTACGGGGCGCTTGCCTAGCAGTACACACACTCCTATATGGTTAACGTTTGTATGGACTCGTTATTAGATTGCCTGAAAATTAATAATAAAACTGAAAAGATAAAAATAACAGAACTTTAACAGCTTCACATGTGTTGAGTGGGTGAACTTATCCTTGTTTTGTGTTTATTTGAATTAGAATTAAGGTTCAAATATCAGTGATGCACAGTGTGTGCCTTTTTCTCACTTTCTTCTCTTTGATTCCCTACTTGACCCCCTACTCATTTGGAGCCTTCTAATGTTTCACACTCCCTTTATTTCTTGTTTGACCTCCGTATCATTCTTCCATTCTTGATCTCTAATGAATCCCTGATTCTCACTCTTTACTATTTTATTTTAGCTATTTATCATAGCATAGCATCCTGTAAATACTTGTAAAATAATAACTTAGCATTCAACATGCATTTGTTAATGTTGCATAATTAGCATGTTTTTGTGCAAAAATAAAAGAGTAATAGAAAAGTAAAAGGGGGGAGGTATTTAGAATAAATACAGAGTAACCCAAACCCCAAGAGAAGGTCAAGCCTTAACCTGATCGCAAAATAAAACAAGTAGAGAGAGATGGAGTCTGCTTTGTGATGTACATACTACCTATATTTGTAAACAATTATATTTGACAAAATAAAATTAAAATTATTATTTTCACCTCCTTGTGAATATTTCTAAAAATAATATAAAAACAAAATAAAAATAAAAAGTAAATAAAAATAAAATCTTCGAATTATTGTACAAACTACATGTGCACATATTACCTTCACTATTTATTATATACTTGTAATTAATTCACAAAAATAAAATAAAAATTATTTTACTCCTAAAACTATGTTGAAGATAAATAAAATATAAAATTGGGGTGTTTGTGTAAAAATAACAAAATAAAAATACATGTACATAATACATAGGTATATTATACATGTATATAATACTGTACATTGTATACACACTAATTTATTTTTCATAAAATAATTAAAAATAACTGAAAAATTACTTAAAAAATAATAAACATATTTTATTTATTCATTTTTTAATTTAAATTCATTTATTATTTTTAATCTAATTTTCTACATTTTTCTTCTCTATTTTGTCCTCTAACGACTTTTGTTTTTTCCTAGGCTGGCTATGATTGGGCCAGTGGGGATTCGTTGACCTCGATCAACTGGTCCCCGCCAGTCCCCTTTTTGCCAAATCGGGTTTTGCACCGATTTCTCCAATTTTTAGCAACCCGATCCGACCACCTCTACCCCCAAACCTTTGCTTCAATTAGAGGGATCCCTAATCCACTCCCGACGCCAATCTTTGGGATCCACACCTCGGTTCACAAGCCATGCCACCTCCTTGTCGGACCTGCAAGCCTATATATCATGTGCCTCCCCCTACCTTTACCGACACCGTTGGTTGCGTCATCACCTCCTGGATACCCGTTCCTCCTGTTCTAGAGTGACAGCGTGAGAGGGAGAGGGTGAGGGAGCCTTTTTGGAGCGTGAGAGCCCCAGGTCTGGCGAGGTTCTTCCTCAGCTCCGCCATGACGAGCCCAACCTCTAGCTACTCCGGCTATTAAGGCCATGACCCCTGTGGACCATCGTCCTCACTCCCAAGCGTACTTCCTCCATCCTCACGTACTAACTATACCCTCCGTTTTCCTTTGCTTCGATCTTTTATCCAAGAAAAAGAGCATCTCTGACGACAATCTTTCATAACATGTTTCACCATCTTTTGACCTTACTCCACCTCGCTCCGACTTATTCTCGCTTCTACATCATGCTCTGCATCCTTCCATCGACTCCAATCACTGGATTGGAGTCGCTTAGCAGGTCCATTCTCCCACATCACCGGAGACCAGCTGCATTCATCCTACGCTCCTGTTTGAGATATCTTTGGCGCCATAACCCTTGTCGGAGCCACTCCTTCGAGCATACCTCCTCTCCTGCAGGATAGGCATGCGACTAGACTGTATCTGGAGGTCTCGGGCACTCCTAGGAAACACCAGACGCACCGTGCCTCCCCGGGACCCTCTCTTTGGTCAGGGTCTTTCTGAGCATTCCAGTAGCTGTGGAACACCGTCGCCATCATTTCCCACACTCCAGCATCTCGTGAAGATGCCGGAACCTCACTCCATCGCCGATTGAAACTCTCTGGAGGGGAGTTCTTCCCCGTTCGTCCAGGCCTCCTCTTCGTCATTCGATCAGGTGTCCTCCTAGTTCTAATCACAGGTATTCATCATCGGGAGACCCCTGACCATAGGATCCATCTGAGGATCTCATCTCCACCATCCATAGCCGAAGAGGTATTCTTGCATCTCAGCCATCCATGCATAAGTGGAGTGCCATCAGCCATTGGATCGTGCTTAATAAGGGGTAAATTGCTCGTAGGCCCCTCTCTATTTTATGTTTTCTAGATAGTCCTGTAAATATTTGTCATATTTTAAAATAGTTTGGTTATTTTGCATATGGACCCTTGTTACTTTTAGTATTTGCATTTCAGTTCTCTGTGTGTGAACTCGCGTGCCGTCCCACGTGATTTTCTAGAATATTTGCATGCTTTGTCCTGAACATCTGTACGTTATTTTTTGAAAGAAAACTTTTTAGTATTTGCAAATCAACCCTTGTGTGTGGTTTATTGGGCATGTGTGTTTATTTTCTCGGCTTTTTGCATCTTTGGCCCTAAGCTTCTCACACATGTTACTTTTTGGCCTGGAACTTTATTATAATTACAACAAGGTCCCTATGAACTGTCTGGCTTGTTTTTAATTAAATATCATCAATTTAAGTCCAAAAATTCTATAAAAATTAATGTTTGCTCCTGTTAACATGTAATATTTATAATAATTTTTGTGGTTTAATTTAGTGGTATTTGACATTTCCTAAAAATCAAAAACCCTAAAAAATATTCTGTCTATTTTAAAACACATAAAAATTTGAAAAACTCCCTTAAAAATTCTATAATAATTTCTGATTGTGTATTTTATGTGTTTTATCTTCAGTACCAGTTTTGTTTTAAAAATCCTTATAAAAACCTTAAAAATTACAAAAGACTCAAAAACTTCTAAAAATCATAAAAAATTCTAAAAAAATCAAAGAAAATACAATTTTAGTTCCTGTTTATAGCTCTTTTTGTCTATTTTCTCATAAATATGCTTTCTAAGACATTATGGCATTTTAACTATTTTTAACTTGCATTATTGTCCTCATTGCGCATTATTTTTATTTTTAGCCTTTACTTGATTTTTATAAAATCATTAAAAATAAGAAACCCTCAGAAAATTACCAAAAATACTTTAATATTTGAACACCAAAATATTTTTATCTTGATTTTTGACCATTTTTAGTCTTAAATAAAAATTCAAAAGTTTGATTGAGAATCTTATTTCCTTTTTTATTTGTATTTTAATTTAAAAATATAAAAAAATTACAAAATTAAAAATCAATAAAAATATGCATTTTATTTACTGAATTTTGATTACTTCATAGGACTTCTCGTGCTCCTTGAGTTCAACCCTAGTTGCTATACCAGGTTAAAATAAATAGCAGAGACCGTTAACATTTTCTGTATGCTTTGATTGATTTATCTATTTGATCTTATTTGTGTGGTTCTCTATCTTTTTCTTGCTTGAGCATTGGTCTTGTGATCTGGGTCACAATGACCCCTTGATTACTTGATTTTCTAACCCGTGTCACTCGGCTACTCATCAGAATGGCACAGTTGCTGGGGAGCACGACTTAGTAGTCGTTTTTTTAGCTTTTTGTCCATTTTTATCTCTATTTGATATAACTGTTTTCTGACCGATTTCTGTTTCACTTTTTATGCGAGGAACCACCCGAGGACGCTTTGGAGGAGACCCGCACCTGAGGAGGAGCATGAGAAGAGCATATATTAGTTATATTAGATAGAGTAGAGTAGTTAGTTTTTATTTCAGCAGACTTATTATTATTGTTGTAATAATTCTTGGACACTTGATCTATCGAGGTCTGTTTCGGCGAGCACATGTGTGGTCGGGGGACCTCATCGAGTTTTTCACGGATTTGTTTTTATCGCATTTTTCTTTCTATTTGATTCTCGCAGATTTGGCCCTTAGACTTAGGATTTCTGATTGATTGTGACATAAATAATTTAAGGCCCAATCCCTGATAGATTGCTTGCACCTATAGAGTGTAATTGGACCTTAATAATAATTCAAAATAAAAAGTTAACTTGATCGATTGAGAGGTCACGTGTCGTTATAGGTCGTATACAGCGCATGCAGGATCCATTGTGGCAGACACCAATCAACATCCGAGACCGAACAACCACCTCTCCCTTATTAGTTAGTTATTGTTCTCCACGATCATTAGAAATTGCTCGTATTAAGGTCGGTTTCTTCGTGCATCATATAGTTAGTTTCTTTTCAGTCTTTTAATTTATGCGCGGATCACCCTATATGTAGAGTGCTGGCGACCTGTACACATCTCTATCTTTGCATGCATCATCGTGTTTGATCGTGCATCGGCTTTTTTGACTTCCTCCCCCTATTTTTGGACTTAAATTAAATTAGGAGATCAAAAATTCGTTAGGCATTGCTTTTATTAGAAAAATACCTAAAAAGGAAAATCATAAAATTGGGATGGCTAATGCAAACTTGACCCTAAAATTCACCTCATCTAAAAATATTTGTTTTAGGGAGAGTCACCCCCATTGGTTGGTTTGTATGTAGCGAAAGAGTGACCCGCACCCTAGGCTAGAACCATACCTGAACTTCCTTCAAACTACTGGTCTTATGGTTAGTCGTTCTCCAGTGAGGATTTCTCCGGCTAGCCGGTAAGCAGTCCAGGACTTCCTTAGCAGATTGGATAGATCGGGTCACCGGTAAACGATCCTCATCCATACTGGCTGGGAAAGATCTAACTGTGGGATTGGGCCAGTCTCCTGGGAGCATCGGTTCCTACCAGCTCGCTTAATCTCTCTTATAGATTGATTGATCACCTAAAAAAAATTGACAAGATTAACGACCGATCCTTTACGGTCATCAGCTCGTGTTGAGTAAGTGAACTTGGGGTTTGACTTCTTATATTGGTTGCATTCTAGATCCCTCCCTCCCACCCTTACTTGTCTTCTTCCCCGTCACTATCCTTCTTCTTTTCTATCTCATGATGATGGGTCGCCCTTCACTCCAGCCGGATTTTACGGAGTTTTCACTTCATTCCCATCATTTCCGCCCATTCTCTTGGGACGTCGGAGCTCTGACTGGCTTTCCATCTTCTCCCTCCCTACCTTCTTATACCACACATGTTGTGTCATACGCCCGCAGAGATCAAAATGAGTAGATGCAACATATGGGTGAGTCTTTTGCTGAGGTAACAATTCATTCCATAAGCGATCATATTGAGCGGTTGCGAGCTTCAGACGTATTCTATGCTGGGATGATGGATGGGCACAATGATCAGGAAGCGCAACCAGTTTCTACATTGAGTCCCTTCATTATGGATTTGGAGTTCATTCAGAGACTGCCAAGTTTTTAGGGGAAGTGCAGGAGGAGCCATATGTTCATCTTTCTACATTTGGGGACCCACGAATATTCAAATGTCACTTCTGAGGAGTTGATGTTGCAGACCTTCCCATTTTCACTTCAGGGCAGAGCCATGAGTTGGCACATACGATTGGGAAGAAAATTTGCTATGTGGGGTGATTTACATATAGAGTTCTTATAGAGATTTTACCCTCAGCGTAGAGAAGATATGATGCGGTCTTTCATTACAGATTTTTCAGTAGACCCCCATGAGTTGGCACATACATTGGGAAGAAAATTTGCTACGTGGGGTGATTTACATATAGAGTTCTTATAGAGATTTTACCCTCAGCGTAGAGAAGATATGATGCGGTCTTTCATTACAGATTTTTCAGTAGACCCCCAGGAGCCATTACATGATTCATGGGTGAGGTTTCTTAACCTCTTGAGATATTTCCAAATCATGGTATCTCGACGACTGACCTTGTGCATATAGCCATAAGGGGGATGACCGTAGAGCAGATAGCACTGGTAGTGACCTCGTGTGGTGGTTCACACCACAGTCCTGCCATAGATTTACTTGAGACCATCTCGAGAGTACTTTCAGACATTCCAACTTCACAAGATGCTTTAGTCGGGACAACACACGATGGTGGCGCTACACCAGTTAGGTGTGTTACAATTCATGACGACTAAACTAATACACATTAGCCAGAGGCCATAGATTTTGCTGCAGTACAGCCGATGGACGAGATGAGTGCGACCGTGTGTTCTCAGATCCAGCGACTGATCGAGTTCCTGTTGGTCTTCCAGCCGGAGTTTGAGTCAACCCCATACTTTTTAGTTCAGGAGTCTTGGATATCAGAGTTTCTGAGATTCCAAAATAAAGAGGATGAGCCCACGTTGCTTTATTCGTCAGTCCAACCATTTCAATATCCATGCCTATCACCTTCACCTTCTACTCTTCAAAGGTAATTCTCTAATTCAGATGGATACCTTGATCCAGTCTAGCAATGAAAGCATGATAAGGGACACCATTTTCAGATGGCAGATATAGACAGTCCCATATTCGAGACTTGTGTCATCCAGTTTGATGACACAGATATATTTCATGAGAACCTAATGTTAGCTAGCATTGCCGCAGTTCGAGGATCAGTTTTAGACACCTTTACAGCTTCAACGCTGATGGCCAGTGCCATTTCCTGTTTCCAGATTGTTTAGAGGTCGTTTTCAGCCGATGAGGCTTTTTTGTATGAGGAGCGGATGCTTGACAGTGGCGTAGATTCTCAGTTAGATTATTGATAATCACGGTAATCGATGCGGTTATGTCGACTCACAAGGCGAGTCAACAGTCGGTGTTTGACCACACGAATCCCGAAATTAATCAACAATTAACCCACACTAAAAATCAATAATCAGAAATAAATGTGGAGTTAAAATTTATTTTTAACTCTGCACAAATGGTGTATAGTGTCAAGTATGCAGAGAGTTCGAACACAGGGAGCAAACAGTGTAATTCAAGCAATTGAATGCACAAGTGTGTGTGTGAGTGAGTGTCTACACTAAGCAATCAAGCAAACAAATTTTTGTGGGTTTTTAATTTTTAATTTTTTTAATTTTTTTTTTAATTTTTAATTTTGTATTTTGATTTTTGATTTTCTGATTTTTATATTTTATATTTTATATTTTTTTATTTTCTTTTTCAATATTGGAAAGTAAAGGCAATATAATAAAAGGCAAGGTAGAATATTTATAAAAATGCACAAAAATACTCAAAAATTCAGAAATAAAATGTTTTTGGTATTTTTAAGGTTTTCTACTGTTTTTGTGATTTTTGGGGATTTTTCAAGGTGTTTTTGGGATTTTTAAAGATTGAAAGAAGGCAAAACAGTGCAAATGAGGCTGGCTGTGACAAAAATGCAAGTTAAAAATGTCAACCAGTACTCAAAATAATTCACACTATTTTTCTAATAAAGAGAATAAAATAAGTGACAAACAGAAGCTGAGTTTGTATTTTTTTGGATTTTTCTACTATTTTATATATTTTTTTGAAGTTTTTAAGAGTTTTTAATTTTTTAGTGTTTTTCTTTTGAAATTTTTAATGATTTTTGGACTGACACTAAAATAGGATAAAGTAGACACTATGTAATTTTTTTGGAATTTTTGGAGGTGTTTTGATATTTTTTGGTATTTTCTAAGGTAGACAGTACACAAAAAGGATGTTTTTGATTTTTAATAAATATGAAAATAAAATAAAATCAAAAACTAATTATGTGGCGTGAAAGTACAACTATCTAGAAACTTAAGTCTATTTTTGTGGAATTTTTGGGCTTTTAGAGATGCCTTAAATAAATAGATCAAGCAAGCACAATTTCAAGGCCTGGCAGGGGTAGAAATGCAATATTCAAAACATCCAGGGGCTAATATGCAATTTTCCACAAAATATTACACTATATATTCAAGTTTTGGAACCAAAAAGCAATTACAAAAGCCGCTGGGGTACGCCCACAAATTACCCACCAGGGCGCGTGACTAGCACGCGCCTGGGAGGGACTGGAATGCAATATCAGAGAATCCTGGGGGCTTAGTTGCAAAATAACCTAAACTTTTACACTTAACGCCAAAATTTTAGGACCAAAAAGAAATACCCAAACGTACAGGGGGTTCCTCTGCAAAATGCCCCCACCTCACGTGTACAGGTCACGTGAGGTGACGTGGCGGAGGACCTAAGTGCAAATATCAAAAGTCTGGGGTTCTTTTAGCAAATATTACAAAATATTTAAACTACCAAGGAAAGTTTATAGGCTAATAAATAAATACAAAAGGCGCAAGGGTTTAGTTGCAAAATACCCTCTTGCGCGCGATCCAACGGCGGACGGAGGGCCACTTAAACACGTGGCGCGTTGTGGACGGCCGATGACGCTTCGCGGATGTGCGGCCAAGATTAGATCCTCCTGAGTTGATCTGACGGTCGAGGCTGAGGAAGATCCAACGGCAACTGTGCGATCTGGGACTCCTCCTCGATCCAACGGCTGGGAAGAGGGTTGCAAGAACGGGGAAGAACGCCGGCGAAGGCGAGCTTCTCCGACCTCGATCTCCCTCCTCCGGCGACGAAGGTGCTTCAAAATGGCCGTGGAGGCTCCTGGGGTCGTTGTCTACCTCCTGGGGGCTTCAAAATGCCTCGGCGACGGCCGAGGTGCTCAGGCGAAGGTGGCGGAGCTAGGGGGCTCGGCTGAACTCCGGTGAGCCTCAAAATTGCTCCCAGGCGCGATTCAACGCGCTTTGACCCTGCAAAAAGGGTTAGAAGGTCCAGGGCAAAGTGCCTGGACCTTTGGTGGACCTAAACTAAGCGCGAGGGGGAATGGTTGACGGTGGCCGGAGTTGCGCTCCGGCGATGATGGTTGAATGTGCTAAATAAGCGATGGATCTTTGATTTTTTTGGGGGTTTTTAAAGCCTAAGCTAACAGGAATAAAATGCAATAAAGAAATGGCGGAGTGGAAGCCCTCGATGGCCGGAGCCAGAGGATGAAGGTTACCTCGACGCCGGCGATTGGCGGAGGTGCTGGAGTCGTCCTCGACCTCGGACGCCCTGGCTGAGAGGCTCGCGGCGGAGCTGTCACCTCCGGCAAGGCTTGGAGCGCAAGAGAGGCGGAGAGGGGTGGACCAAGGGGACTCGAAATCGATTTGAAAATGGGGGGTTGGTTTTATTGGGTTTGACTCAGTGGCTGAGAAGCTCCAAAGATCAAGGTGCCCTGATCGCCTCAGTGATCCAAAGTCCAAGGTTTCACTTGGACTTGATTCACCGCATAACGAGGAAGAAAAGATGCGAAGAAATCATCTCAAAAAGATGCAAGGCACGGCTGGAAAATCTCGTCAAAGATGGGTGAAAACCCAGGTCTGACAGGCGGTAGGTGGGGGAAGGCAGGCAGTTGACCTAGGGTCAATGCTGACTGCCTCCTGGTTGGTCCACGTGGACCAACCAGGAAAAACCCCGCGAAAAAGTTTTGAAAATTCAAATTAAAATAATAAATGCTTGAATTAAATAAAAGTTATAAAATAAAAAATGTTCAAAATTTTATGTAGTATTTAATTCTGATTTTTATTTATTTTTATGACTTTTATTTTTACAAGTTGCCTTTTTAACCCTATATAGGTATAATACCTATGTATTTTGATATTTTATTTTATTTTATGTATTTTTAATCTTATTATTTTTATTTATAATTTTGTAAAATTATAACATACTTTTATATACATAATTATATTTTTATTTTATTTTTCTGATATGTTTTGTATATTTAATAAAATACAATTGTATCCTATACAGGTATAAGTGTATATAGCATACCTATGTAGTCTTTGTACAAGTATTTTTATTTTTATTTTTCTTTGCATTTTATTTCAATTTTAATACACATATATATTATAAGTAATATTTACAAAAGTATAAAAATATAAAAATGAATAAATAATGAATAAAGAATAAATTGAATATTTTATTCAGTACAAGTGTACAATGAGGGTCCAAAACTCAACTTTCAAACCGTAGCTCCGCCAAATGCGAAACCACCACCATTTGATAGATTATTTTATTCTATATACAATTAAAGGTGAGTACGCTGCATTTGGAGTTGTCATTTGTGAGATACGGGTCTGGGAAGTTGGGATTTTAGATTCTTATTCAGACCATATCTTTTTGTCTGTACATTCTTTTTCTGTGAAATCAATTTTGTCTTTTTCTTTATGAAATTATCTACAACTTTCATGTACAAAGTTTCTTTATTTGGTGTATACAAAGTGGAACCAAAAATAGGTCCCAAAATGAATAGAATGAATAGAATGCAGATGTATTTTGACTGTATTTCTGACCTTATCTCCCCCTACTTTATTCCTTGTCGACCTATTCATCAAGATGCCTAGGTCTCGGGGGTTTTGAGTCATAAAATATTTACAATATTTTATTCTTTTTCTTTTCTTTATTTATTCTATAATTTTGGCCTTAATTACAGTAATTTATACACTGTTGAGATGCACATGCATGAATGCTAAGATGCTCTATTTAAGGGTATTTACAGGCATTTGCTAGGGTTTTAGGTGCCAAAATGATAGAATAAAGATGATGAAATGTGGTTTCATCATCCCCCTATACTTTACCTTTGCTAGTCCCTAGCAAACACTTATGCAATAAGTGCAAAAAGAAACAGAAAGAAAAGAAAAAGAAAAGAACTTGGATTTTATTTGATTATCAAACTTGTCTTCGCAAAATCAAAGTTTGGAGCTTAAGTCGGACCTATAGAAATTTAGTGCGGGCGGAACCTTAGTGAGAACCGTGTTCGAAATCCAACAGTCCTTGAGGATCCCAAAACTCTGCTCAAGTCTCCTCAATAGCCAGGTCAGAAATATCTCAACTCATACGCAAACTCTTACGACTATGAATCTGACTTGTACAGTGTAAGTGATGGTGGCTCTCCCCAACTAGAATGACAAAGAGACTGACTTCTCCAGTATTACAACCCAATGATTCCCCAATCCAGCAACTCCATCCTCGAGGAGCGGGGTATTCCCTTCTAAGTTCAAGTGGCAACCAGCTCAAGAGGAGGGGGTGAAGAGAAGAATGGACAGTAGCCAGTGTAGCTACCTATCCTTGGATGCAAGACCAGTGTAGGCAAGTCATCCTGCTGCAGGCTCACATGATATGACTTTGGAATTCAAGCTTGCTTATTGACTTTGTACATACTTGCAGGCTTTTTTATTTTTGTACATGCCTGAACACATTTTTTTTTTTCGAATACTATATACAGCAGCATTTACATAAGGAGTTTTTCCTCTTGAGCCAGTAGACTATCCCTCTTTTGAAGCTTTATCGCAACCCACAGCCTCCTGTCTTTAGACTTCCTAACCACTGGACGGGTTGGGGTGCACTTCCCTCCCTAGAGGAGGACAAATGTTTCCACTTGTGTGCGTCTCATACCGGCAAATCCAATCCCCTCACCACTCCAACTGAGTTGAGCCATGTGAAAGGTGCAGGTGTCCAAGTGAGGTCATTATCAACAAGAGTCGTGCGTGTGCTCCGAAATACTCTACTTAGGCAGTCAAGAATCCATTGAACCAAGTCCCGTGATCCTCAAAGAATTAAGTCAACTAGACCTGAAGTACCTCAAACCCAGTTCCTATAAGGTTCCTGTTATTAGGTAGATTTTAAGGTCCAATCAAGCTCCAATCTTCGGATTTTACTTAGACTTGTTCAACTATCAAACTCGATCCGAAAAATGCTCATGCTATGCTATGCAGAAAATATTTTTGTGATGCAATTTTCAAAGTTTTTGAACTTTTTATGGATTTTTGAAAATATGATGCATGCAGATGCAAATTTTTTTTTTGTATTTTTCAAAAGATTTTTCAAATGTTTTTGGATTTTAATTTTGCAAATGTTTTTGGGATTTTTGAAAACAAAAAGTTTTGGCTGACAACTAGGTGAAAATATGTACACGGGAGTGCTTCTTATATACAAGAAGTGGATTTTAAGAATTTACAGGGGTAAGTGGTCAATTTTATACATAGTGGATTTTGGTATGATGTGTTTATTCCTCAAACTTATTTGAAAACAATTTTACACACAATTTTTGAAAACTATAGTCCAAAATAATTTTTACAAACATTTTACACACATTTGAAAATCATTTTGCAAAGGTTTTTCAAACAGTATATATAGGTTTTTCAAATCATTTTTGCAACTATTTTTCAAACCATTTGCAAATCATTTTTCAAACATTTTTATTTCACACAAAGAAAAGTTTTACAAACCACACAGGTTGAAAACACGAAACAAAATATTTTCAAAATAGTTTTCAATAGATGTTCACACAGATTTTCAAACCATTTTTCAAACATTTTGCAAAAAACATTTTCACCTGATTTATTAATCAGTAAATACAAAAAGAATTTGAGGAATAATCACATCTTTTTATTAAGGATTTTTAATGAATTTTAAAGAATTATTAGCCATATTATTAGGAAAATCCGAAAGTACGAGTTATGGCTAAAGTATATACGTAGTATATACGACCCCCCTATACTTAGCTTGAGCTATGTCCTCATAGATCGGAGAGAACAGAGAAGACATAACTCGTACTAAGTATAGACAAGTCTATAGAATAAAGAAATAAATGAATGAATCAATAACTGAGAAGTTGACCGTCCCCCCTATACTTAGGATCAAATAATCCGAAGTATAGCAGACTGTACACAACGCAGGGAGGGTCAAGGGTGGGAATGAACAGATCGTACTCAGATTGTCTCCCCCTATATTTAGGGTAAGATATCCCTAAGTATAGACAAGAAGAGGAGACAATGGAGAGGATCGAAAAGAATAGAAAAACTCGGGGTGCCAACCCCCCTATACTTAGGACAAAGTACGTCCTAAGTATGGAAAACTGTCTACAAGGGCGGCACCTTTTTGATAGATCAAGATGATAGAAAAGGAAAAGAAGAAAAGAAGAAAAGAAGAAAAGAAATCAACAGACATCAGAGTGATATGAACAGATGGATCTGTACAGCGGAAGATAGACTTGATTACCATGTATGAGATGTAGATGATGAGAGTCAAAGGACACATCTCATACCAGAAGAATGGGGGCAACGTCAATGGTCGGTGGATCATGATCAAGATATAGTTTCAAGCGTTGACCATTGACGCGGAAGGTAGAGGAAGATGACGGTTCAGATATGTCGATGCTGCCATTGTCATGTACCTTCCTGACCACATACGGTCCTTTCCACTTGCTCTGCAATTTTCCTGGAAATAACTTTAGCCTGGAATCGAACAACCATACTCTCTGATCTGGCTCAAACTGTTTATGGCTGATATGTGAATCATGCCATGTCTTCACTTTTTCTTTGTACTGTAGGCTGTTGGAAAAGGTTGTGTCTCTCAACTCCTCCAGGGCTGCCAATTCTGCTCTTCTTTGTTCTCCTATACTCTCGGGATCTAAGAGTAACTCAGTAACTGCCCAAAAAGATTTATGCTTGATTCCCACTGGCAAATGGCACGGCTTGCCATAGACGAGATGAAAGGGAGATGTCCCTAATGGATTCTTGAAAGATGTCCGATAGGCCCACAGGACCGAGTCCAAAAGCTGTGACCAATCCTTTCGGTCTGGGCGAACAACTTTCTGCAAGATAGTCTTTATCTCCCTATTCGATACTTCGGCTAGACCATTAGTCTGAGGGTGATAAGGAGTGGCAACCCGATGGTCAATGCCGAACTCGTCTGCAAGGGCCCTGACTTTGTCATTGATGAAGTGAGACCCCCCGTCTGAAATCAAGACTCTAGGTACTCCGAACCGTGAAATGATATTTTTCCTCAAAAATTTGCATACGGTTTTAGCATCTGCGGCTCGGGCGGGGATGGCCTCAACCCATCGGCTGACATAATCCACAGCAAGCAAGATGTGCTCGAATCCCTGACTTTTAGGAAATGGGCCCTTGAAATCAATCCCCCATGCATCAAAAACCTCACAGAAGTGAATGGGTTGCATGGGCATCATGTCTCTCTGTCCGCAGGTTCCCATTTTCTGACAGTCAGTACATCTCTTCACGAACTCATCAGAATCCTTAAAGAGAGTAGGCCACCATAGGCCGGATTGAAGCACCTTCTGTGCTGTTCTCTTTCCTGAATGATGTCCTCCTGCCTCAAGCTTGTGGCAGTATGTGAGGACGCTATGCTGCTCTTCTTGAGGAATGCACCTCCTCCAGATACTATCCCCTCCTTCATGATAAAGGACGGGATCCTCCCAATGGTAAAACTTGGCCTTAGCTAGGAAGATCTCAAGTTTCTGCCTGGGCCAACCCTGAGGGACTGTCTTGGCAACAAAATAGTTTACAAAGTCAGCATACCATGGGAGTGAGGTGACAGCCAAGATCGCCTCATCTGGAAATGTCTCTGTGATAGGTGCGCTGGGCTCAGATTCCTCAAGATTCTCCAATCTGGAGAGATGATCCGCCACCACATTCTTGACTCCAGGCTTATCCTTAATCTCAATATCAAATTCCTGGAGTAGAAGGATCCATCTGGTTAGACGTGCTTTGGCATCCTTCTTAGCCATTAAGTACCGGATGGCGGTATGATCAGTGTAAATGGTCACTCTAGATCCGAGAATATATGATCTATACTTATCAAGAGCAAAAACTACGGCCAGCATCTCTTTCTCGGTCACTATGTAATTCCGCTGCGTGGCATCCAAAGTCCGGCTGGCGTAGTGAATGGCGAACGGTAAACCATCCCTCCTCTGTCCAAGCACAGCCCCAACGGCAAAATCTGAAGCATCCGTCATGATCTCGAATGGGAGAGACCAATCGGGTGGCTGAAGGACAGGAGCTGAAACAACCATGTTCTTGAGAGTCTCAAAAGATTCAAGACACTTATCATTAACAATAAACTCGGTGTCTTTGGTCAGCAAGTCAGTAAGCGGTCGGGCAATTCGACTGAAGTCCTGAATGAACCGTCGGTAGAAACCGACATGCCCCAGAAAAGACCGTAACTGACGCAAATTGGACGGTGGGTTGAGTTTCTTGATGATGTCCACCTTAGCCGGATCGACCTCCATGCCCCTATTGGAGACGATATGACCAAGGACCGTCCCCTGAGTCATCATGAAATGACTCTTCTCCCAGGATAAGACAAGATTGACCTCTATGCAGCGCTTCAGCACGCGGTCTAGGCAGTCAAGACAAGCGTCGAACCCGTCGCCATAGACCGAGAAGTCATCCATGAAGACCTCTAAACAGTCACCCACCATGTCCGAGAATATGGACAACATGCACCTTTGGAATGTCGCCGGGGCGTTACATAGACCAAAGGGCATCTGTCTGAAAGCATAAGTCCCAAACGGACAGGTGAATGTCGTTTTCTCCTGGTCTTCGGGCGCAATGGCCACTTGGTTGTATCCAGAGTACCCATCAAGAAAACAGTAATGGCTCTTCCCGGCTAGCCGCTCGATAATCTGATCAATAAATGGTAGCGGGAAGTGATCCTTCTTGGTGGCCTCATTCAATCGTCTGTAGTCCACACAGACCCTCCAAGAAGTTGGTACTCTGGTAGCGATCTCCTCTCCGGACTCATTAACAACTGTAGTGATACCCGTCTTCTTGGGTACCACATGGAGTGGACTAACCCATTTGGAGTCGGAGATGGGATAGATGAAATCAGCGCTCCACCACTTGGAAATTTCTTTCATGACTACGTCTCGAAGATTCGGGTTCAGTCGTCGTTGGAACTCACGCGATGGCTTAGCGTTATCTTCAAGATAGATGTGGTGAGAGCAAAGCTTTGGGCTCAGACCCTGGAGATCAGCTATACTCCAACCGATTGCCTTGCGGTTTCTTTCAAGAACCTCCATCAGACGAGATTCTTGTTCTCCAGTCAAATCTGCTGAGATAATGACTGGGTGCATTTCTGGCTCTCCAGCAAGGAATCTGTACTTCATTGACTGCGGCAGAGGTTTCCTTTCAGGACAACTGGGAGGTGGCAGATCTGGCTTCTGATATGACTGTGTAAAGGCTACCAGGTCTGCATGGGAGAACTCTCGCTCTGCATGAAATTCTGACGAAGGGCGGCCTGATGGATCATCAATAAACTGCACTGGCTCGCACTCTGTCATGGCTGTCGGCTCTGAAGGAATCAGACAAGGCAAATAATCATCAAAATCATCCCAGTCAATGTCTGAATCCGAGGGATCAGAAGAAGATGAGCAAGATTGAAATTCTTCAGCACCACTCATAACAACACTGTCAGCCTCAGAGATATCCTCATCCAGGAATGTGCTCTCCCGACTCTCGACTGCCATGAGCTTGAGATACAGTGAATCTGTAGGCAAGGCGAGGGTCGGTGCTACAGGATCTTTCCAGTTGGATTCATCATCAGTCATTTCAAAATCACAAACCTGGTGGATGTCTAGCTCTTCCTCTATCATCTGCTCGGCTTCGCTGAACTGCTCGGAGCATTCTGCCTCTCTGGCTCTGATCTCTTCGATCGTCTCTATTTGTATGGTTTCGCCCTCTACGCGAAAGCATACCTTCCCACTATCATGGTCGGTCACCGCCTTGGCTGTGGCCAAGAATGGACGTCCGAGAATGATGGGGGCATTAGTTACCGCCTCAGGGATCTCCATGTCCAACACAACGAAGTCCACGGGGAATTTCAGGCCCTGAATGGTAACGACCACGTCTTTCAATAACCCCTTCGGCCTCTTGATCGACCTATCAGCAAACTGAAGGACGGTTCTGCTTCGAAGAAGAGGGCCAAACTCGAACTGCTTGAGTAAGGCTGCCGGAAGGAGGTTAATTGAAGAGCCGCTGTATAATAGAGTACGATCAAACTGCTGCTCCTGAATCTCGCATCTGACATAGGGAGCTCCTGCGTCTGGTCGCTTGGCTGGCAATGTGTTCTGAATGGCGCAGCAAGTGTTATGCGTGAGCATATGGATTTGATCTCTGTGCCTCTTCCTTCTTCGGACAGTAGTTGTTTCTTTCAGATTTTTCTTGAAGAAGGGGATATGCTCAAACGCTTCTCGTAGAGTCAGCTGAATATGAAATCTGTCAATCATCTCGTTGCCGAACTCTACCTGCTGATTCTTTTTGGGATTTTCTTTTTTATTCCCCTTCGCTCGGCGGAGTGCCTCAGGGAAGGGGATGGTAGGGGCCTCCTCAGATGGAGGTCTAGGAAGTGGTCCCTGTGCCTGTGAAGATGGAGAGTCCATACAATCATCATCATTCATTACATATGGATCCGCAATTTGAACAGAAACCTTTCCTTTATTCATATTTTTGGTTTTGTTTTTCTTCCCATAGTCATTAGATACAAAAAGTGGTGGCGTCACAGAAGATGGCTCAACAAAAGTAAATGTGGTGGCCTCAGTACCACCACTAGCACCGGTCTTTGCGGCATCAGCACCGCGCTCTGGTTCATCTCCCAAAATGGTGGCTTCAGCACCACCGTCTGTCTCTAGCATCACAACGGCATCAGCACCGTCGTCCTGAACTCCATCGTTGGTGGCATCAGCACCACCGTCTTCAATATCATCTGTAGCGGCATCAGTACCGCTCCTCTGCTCCTCTGGCGCTCCTGGTTCGGCTTCGGGTTGTCGCTCAGAAGAGGCGCCGCCGGCTGGTATCCTACCGCTCCTAGTAGTCACAAAATCAGCATCATGCACAAAAGAAGACATATCATTCAAATTTTCACTAGGAGAGGCACCCTCTATGTACTCTACCTGCTCAGATTTTCTTTTGAAATTATTAGGGTTTGGTTCGATCTGAGCGGGTATAGCGGCCTTGCCTTTGATAATGTCCCGCATCTCCTGCCGGAACTCATCCATTTCTTGCCTGAAAGATGCTCGCTATTCAGATAGCAAGCGGGCAAGATCGTCAAGGGCTGGGTTCTCATAGGCTGGACCCTGAGAACCGGATGTCTGTCCCTGCTGGACATGGGGCTGCTGCTGCTGGTATTGCTGCTGGAATTGGGGGGGAGGCTGGTGATAAGATTGCTGAGGCTGCTGGCGCGGCCTCCACTGCTGTCCCTGATAGGCGGGACGAGGACCACTGTGGTACTGCTGGGGTTGGGCAAACTGGGGGTGCTGGTGTTGTTGCTGTGGCTGGCTGCTCTGCTGTCCTTGAGCAGGAGGATGTTGTTGGGATGAGGATCCACCATTACCCCAACGGAATCCGGGGTGATCCCTACGGATTGCGGGCTGCGGGTATCGGTCATACCATATCCCGTTGACTTCCATCAACGGTTCCTGCTCGAAGGAGGGTGGAGGAAGAACTGCCAGCGGTTGCTCCGGCTGATACACCACCATCTGCATCTCCTGAGATGGCGGTTGCTCTGGATGGTACTGCAACAATGGAACCGGCTCCGCCTGGATATGGTTCACCTGGCGGTATGAGGTGGAGGCCTGGTTGGGATTGCTGCTGCTGGAAGCAACCTGTGACCTGGGAGGCTGTTGGGAATGGGTTTGTGCCTCCTGAATACAGAGAATCTGAGTCTTCAGGTCACTCATTGTTTTTGTGAGAAGGTCCATCTGGGCTAGACCTTGATTCTGCTTCTTTTCGAGGATCTCCATGCGGTCCAGCTTTTCGCTGATAATGCCCATGTCGGCTGCTGCTGATTCGGCTTGTGCTGCGGCTACCGACGTTGTGCTGGGACCAGCATCGATGCGGGCGATCCTCTGAAATGATCCTGCTCCTTGCGGGGGCTTCTGCTGGGGGTAGACTCTGGCTTGGGTCATCACTGTAGAATTTTCTGCCATACCTTCGTATATTGCCCAGACATCGTCTTCACCTTTGGAAAAATATGATCCACCGCAAGAGGCGTTCACAAGCCCCTGCAGCTCCGGTGTCAGCCCACAGAAGAAACTCTGCACCAGGTGGGGCTTGGAGATATCGTGATGTGGACACCGGTCTATGAGCTCTCTGAAACGATCCCATGCTTCATGGAACTGTTCATTCGGGATCATGGTGAAATTGCTGATCATGGCTCGAGCTGCGTTTGTCCGGCCGAGAGGATAGTATTTCTTCAAATACACGGACCAGAGATCTGCCCACGTGTCGACAAATCGCCCCAGATGCTTGAGCCAATATGCGGCTCGGTCAACCAATGAGAATGGGAAGGCGATCATCTTGATAGTGTCCTCGGTCAACAACCGATCGTGGATGGTGCTGCATATCATCTCGAACTCTTGGAGATGGAGGTGTGGCTCTTCGGTCGGCAACCCATGGAACTTGGGTAGCATCTGAATTGTGTTGTGCCGAAGCTCGAAGTCGCCATGGATTGGTGGGAGTCTGATCCATCGGTGAGTGAGGGATGAAGCTGGGTTATGCAATTCCCTCATGATGGTCTGTGGCGGTCGCTCACCGTCTGGGTCGCCTCCTCCGGCATCAGGTCCTCCTCCTTCTCCACCGCCACTGCCCCCAGGTCGGTTTTCTCTCAGCTGTGCTATCTCTCTCATCAGATCACCCATAAATGTCCCCTGGTCACGGATCTGTCTCTGCATATTCTCCAGGGACGCTAGCAGGGAATTGTTGATGGCCGCTTGATCAATAATAAACGGCGGGTGATCGTGATCATCTTGGTGCTCGCCTCTGTCTGCCATTGCTTGATGTTCTGAAAATGCAAAAGAGGCCATTTCAGGTGCTGTGGAATGAGCTGAGCTCTGCGATGCACTGAATTCTGATGCTATTGGACTGAGGGAAGGAGAATGGGAAGGGTGGTCGAGGGGGAACAGGGTGGATGTGAACTCAGGCTCGGAGAGCGGGCTCTCCGAGTTATTCCTAGATGAGTAGGGAGGAGTGCTGGATAGCGGTGCCGACAAGGTCGGCCTAAGAGACCTCCGTCCCATCATCTTGATTGTTCAGGAAGAGTGGGGGAAATGCAAGAAAAAGGAGAAAATGAGATGCAACAAAATTTTGCACAATTGTGCGGTGTTTTTGATCTTGACCTTAATAAATCTAGAAATCAAACACAAAGCAAGGGTAGGTTCACCAACTCAACTCGTGAAGCCGTGAAAGTTCGGCTTTTATCTTGTCAATTTTAACTTGTTTTTCAGGCAATTTTCTTTTCACGAGTCCTTAGAGCGCTACGCCTATAGGAGAGAGAGTACTGCCAGGAGAGTGTCCCCGTACTTGTCCTCCTCCTGTGTAACCTGTAACTTGCGCTTTTTAAGGTCCTTGTAACCCTTCCTGGATCCCTACTCAGCCAAAGAAAAGAGGGAGGAAGCCGATAGGCGAAACCGATACTTCGGACCTCGCTCGCAACGGAATCACCCGTGAGCGTACAAGGTCCTACTTGGACGCAGCCGGTGAGACAGACACACCCGTGAAGGCGTGGCCTAAGCTCTGTACTTCGGACAGGGTCGGTGCTCTCACAATAGAGAGTCACCAATGGCGACCAAGTCCTACTCGACTACGTACGATAGTAGCGCCAATACTTCGGAAATCCAGGCGATACACAAGGCAGCCACAAGTTGGGTTTTGGGCTCTAGTCCTTACGAAGCGCTCACCTCACTGGGAAGGAAACCTTCCTATGCAACCTGAAAACAAGTGAGGGTGTTACTCTCCCCAAGCAATGAATCCAATTACCGTTTTTATTATGGTCAAGTTTTCTTTAGCAGTCCCTTTTTTAATTTTTTTTTGGTGTTATCGCTTCTTTTGAGTCAATTCAAACAAGCGCCTAACGTTTTTGTATTTTTCCTTTTATCCTACTTTGTCCAAAAACAGAGGGAGAATAGAGTCGGAAAAGCCGTGCAAGTCGACACCAAGGTGGAAATCTCACCTTTGTGCCTAGATGATGCGTGCAAAGTAAGAAGACTTACAGCGAATCCCAGCTCTCTCCATGCGGGATGCAAAGCAGAATATTTTAAACCTAATCTATATGGCGAAATGCAACGGAAATCGTCCTAGAACAGGCAACTGCTAGCGATAGAACCACAAGTCAACCAGCAACTCCTAATCCGAGTGTCCGGTCTTGGCTCACCCCTCCTCTGCCCAACACATTTGGAGTAGGAGAAAGCGCTTGTTCGGGTGTGAGCTCGCGGCGCGTGGATTTGGGAATTACTTGCTAACTATTTCAATTAGTCTAAGTCCAAAACGTAACTATAGGAGCATGCAAAGTTAATTAGGTGTTTGGACCTATTCTAATCGATCAAGCAGACCTAGATCTAAGAGCTCATTCCACAAAAGAAAATGAAAAATGAACACAAAACCGGAAAATGACAGCGATGAAAACGCGGCAAAACTGCGGTGAGCCCCCGGGTGAACAAACACCCGGAAGTTAGGCCCGAATGTCTAAGTCCAAGTCCAAGGTACCTGTATTATTACAATTTAAATGAATCACTCTCTCACTAAATAAAATAAAAGGCTAACTAATCCCTCTCTCTCTCACTCCTTGCTCTCTCCTGCCGGCTTGGCTAAAGAAAAGCCGGCTCCACGTCCCAAGGTTGCGTCGGTCGCCTAGGCGATCCGCCTCGCTCCGCGGTCCCTCGCAAGAAGACAAGAAAAGAGATGGTCAGATAACTCAACAAGACATATCAAAAATATGAGAGATGGAAAATAAAGCTATGGTAAACAATCACACAATCAATAAAAATGAACTACAAGCTGTCGATGCGGTTATGTTGACTCACAAGGCGAGTCAACAGTCGGTGTTTGACCACACGAATCCCGAAATTAATCAACAATTAACCCACACTAAAAATCAATAATCAGAAATAAATGTGGAGTTAAAATTTATTTTTAACTCTGCACAAATGGTGTATAGTGTCAAGTATGTAGAGAGTTCGAACACAGGGAGCAAACAGTGTAATTCAAGCAATTGAATGCACAAGTGTGTGTGTGAGTGAGTGTCTACACTAAGCAATCAAGCAAACAAATTTTTGTGGGTTTTTAATTTTTAATTTTTTTAATTTTTTTTTAATTTTTAATTTTGTATTTTGATTTTTGATTTTCTGATTTTTATATTTTATATTTTATATTTTTTTATTTTCTTTTTCAATATTGGAAAGTAAAGGCAATATAATAAAAGGCAAGGTAGAATATTTATAAAAATGCACAAAAATACTCAAAAATTCAGAAATAAAATGTTTTTGGTATTTTTAAGGTTTTCTACTGTTTTTGTGATTTTTGGGGATTTTTCAAGGTGTTTTTGGGATTTTTAAAGATTGAAAGAAGGCAAAACAGTGCAAATGAGGCTGGCTGTGACAAAAATGCAAGTTAAAAATGTCAACCAGTACTCAAAATAATTCACACTATTTTTCTAATAAAGAGAATAAAATAAGTGACAAACAGAAGCTGAGTTTGTATTTTTTTGGATTTTTCTACTATTTTATATATTTTTTTGAAGTTTTTAAGAGTTTTTAATTTTTTAGTGTTTTTCTTTTGAAATTTTTAATGATTTTTGGACTGACACTAAAATAGGATAAAGTAGACACTATGTAATTTTTTTGGAATTTTTGGAGGTGTTTTGATATTTTTTTGGTATTTTCTAAGGTAGACAGTACACAAAAAGGATGTTTTTGATTTTTAATAAATATGAAAATAAAATAAAATCAAAAACTAATTATGTGGCGTGAAAGTACAACTATCCAGAAACTTAAGTCTATTTTTGTGGAATTTTTGGGCTTTTAGAGATGCCTTAAATAAATAGATCAAGCAAGCACAATTTCAAGGCCTGGCAGGGGTAGAAATGCAATATTCAAAACATCCAGGGGCTAACATGCAATTTTCCACAAAATATTACACTATATATTCAAGTTTTGGAACCAAAAAGCAATTACAAAAGCCGCTGGGGTACGCCCACAAATTACCCACCAGGGCGCGTGACTAGCACGCGCCTGGGAGGGACTGGAATGCAATATCAGAGAATCCTGGGGGCTTAGTTGCAAAATAACCTAAACTTTTACACTTAACGCCAAAATTTTAGGACCAAAAAGAAATACCCAAACGTACAGGGGGTTCCTCTGCAAAATGCCCCCACCTCACGTGTACAGGTCACGTGAGGTGACGTGGCGGAGGACCTAAGTGCAAATATCAAAAGTCTGGGGTTCTTTTAGCAAATATTACAAAATATTTAAACTACCAAGGAAAGTTTATAGGCTAATAAATAAATACAAAAGGCGCAAGGGTTTAGTTGCAAAATACCCTCTTGCGCGCGATCCAACGGCGGACGGAGGGCCACTTAAACACGTGGCGCGTTGTGGACGGCCGATGACGCTTCGCGGATGTGCGGCCAAGATTAGATCCTCCTGAGTTGATCTGACGGTCGAGGCTGAGGAAGATCCAACGGCAACTGTGCGATCTGGGACTCCTCCTCGATCCAACGGCTGGGAAGAGGGTTGCAAGAACGGGGAAGAACGCCGGCGAAGGCGAGCTTCTCCGACCTCGATCTCCCTCCTCCGGCGACGAAGGTGCTTCAAAATGGCCGTGGAGGCTCCTGGGGTCGTTGTCTACCTCCTGGGGGCTTCAAAATGCCTCGGCGACGGCCGAGGTGCTCAGGCGAAGGTGGCGGAGCTAGGGGGCTCGGCTGAACTCCGGTGAGCCTCAAAATTGCTCCCAGGCGCGATTCAACGCGCTTTGACCCTGCAAAAAGGGTTAGAAGGTCCAGGGCAAAGTGCCTGGACCTTTGGTGGACCTAAACTAAGCGCGAGGGGGAATGGTTGACGGTGGCCGGAGTTGCGCTCCGGCGATGATGGTTGAATGTGCTAAATAAGCGATGGATCTTTGATTTTTTGGGGGTTTTTAAAGCCTAAGCTAACAGGAATAAAATGCAATAAAGAAATGGCGGAGTGGAAGCCCTCGATGGCCGGAGCCAGAGGATGAAGGTTACCTCGACGCCGGCGATTGGCGGAGGTGCTGGAGTCGTCCTCGACCTCGGACGCCCTGGCTGAGAGGCTCGCGGCGGAGCTGTCACCTCCGGCAAGGCTTGGAGCGCAAGAGAGGCGGAGAGGGGTGGACCAAGGGGACTCGAAATCGATTTGAAAATGGGGGGTTGGTTTTATTGGGTTTGACTCAGTGGCTGAGAAGCTCCAAAGATCAAGGTGCCCTGATCGCCTCAGTGATCCAAAGTCCAAGGTTTCACTTGGACTTGATTCACCGCATAACGAGGAAGAAAAGATGCGAAGAAATCATCTCAAAAAGATGCAAGGCACGGCTGGAAAATCTCGTCAAAGATGGGTGAAAACCCAGGTCTGACAGGCGGTAGGTGGGGGAAGGCAGGCAGTTGACCTAGGGTCAATGCTGACTGCCTCCTGGTTGGTCCACGTGGACCAACCAGGAAAAACCCCGCGAAAAAGTTTTGAAAATTCAAATTAAAATAATAAATGCTCGAATTAAATAAAAGCTATAAAATAAAAAATGTTCAAAATTTTATGTAGTATTTAATTCTGATTTTTATTTATTTTTATGACTTTTATTTTTACAAGTTGCCTTTTTAACCCTATATAGGTATAATACCTATGTATTTTGATATTTTATTTTATTTTATGTATTTTTAATCTTATTATTTTTATTTATAATTTTGTAAAATTATAACATACTTTTATATACATAATTATATTTTTATTTTATTTTTCTGATATGTTTTGTATATTTAATAAAATACAATTGTATCCTATACAGGTATAAGTGTATATAGCATACCTATGTAGTCTTTGTACAAGTATTTTTATTTTTATTTTTCTTTGCATTTTATTTCAATTTTAATACACATATATATTATAAGTAATATTTACAAAAGTATAAAAATATAAAAATGAATAAATAATGAATAAAGAATAAATTGAATATTTTATTCAGTACAAGTGTACAATGAGGGTCCAAAACTCAACTTTCAAACCGTAGCTCCGCCAAATGCGAAACCACCACCATTTGATAGATTATTTTATTCTATATACAATTAAAGGTGAGTACGCTGCATTTGGAGTTGTCGTTTGTGAGATACGGGTCTGGGAAGTTGGGATTTTAGATTCTTATTCAGACCATATCTTTTTGTCTTTACATTCTTTTTCTGTGAAATCAATTTTGTCTTTTTCTTTATGAAATTATCTACAACTTTCATGTACAAAGTTTCTTTATTTGGTGTATACAAAGTGGAACCAAAAATAGGTCCCAAAATGAATAGAATGAATAGAATGCAGATGTATTTTGACTGTATTTCTGACCTTATCTCCCCCTACTTTATTCCTTGTCGACCTATTCATCAAGATGCCTAGGTCTCGGGGGTTTTGAGTCATAAAATATTTACAATATTTTATTCTTTTTCTTTTCTTTATTTATTCTATAATTTTGGCCTTAATTACAGTAATTTATACACTGTTGAGATGCACATGCATGAATGCTAAGATGCTCTATTTAAGGGTATTTACAGGCATTTGCTAGGGTTTTAGGTGCCAAAATGATAGAATAAAGATGATGAAATGTGGTTTCATCAATTATCATTCATCTTTCCTCACTGATTATTTAGTATTACTCCCCGAGGGTTATCTGTGGAAGGATGTCGTGTACTCGGTTTCACTTTCTGGGAGTGCATCTGATATGACAGATTGCGTGACCGAGTCTTCTAATACTTCTGATCTTTCTGAATCTAAACTTTATCTCCTTGACGACCCTCGTGAGAATGAGCTGATCTTTGAGGTATTCGATGATTTTACTGATCTCTCTACTTTATCGGATTTCGGTTCTCTTAGCACGTCTCCTGATCATGACCTTCTATACCTTTTTGAGACGATGATTAACGTGGAGGATTCCATGATTGATCCTTCTTTCTCTACGTTCAACTTCTTCTGCTCCTCCCTTCCACTCCATTCTGATCTTGAGCCGATGCGTTCTTTTGTGCTACCGGAGCCCGATTTCATTTTCCTATCTATGTACCCGGTAGCAGACACCTGCCTGATTGTTTACTTGGGTGCCATCGTTTACTCAGTTGACCTCATTATTGTTCTTTTATAGAGACTACAATGATAGTATGACATTCGCCTTACAGATGTCATCCTGAATCTCGATACTACATTATCCTAACCTTTGCGCCCAGCTAGGGGCGTAAACTCTAGTGCTTGTTGAGAGGCACCTCAACACTGTCAGCAGATGTATAAATACATTTGTCCATATCGCACATTCTTTGGTCTAACACCCCATCTTCATCTTTTGATTATGTTGTACCTAGGGTGCACTTTACCCTTAGGGCTCGTTTGGTTACTGGGGTACCCCGGTGTATCCCCCTCCAAACCTGGGTTGGAAATCTATCACAAATCAAGGTCATATCACATAACATTCCTTATTCCAACCCTCTCCCAACCCTCATAACTATCCAAACACTTACTATTCACAAGTGGATACCCCAACCCACGCCATCCCACTAACCAAACACGCCCTTAGTATAGGGGGTGTCAGACTTGTGATTATCTGTTTGTTTCTTTTTACTTATGTTTTGCTACCTATACTTTGGGATATTTTACCCTAAGTATAGGGAAGGTAGATAATGTACATTCCAACCCTCGGTTTTCCCCTTGTGTACAGACTTCTATGCTTAGGATTACTTGATCCTAAGTATAGGGGGATCACCAACTTCTATTCATTCCATTCTTTTATTAGTTGTTATAGTATAGCCCTTCTTTTCACTTCCCAATACTAAGCACGAGTTATGTCTTCTTCATCGCTCTTTGATCACTCTGAGGACATCGTTCGAGCTAAGTAGAGGGGGGTGTCGTATATATTGTATATATACTTTGGCCATAACTCGTTCTTTGTGTGAGTATGTTAATAAATAAAATGGATAAAAACTACAAGCTAAAAATCATAAAAATTTTAAAATTTTGTTGTACATAAATTTCTTTCTTGCACATGCATAGCTATTTGAAAAAATTATTTTTGTACAAATATTTGTAAAAGGGGATGATGGGGCTGCCCCCGGGGGGCAGCCAACATGGTTGTCCCGCCTCATTTTTTGGTAATTTTTTTATTTTTTTGAAAAATATCGCCAGTATATTCATCCCTATATCCCTCCTATATGCCATTCGAATTTCGTCAGAAACATAGACTTCTACGGCCTCCATCCAACCATGGTCGATTTAAAAAATCCTGCGATCGTTAAAAAAATGACGTCTCGATGGAGGCCGTAGGAGTCTCTGTTTCTGACGAAATTCGAATGGCATATAGGAGCGATATATGGATGAATATATATGGTGATATTTTTCCAAAAAAATATTTTTTTTGTGAAAAATGGGGTGGGGGCAGCCATGTTGGGTGCCCCAAGGGGGCAGCCCCATTTTTCCATTTGTAAAAATGTTTTGATTGTGTAAAACTTGTGTATCAAAATTATGTATATAGTACAAAATTTTTGAAAATTGAAAAATAAAAAGTTTACAAAAATCTGTTTGTAAATGTTTGTAAATAGTATGCAAAACTTCATTCTCCTTGCATTCAAAAATTTTCAAAAATTTTGCATAGTTTGAAAATTGCATCCAATTAGTTTTGTACGTATTTCTATATATTCTTCTGAATCATAGTTGACATTTAAACTAGTATGGAATTAAATTGAAAAATGGAGCTTGGTTAAGACCTTAATCCACCTAATTCTCAGAGGAACCTCATAGGATTTGGGGTTAAGACTTTTCAGGTCCATTAGTACTTGATTATTTGAGTACACTAGGCTATGTTCAGATGTCATCTTGACGAGCCTAAGTAGAACACTTAACAATGCACGCATGACTCTCACAGACAAAGGCTTTACTTGGACCAGCACCTTACACATAGCTCTCCACGGATGAGGTGGTGAGGAGGCAATTTCCTTTGGCTTGGAGTAGCATATGAGGGTAGTAGTTTTAGGTGGAACCTTTCGTCCTTTAAGGAGGGATGTGCACCTCAACTTAGTCTAGCAGTGTTGAGGTCTAAAGACAGGAGTTGTGGGTTGCAATAATGCTTCAAAAGAGGGATAGTCTACTGTCTCAAGGAGAAAAAGTCCTTATGTATATGTTGTGCCATGTAGATATGTTGTACACATGCACATAAAAAAATTGCAAAATCAAGAAAAACGCCAAAAAAGTGGACAATCCTGATTGAAAATAAATGCTTGTAGGAGTGTATAATTGTCAAACAAAGAAAAGCTTATGTACTACACCTTCTCATCTCATGAAGCTTGCAGCATGAGACTTAGCTATACTGGTTGGGCTCCCAAGGATACGTGGCTACACTGGCCACGGTCCATTCTCTTCTTTCCCCCTCTTCTTAAGCTAGTTGCACTTGAACTTAGAAGGGAATACCCCGTTCCTCGAGGAAAGAGCTGCTAGATCGAGGAAATAGAGTTACCATGTTGAGGAAGGGTGTTTCTTTATCATTTCTGAGGTGGGGAGCTACATCTCACTTACACAGTACAAGGAAAGATGCATGGTCATTAGAGTTTGCATATGTAGACTTGTTCTGATCTGGATTATTGAGGAGTCTTGACCATAGAATGGTGGAACTTAGAAGCTGTTGAGTCTTAAACCTATATCCCAATAAGGTTCCGACAAACTAATAATCCAAAGGACTGACTGAGCTCCATACTTTAATTTAATGAAGAAAAGTTTAATAATCAACATTGATTTTCCTTCTTTTTCTTTTCTTTCCTTTTCACTTCTTTTTCAAATAAGTGTTTGCTAAAGGACTCACAAACGTAAGTATAGGGGGTGATGAATCCCCGATTTTCACTCTTTATTCTTTTATTTTAGCTATTTATTTTAGCAAAGCATCCTGTAAATACTTGTAAAAATAATAACTTAGCTTTCAGCATGCATTTGTTAATATTGCATAATTAGCATGCTTTTTGTGCAAAAATAAAAGAGTAAAAAAAGAAAAAGGAAGAAGGCATTTAGAATAAATACAGAGTGACCTGAACCCCAAGAGAAGGTCAAGCCTTGACCTGATCACAAAATAAAACATGTAGAGAGAGATAGGGTCTGCTTTGTGATGTAGATACTACCTATATTTGTAAATAATTATTTTTTATAAAATAAAATTAAAATTATTATTTTCACCTCCTTGTTTATATTTATAAAAATAATACAAAAAATAAAAATAAAAAAAGTAAATAAAAATAAAATCTTTGAATTATTGTACAAACTACTTGTGTACATATTACCTTCACTATTTATTATATACTTGTAATTAATTCACAAAAATAAAATAAAAATTATTTTGTACTCCTAAAAATATGTTGAAGATAAATAAATATAAAATTGGGGTATATGTATAAAAATAACAAAAAAAATACTTGTACATAATACATATGTATATTATACCTATATATAATATTATATATTGTATATACACTAATTTATTTTTCATAAAAGTAATTAAAAATCATGGGAAATTCCTTGAAAAATAATAAACATATTTTATTTCGTTTATTTTTTAATTTAAATTCATTTATTATTTTTATTTTTATTTTATTTTTCTCTATTTGGTCCTGTAGCAACTTTTATCTTTTTCCTAGGCCAGCTCTGATTGGGCTAGTGGGGATACGTTGACCTCGATCAACTAGCCCCCACTAGCCCCCTTTTCGCCAAATCAGGTTTTGCACCGATTTCTCCCATTTTTAGCATCCCGATCCGATCACCTCTACCCCGAGCCTTTGCTTCGATTAGAGGGCGAAGATCGCTAATCCATGCCCGACGCCAATCTTTGGGATTTGCGCCTCGATTTGCGGGCCACGCCTCCTCCTTATCGGACTTGCAATCCTATATATCTTGCGCCTTCCCCTCCCTTTTCTAGCTCCGTTGGTTGTGCCACCACTCCTGCATACCCGTTCCTCTTTTTCTAGAGTGACGGCGTGAGAGGAAGAGGGCGAGGGAGCCTTTTTGGAGCGTGAGAGCCCCAGGTCCAGCGAGGTTCTTCCTCAGCTCCGCCGTGAGAAGCCCAGCCTCAAGTTGCGCCAGCTATTGAGGTCACGACCCCCATGGACCATCATTCGCACTCCCAGACGTACTTCCTCCATCCTCAGGTTCTAACTATACCCTCCATTTCCATTTGCTTCGATCTTTTATCCAAGAAACAAAGCACCTCCGACGATGATCTTTCATATCATGTTTCAACATCTTCCGACCTTACTCCACCTCGCTCTGACTTCTTCCCACTTCTACATCACGCTCCACATCCTTCCATCGACTCCAATCATCGAATTGGAGTCGCTTAGCAGGTCGATGCTCCCACATCGCAGGAGACCAGCTTCATTCATCCTCCGCCTCTGTTTGAGATATCTTTGGCGCCCTCACCCTTGGCGGAGCCACTCCTCCAAGCATACCTCCTCTCTTGCAGGATAGGCATGCAACCATACCTCATCTGGAGGTCTCAGACACTCCCAAGAAGCTCCAGACCCACCATGCTCCCGAGGGTGCTCTCTTTGGTCCTGGTCCTTCTGAGCCTTCTAGTAGCTGTGGAACACCGTCGCCATCATTTCCCACACTCCAGCAGCTCGTGAAGATGTCGGAACCACATGCCATCGTCAATTGAAACTCGTCAGAGGCGAGTTCTTCCCCGTTCATCTAGGCCTCTTCTCCATCATTCGATTAGGTGTCCTCCCATTTCTAATCGCAGTCGTTCATCATCGGGAGACCCTTGACCATAGGATCCATTTGAGGACCTCATCTTCACCATCCATTGCCGAAGAGGTATCCGTGCATCTCAACCGTCCATCCATAAGTTGAGTGCCATCGACCGTTGGATCGTGCTTAATATTGGGTAAATTAGTCGTAGGCCCCTCTCTGTTTAATGTTTTCTAGATAATCCTGTCAATATTTGTCATAGTTTAAAATAGTTTCATGATTTCGCATATGGACCCTTGTTACTTTTAGTATTTGCATTTCAGTCCTCTGTTTGTGAACTCACATGCCATCCCACATGATTTTCTGGGATATTTGCATGCTTTGTCATGAACATATGTATGTTATGTTTTGAAAGAAAACTTTTTAGTATTTTCAAATATACCCTTATACGTGGTTTATTGGGCATGTACGTTTATTCTCTAGGCTTTTTGCATCTTTGGTCCTAAGATTCTCACACGTGTTATTTTTCAACCTGGAACTTTATTATAATTACAACAAGGACCTTGTTAACTGTCTAGCTTGTTTTTAATCAAATAATCATCAAATTAAGTCCAAAAATTATATAAAATTACTTTTACCTCATGCTAACATGTAATGTTTATTGTAATTTTTTTGGTTTAATTTAAAGTCATTTGGCTTTTTCTAAAAATCAAAAACCCTAAAAAACTATCTGTCTATTTTAGAAAATACATAAAAATTTGAAAAACTCCCTTAAGAATTCTATAAAAAAAATTCTATTGTCTATTTTTGTGTGTTTTATCATCACTACCAGTTTTGGTTTAAAAACCCTTATAAAAACCCTAAAAATTACAAAAGACTCAAAAACGTCTAAAAATCATCAACAATGCTAAAAAACAATTTTAGTTCCTGTTTATAGCTCTTTTTATCTATTTCTCATACAATTGCTCCCAGGACATTAGGGCATTTATCTATTTTTAACTTGCATTATTATCATGGCTGCGTATTGTCTTTATTTTTAGCCTTTATTTGATTTTTATAAAATCACAAAAAAATCAGGAAAAAATCCAAAAAAATACCAAAAATACTGTAATATTTGAAAAATCCAAAATTATGTTTATCTTATTTTTTGAGCATTTTTAGTCTTAAATAAAAACTCAAAATTTGATTGAGAACCTTATTTCCTTTTTGTTGATTTGTCTTTTAATTTAAAAATATAAAAAATTTTGCAAAATTTAAAATCAATAAAAATATGCATTCTAGTTTCTGAATTTGACTACTTCGTAGGATTTCATGCGCCCCTTGAGTTCGACCTTGGTTGCTATACCAGTTTAAAATAAATAGCAGAGTCCGCTAACATTTTCTATGTGCTTTGATTGATTTATCTGTTTGATCTTATTTGTGTGGTTCTCTATCTTTTTCTTGATTGAGCATTGGCCTTGTGATTCAGGTCGCAACAACCCCTTGATTACTTGATTCCCTAACCTGTATCGCTCGGCCACTCATCACTCTCCTCTTGACCTTTGAGATGGTGACACATGGATGGCTTAGTTGGGACCCCGCTGACACCAACATTGATTCCATATGCTCGTCACCTCCAATAATTCGGGGCGTTTTTCGAGAACCTGGTGCAAACTCAGTGGACTGATCTCCAGACTCCCTGTATTCTCCAAAACCGGGATCACTCTCATCCTGGAACCTACCCATTTTGGATGGCAATTGATTTCACTCCATACGTACAACCATCCTTAATGAAATTCTGTGTTGACCTTAACACAGACTGATTTGCTACTTGTGCTGCCTCCATACAGACTGATCAGGGCATTACTTTATTTACATATCAAGAGCCCAATCTGGAGATAGAAATTATGATAGAATCATACTCAGGATCGGAGAGAGAGATGGCTCCTGGAGGAAAGGGGAAGGGACCACAACTGCCACCTCAACTAGATGAAAGCCTGCACCCAGATCAGATTGTAGTGAACGCCCATATCCTTGCCTCTATTCAGGAAATCCAGCAGCAACTCATGGATCAGGCCTTAGCACATGATGCATTCCAAAATATGCTCAATGACTTGAGGAGAGGGAGAGAAAACCAAGGAGGATTTTAAGTACCCGAAGGTGGAGGCGGTAGTCGCACAGACACGCCTAGAGTAGAGTGGCCCGAGCCGACTCTTAAAGAGACATACAATCCTGGGACGGGAAAAGTCACTGAATGGGTCCAGGTTCCTGAAATGCATGCCCATTTTGAATTGAAGCCACAGTTACTAGCGTTCCTACCCACCTTCCAAGGGAATGCCAACGAAGAACCGTACATTCGTCTACAACAGTTCGGGTGCATCTATGGCACAATTCACTACCTTGGCATACCTCTTAGGGTAGTCAAGATGACGGCATTTGCCTCCATCCTTTAGGATAAGGCCCTTCATTGGATCAACCACTTGGGAAGGTCGTCACCACCTAGGAAGAATTGAAGTCAGTGATGAATCCACGATTCATCGCCTTTATTCTTTTATTTTAGCTTCATTTCCATAGTCAAACACCTATAAATACCCACTAATTGCATGAATTTACCATTTTACATGCATTTGTTAAATATGCATTTTTAACACTTTTTGTACATAAATAAAAGAATAAAGAAGAAAAGAAAAAGAAAAGAAAAATAAAGGATGAATTTATGTAATAAATACAGACTGACTCGAACAATGAGGGAAGGTCGACTTGACATCGACCAAAAATAAAAGTAGGGGGAGATAGGGTCGTTAATCCAAAAATCCAAAAATATTTTCCTTGTATATATTTGTACCAAACTTACATTATTTTATTTGTACATAAATTGACTTCAAATTAATTATTTTTGTAAACAAAAGTCGTAAATAAAATTGTGTTTTAAATAATAAAAATAAGTATAAAATAAAATAATGTACATATTACAGAAAATCACACTCAGGAAAAGCCGCAAAGCGATAATTGAAACACCAATTCTGGCTCCATATGAGCTCAAATTGAATCAAAATTACTTCCATTATACTCTAAATTAAATTATCTTTCAAATGGCTTTGTTTCATAATTTTTGGAATTACGATTGAAAAGTCAGTTTTCTAGGGTATTTTGTGCAGTTTCACCAATATTTGTTGTACATATTTGTTCATATTTATTTTTTCTACATAATGTACATAATTGTAAATATTATTTTCATTAAAAATAAAATATAAAAAAATTATTATTTCCTTATTTATACATGTGTATAATGTATTGTATGTACATAATATTTGTATACAACTAACTTCCTTATATAAAAATCACAAAAAAATTAAATATCTAATATTAATTAATTAATTAATTTAATTACGAATTTTTTATTTATATTTAATTATTTAATTCATTTATTTGATTTAAAAACATGTGTTTTATATTAGATATTATTCCATATCTTAAATAGCCACCATTAAGGTGGCTAATTAATTTGTAATTGATTAATTAAGGTGGCTAATTAATTTAATTCCGAATTTCATAATAAATTAATTAATTTAATTATTTTGTTAAATCTCTCAAGAAACACCTTCCCCTTTTGTACATTCTTTCTTTGTTTGATTTTTCTATTTTTATTGGCTCCTTCCTCATTCATGCTTGATCAATCTTTGGTGGAGAAGAGCCCGATCTTCGAGAGCCGTCTTGTTGAAGAGGGATGTCCAGCCTCCGAGCCGTCTGGTGATAGCACGTCGGCCTTCGTCGAGGCCATCACGACATTTCCGACCCCAAGGTGAGATCCATTTTATTTCTTATCTTTTTCTCTAGGATAAATCGTAGGTCCAGTCTCAGAGCCGCCCACCACCGCCGTCCACAGCGGCGGCCGCCCGTCGTGCATCCAATAGCCCTCTGCCCACGCGGATCCCTCGTGCCCCAACCTCCTAGCATGGCTGCTTCTTCCGCGCGACGCGGTACAGACCACCCGAACGCCGACACCCCCACACTCTCCTCCGTTGAAGCCCGCAACCACCGAGACCCGCGGGCTGTTCCGCGCACTCTGTGCCGCCGTCCCCGACCGCACAGCCGCCCGCACTTTAGGAGGTATAATGTGATCGACTACGAGTTTTTTCCAAGCTTGTCATATTAGGAAAGTTCTACCGATTCTCTCAAGGTTGCAAAGATAATCAACCAATAAAATAAATTTTGCAATACAATTAGAAATTAAATTAGAAGAAGAATGTGAAACTTCTTGAATTAGGACTTTGATCTTTTGATGTATTCTGAATATTGAAATAATATGTAAACCTACAAGCCAAGATATATATTATGCGAGTGACTTTGTGATAAGTGTATGTCATCGTTAAAACTAATATTAACAAGAGAATAAGCACAAGTTCTAGTTGGAGAAATAAAGAACCAATGTGCATACATTTATACAAAAGTAAGTAAAGGGACTGAAATATTAGATATTCCATATATACAAGCAGAGATAAGTTTGATGTTTGCAACGATGTGTACTTGACCTAACTTGGCTTATCCAGTAAGACTAGTTAGTACATAAGAAAGTAATCCCATGTCAGTATAGATTTTACAAGATGAAAAGAACTATACATCTAAAATGGGTGTATCATGATGAATCACTTGAGGTAGTAGGATACTCGGATGTAGATTTTGGAGGGGATATACATGTTTGGAAATCTACTTTGGATTACATTTTCATATCTGGTGGGGCATTGTTGCTTTAGGTAACATGAAACAAGGGTGTGCACCTAGATATAAACATGACAGATTACATTAAATGTACCGTGACCACCACTCACGCTTTTTGGATCAAATGCTTTCTTGAAATTCTAAGCTTGAATTGATCAAAGGATTAATGAAATGTATTGTGATAATCAAGAAGCAAGAAGCTTGATCAGTAGTTGGGCTAATAGTTATAGAGGAAAGAATGTTGAGATCCAATACTAGTATATACAATATATAATGGCAAAATAAAAAATTATAATAACCTATATACTTACAAGTGATATGTTAGATATATCTCTAACTTGAATAATGGCATGCACTTATATTAAACATGTTTGCTTAATGAGACAAAGGAGTGAATTAGTCAAACGAGAGGTATCCATTAATAATGATCATTAGAGAACTCTTCTTCTAGCATACACTAAACGGATAGGGAGTGGAGGGGCATTAATCACGTCGATCAAGTAGAAGATGCTGAAAGATTAAAAAATCGTAGAATGATCTCATGGTCAAAACCGCTGTCAATGGTCGTGCGAGACACGGTAGATCGAATATAGCAATAAATGGGGTGTGGTTGTTGAGGGCATACAACATGAGTAGATACACACCTACAAATACGTGGGGAGGGAAAATATCTCTACATGGAGAGCTCGTTATTGGGAGTCCTCTCCATCTCAAATACATCTATCCCTCTTTTGTTCTCTCTTTAAAGATATCTATTTACCTCTTCAATATGAAAATTAAATTGATTACATTGTAACTGACAAAGTTTATAGGCAGTGTAATTGACAGAGTTTATAGGAATCGTGGTGTAAAGGTCACGTATTTATTGTGGATGTTGACGTGTAGGTGTCCATGAGTGTTTAGATTATATATGTAAGTATACTTTTATTTAGCTCTTGCATCATGAGCATGTTCTCATAAAGCAAGAAAGAAATATCACGAGAAGGTTATTTGATTTTAATGTTCTCCTAACTATTTCGTTCATCCGTCTAAGGTGCGTTTTCTTGTATCCACGACTATGCAAGAGTCATATAGCAAATGCAACGGTAGCAGCAACAACACCCGCTCATGTTTTTTTATTACTAATTGAGACTAAAAAGCTTTTATTCCTAGTGCTATATGTAACGTCTCGGGTTTAGGTCTTCGGTCCGTTATCGAGAAAAATTGATCCTAACAATTTGTTGGGTTCAGGTCCAAATGGACCCGTTGACAACCACCCAAAATGGCTAAGTCCAAGTTGTTAAGTAGTAATCCCCACCACTTATAAACCACACCCACATTTCATGAGTTTTAAATGTGACACTATGTTTGAAGGTATAGGTATTACACTATGAGTCCATTCAATTATGACACCTCTCAAATATTTATTTTCCTAATTTTATATCATGTTATTTAAACTAAGAAATAATTTCCATATTAAATTTCTAAGACAAAGAAAAAAACAACTTCCTAGACGCTTGAACCGATAATCCCTGCTTACAAAATATTGCAACAATACCGATACATAAATGGACTTTAGTTTAGACAGCATATCCAATTTGTACACATGGAATAAGGGCTTTTCTGCCAAGACAAACAAAATTTGACTTTTTTTCATCGAAACCACAGCTGACGTCCTCTAATGTAAGTCTAACTAAAGTAGAAGCCATGACCTTTTCCCCCTGTTTATCGAAATTGTTGGAATCATAATAATTATTTACAATTTATTAGATTAATTAATATAAAATGAATCCTTCGAACTATGCCGCTAACGGATCTCAGACTCTAAAGTCTAACTCCGTCCCTGCAAGGACTGCTTATGTCTAAAATAATCATCATATCACATATAAGAACTAAATATATATATATTAGGCAACTATTCTGCTCCACACATTCCACGACTACAATTAGAATCAACAAACCACACGAAGAGCAAAGACGATACATGAAGCTAAAACCACACCACGCTTACAGATTACATCACCGGCCAATATTTACAAGCAACTGCTGCTGGCCGCCGTTACCTCCGCCGCGGGCGTAACTCCACCGTGAGGGGCACCGCCATCTCGCACGACAGCCTCAGCACTTCTGACAGATCTACGCCACGTGCCTTATCCGACGGCTCGCGCCACTCGAACTCGTGCAGCAACGTTGCCACCCAGAATCCAACCGTTGCCATCCCAAGGGCCTTACCCGGGCAACCCCTCCTTCCCGACCCGAACGGTGCCAGCCTGAGATCCGACCCGAATACAGACACCTCGGCACCGTGTCCGCCCGCTAGGAACCTTTCGGGTCGGAACTCATTCGGATCTTCCCACACGTGCGGATCGCGCGTGATGGCCCACATGTTCACCATGGCTGTGGTCCCCGCCGGCACCAGCTTGCCGTCGACAACGGTGTCGCGGATGGACAAGCGGGCCCACGAGAGCAGCGGCCCGGGCGGGTGCACCCGCAGCGTCTCCTTCACTATAGCCTGCACGTACGCAAGCGCCGCCACATCTGCCTCCTCCACGGGCCTCGCGAGCCCGACCACGCGATCGATCTCGCGTTGCGCCTCCTCTTGCACCTCCGGGTGCATCACCATCCTCGCCATCACCCACTCCATCAGCACCGCCACCGTGTCCGTCCCTCGAAATACCATCTCCTGAGTAAAACAGCAAATATCATATTTAAATACGCTCGAAATTGATAATGGTTTTGACTAAATTAATTTAGTTCTTTGTACCCATAGGACGGCGATGATGTCGTCGTCGGAGAGGTTCTCGAAATCTTGCAACGAGAGAAGCACGTCGATAAAGGCGCCGACTGTTGCACCGGTATGCTCCCTGTGTTCCTTGATAATCTTGCCGACGAAAGCGTAGACACGAGGCACGAGCACGGAACACCTTGATTTGATGCCTTGTAGATCGAGACTGCCGAGGAGGGGAAGGTGGTCCGACCAATTGAGGATACCGAGGAGCTCGTAGCCTTCTTCGACCATACTCCGGAGCTCCACGATCTCTTTCGTGCTGACACTGCCGACGTCGTACCTCTCGCCGAAGACGGTAGACATGATGTTGTAGAGAGCACCTTCCTTGAGGACATCTCTTACACATAGGGAGCCCGTCGAGGTTCCTAACGCAGCTACCATCTGCTCCGCGATGCGCTTACGTTGTGGTTCGGCGTCACCGACCTGCTTCGGGGAGAAGAGATGCACGGCCGCGATTCTCCGCATCGTACGCCAGTAATCTCCATATGGAGCAAATCCAATCGCCCTGTGGAACAGGAGGCCGTACGCAGACTCCTTTGCGGGGCGGTCAGTGAAGGACATACTGTTAAGTATCTCCTTGGCAACCTCAGGGTGACCTGTGACGACAGCACGGGTCTCCCCGAGGCTGAAGGCCATGAGCCTCTCCGCTCCATGAGCTTTCGCGGCAGCACATAGGTGGCGATGGGCCAATCCAGACATGAGGCTCATGCTGCCCAACAACGGAAGGCCCCGAGGACCGGGGATGATGCCGCGGTAACCCTTCCTCCACCAGTACCGCCCCCAGGCCGGGCCACCAGGGACGGCCCAGCAAAGGAGCTCGACGAGGAGCCAGGAGAGGAGGAGGAGGAGAAGGAAGGAGAAGGGATTTGGAGCGGGGCCTTCGACGCCGCATTTGGCGGCGAGGGATAGGGAGAGGACCCACCAGCTCTCAGTGACGGTAGAGGCCATATGGAGGCTTTTGGAACGGGAGGGAGGGAGAGGGAGGGAGTGGTGTGATGTTCTCCTGGGAGTGTGAGGTCGGTGCTCTTAATATAGCGGGACTGAGGGAGGGGAGTGACGGGCGCCTGTTAAATAACCGAAAGGGTCGGTAGTTCAGCAGAGATGATGGCACTGTAAATTAAGCTTGCAAACGGGGCATCTGCGTTCATGAGGAGGATATTTTACACACAACAGATAGATTAAGTGGCGCCGCCGGTCACATGAAGGCACACGCGCGCCCTTCAGAGGGTGCGGGAAGGCCGTGTGGAGATCACGTGTGAAGTGGGCGGTTTGCCAGTAGCCAACTTACACGTGGGGGAGAGCAGCGGGCAACGAAGTCAATAAGTGGGCCGGGTTGTCTTTGTTATTTCCTATGGGCCTGTTCAGTTCTGACGCAAATCGTACTCGCAGTAGTGACAGGGCCCGGCGGAGGGGCCTCCATGGCATTAGTGCCATTGCTCCCCTATTGCTTGGGACCCTTGTGCTATCTTTGCATATGCGCCTTTTCCTATTTTTTTTTTTAAAAAGGTTATCCTAATTATAAAAAAAGTGGTATGTGTAGTCGGTGGGAAGCTCGATGAGGTACCCCTTTGTTCCTTGTGTTCTGTGGGCTGTGCTCTATAATTATCTATAGATTTAGCTTTCTTGCTACTTATTAACATGAACTTCCCGAAACAATGAAATTTATATGGTGCAGGATAGGCTCGTTAAACGGAGGGTGATTAGGATGTTAGTCTTTAGCAGCTCGTTTCTCTTTTCTGTGGGAAATCTCTGGAAAGAGAGAAAAAGTTTAAGTTGGGACAGAGATTCCACGTTTAGGACTATATTGAGACTGTGCATGCTAAGTAAGGATGTGTTTTATCCCTCTCGTCCTTCTCACCTATTGAGGAACACGTCTTCTTTATTAGTTTTAATTGAGGACACAAATAGTAACGTGGTGGTGGGGGTGTTTCTGCAAGTGCGTGTGTGCAATTTAATGTCTCTGACTAGATAGACGTCGTCGAGATTTAGTAGTATTCGTGTAGTGCTTATCCGTTTTCAGTTTGTATGTATCGATCTTGGCTGAAAAATGTTAAACTGGATGTTAATAACGATCGTGTAAAGTCTATACGCTGTAGTGCATGCAAAGGAGGTCTGGTCAAGGCCGCCTTGCCAAATTCTCTAATTCTACATGGTACTGTAGATAAATTTCATATTTTTAGGGTAAATTACAAAGAAATTCCCACATTTTTCTTGATTCGGAGGTTTCATTGTACATCCAAAAACATGAGAGAGGTACTTGTTGAGCACGATTTTTGGGTTTTAGTTCTAATGAACGTAGAGAAATTGCCGTCATAACCCAAAATCGTGCATACAAATAGTTTTATTTATTTTATTTAACCTGGTATATTTACAAGGTCGAACTCGGAGAGATAAACTTTCAATTTATTGTTATGGTAGAATTCTTAGTTAATTAGTAGTTTTATATGTTTTTAGTGATTTTTAAAGCATTTTATAAGTTTTAGTTCATTTTATATGTATTTGTGATTTTTATGCTATTTTTGGTATGCCTGTGTGATAAGAAATATATGTATATGATTTTATACTTTTATAAGTTTATATTTTATTCACCATTTTTTGTGATTTTTAGACAATTTTTAAGAATTTTTTAATGATTTTAAATGATTTTTCATTGTAAAACAATGAATTTGTAGAAACAATATTGTTTTTGTGATTTTAAAAATAGCAAACATTAGCTAAATATTTGCTTTTTATTTTTATGTTTCATGTTATTTTAATACCTTTAAAATAAGGTATTGTAAATATTTATATGATTTCTATTGAATTAGTTATCAATTTTGTAAGTATTTATGTATTTATTTTATTTTATGCTATATACTATACATTCTTTATTGTCTATTCGATTTTTAATTGTATTTTAAAGTCTAATATATACTGGTAATTGTTTTTTATTTATGTAAAATATAAAATGGATATATTTTTCAAAACTAAATTATATTGTATCTATTATTGTATTAAGTATTTTATAATATTTTTATTTAATTTTTATTATTAATATTTGATTTTTTTAATGAAATAATAGGGATTTTTAATTGATATTATTATTATAGAGACTATATTGTTATTAGTAGAAAAGTTATGCGGAGAGAAATGGCAGAAAAAATTAGGGTAGGGCTCACTAAAAACATCTAGAAGAACGTGTGACTTATTCACATCACGACATGTGCATGACCTATTAAGGAAATTCTAATAGTTCCGAGGGGGTTCCTGTAAAGTACGGACAAAAAATCTTCCGCACGTGATAGATGCGTGCGAGTCTTAAGCTGCAGGATTGAATGATTTTGGATGTCTTCGCTTTAGTCTGATCAAATGGTTCTCATTTGATATGGGGCAAATGGGGTGTTCCTCCCCAAATGGGATCGACTCTGGGCAGCAGATATCGGGGTTGGAAGATCTTACAACTAGTGCTCGGTGTTTTTTCAGACCTCCAATGATGCTCTTTGTCTCAAATGCTCACGGTGATCAGATCTGACAAGGTGATGAATCTACATTTCCTCACATTTATTCTTTCATTTTAGCCCTTAAATCCCTAGCTAAATGCATGCATATAGCATTAATTTGTACAAAATAACACTCAATAATTGACCAACAAATATTGTATAAAGTATTGTATTCAATTCCAAAATAAAATTTAAAAAGGAAATAAAAGAAAATGAATGGTGTTAAAGACATTAAGTGACCCTAGATCCCGAGACCCAATCATCTTGATGACTTGTTCGACAAGGAATAAAGTAAGGGGAGATAGGGTAGAGAAATTGTATATATACTATAACTCAAAAACCCTAATTCAATTTCGTCAATAAAGGCCTTTTGGGACCTATTTTCTTTTTTATTTTTACACATAGAATAATAAAACCCTCTACATGAAACTTGTACATAAAAATACAAAGCAAAATGCAAAATATATTTCACTCAAAAATATATTCACAGTGCACCTGGGACACATATAACAAAAGATGCAAAATAATTCCTAGACATGTATCTCCTCCATATAGATTCAAATTGATCAAAGTCATCTTTAATGTTCATAAAATTAAATTACCTATTTAATGAATGAAATTTAATTAAAAATGGAGTTGAGATGCAAAAGTTGACTTTTGGGTCCTGGTCGTAAGCATACATGTATATAATAATCAATATATTCATTCTGTATATTTTTACATTTCTTGTATTTTTTATATAGTAAATATTACATAAAATATTTTTCAATAATAAGTTAGAAAAAAACCATTAAAATCTATAAAAAAAATAAATCTATAAAAAATATTGGCCGTAAAGTATACCTATATAATATATGTACATAATTATTAAAGTAAATAAATAAAATAAGAAAAATAAAATAAATATGTAAGTAAATAAGTTTTAAATTTAGAAAATATGTCAATATTGGAATAAAATCCAAAATCCAAAATAAAAATAAAGATATACCAATTACATGTATAAATACATATACTTACACTTGTAAATATCAACATGTAATAACTTAGCTTGTAAAAATAAATAAAAATCAGAATAAAATACTACATAAAATTACAAATATTTTTCCTATTTGATCAAAATTAAATAATTCATTTATAATTTTAAATTTAATTAATATGGGATTTTACAGCCTGACTTTTTTGGTTGATCCACGTGGACCAACCAGCTTCTCTCGTTTGTTGACTCCTTGGGTCAACTGTCCTAACTCTGCCGTCGACCTTGTCAGAGTACGATGAGGTTGGTTTCTAACATTTTCCACGCCTTCCCCATCCCACCATTCTTCTCGAGCCTCCATCCATTCCATTCCCCTATAATCTCTCTCCATCGCCCATACCTTAGGCTAAATCAACCCTTCATATGCAACAAGTCATCTCCCCTAAAAATCACCTCCGCCTCTGCCTATAAATAAACCATGACTACCCTTCTTGTACTTTTTGATATGTTTCTTTTCATTGGAACCCTTAAACGATAGCACTACCATGTTGAGCTTGGTGACATCTCGAGGTTAACAACGCGCGAGAGGTGTGGAGTATGTGATTTAGCTCCATCGAGGCTCTCCGACGAGATTTTGTGCTCCCTGTTCTCCGAGCAGATATGAGCTCTTGAATTTATAGGTAGATTTCCATTCCTGTAGCATAGAGTAATGTTTAATATCAACCATTAGGTTCTTAGTTAGGGTAATTTTAGTACTGAAATCATTAGAGCTTCGAGATCCAACCCCCAAATTCAGTTGTCCTCATTCATGCTTCCACCCAGCTCCGCCTCCTCAATCCCCCTCATCTTCTTCATCATTTCCCTCGTCTATTTCACTCTGATCACGTCTGGATCAGAGCATCAATGTTCCTTGATGACCGTCTAAATGACCAAGGCAAAGGTGTCTAAACGGTCATTGAGACCTCAATCACTCAGACTCGGGTCAACAAGAAAAATGAACCACTCAATACAAATAAAATCAATCAGAACAAGAAAGCGGTCCTGCTATGTGATTAACCTGGCATAGCTCCCAGGGTCGAACTCAAGGAGCACGGATTGGCCGAAGGCCTACGAAGTAGTAACAAACAAATAAAATAAAAGAGGAAAATGTTTTTAGTGGTTTTTAATTATTTTTATATTTTTTTTTTGGATTTTTAATATGTAAAGAAAATAATAAAAACAAAAACAATCACACTTTGACAAATTATTTAAGGCATCAAAATTCAACCAAAAATCAAAATAAAAATATTTTTATGTGTTTTATAGTTTTTTATGTTTTTGGTGAATTTTTGATAATTTTCGGATGTTTATTTTATTTTCTAAAAATCAAAAAGTGGCTATAAACAGTGACACTGTCCAGCCAGGCCAAAAGTCCCTAGATAAAATATCTAAGGGCCTTAAAATGACCTGGAGGTAATTTTCCTATAAAGTAAATAAAACAAGGAAAATTCAGACACCAATTTTATTATTTTTGGGTTTTTAATGAATTTATTATAATTTTTATGGGTTGTTTGGTGTTTTTAAGTTTTAAGGTTTTTAAGCAATGAAAAATAGCCAAAATTGTCTAGAAAATCAAAGAACACAAACTAAGCAGTAGCTAATTTTTAGGGGAGTTTTTATATTTTTTGTAATTTTTCAATCTATACAGTAGTAAAAACTAAGGTTTTTGAATTTTTAAAAATAGCAAACACAATCAAAAATGTCCTCAAAAATTCACAAAAATCCTACACCATGGCAGGAGCCATGTGTCAAATTTTCATCGAATTTGGAGGTGATTTGATATTTTATTCAAAAATCAAAAGAGGGTACTGTGCATAGGGACTGGAATGCAAATGCCCAATGTTCTGGGGGTCCAGGTGCAAAATACCCAGCAAAACACGTGCCAAGCGCGTGCCTGGGGCACTCAGGGACCTATATGTAAGAAAAATAAGTCCCGAGGACCTATTGGTAACACGTACCAAAAGTCCAGGGGGCTCAGTTGCAAATAACCCAAGATATCACGCACATGCGAAATTAAACCATTCACAGGGGCATAAATGCAATTAACTAAAAAGTTTCATTCATTAATAAACATCCAGAACTACAAGGGCATAGATTGCAAATACACCAACAAAACACGTGACGAAGCACGTGGCTCACAACAGGTAGGGGTATAAGTGCAAATATCTAAAGCGCAGGGTCCTCTATGCAATTAAACCTAAAACTAAACAACGTATTTAAATATTTACAGGACTCAAACGAAATAAAACAGAGATAAGGGCCTAAGGGTAAATTACCCTTTATTAACAGGAGCGGCTGGATGGCTGCCACGTGTAGATCGGACGGTCCGAATGGGGGCTGCTCTCAACACAGGTGCTGCTCTGGTCGATCCAATGGTCCAGGCCAGGACACGTGTGGATCTAACGGTCCGGATCAGGTGCCTCAGATCTGACGTCCACGGGCGCTCCAGGAACTAACGGTCAGGATGGTGTCTGGAGCTGAGGGCTAATCCGACGACGCTGGAGGGTGCTGGAAGAACTGGTCCCCGGCGAACTTCGCCGGGCTCGTGCGAGTGCTGGCCTCCTCCTCGGAGCGCTCTGATGATCGGAGAGGAACGCTGGTGCACTCCTGCGTCTGCTGCGGTGCTCCGATGACCCGACCGAGCCCTGGAAGGCTCCGGCGAGGTCGGCGGAGGAACGTCTCCTGGCTCGAACGGGAGAACCTCAGATGGTCCTCGTAATACCTGCAAAATAGGTCCAGAAGACTAGCGGGTCGAGGGCAAACTGCCTCGACCCGGTTAGGCGGGGTGAAGATGATCGGAGGGTCGAGATGGGTGAGCTCCGGCGAGGTGGGGACGGGGTGAGCTCGAACCCCAGCTCCTGTGCGAGCTGGGTTGGATGGAGGTATGGAGAAGGTGCGCGGGAGGAAGGCGGAGGCTGTGGCGAAGCCTGATGGTCGAACGGTGGTCGAACGTGATCGGAATCGGCGGAGAACGGCGGCGGAACGAAATGGGGGAAATCGGAAATTAGAGAAAAAGAAAGAACTACAGGTCTACCTGGGTGAAGGAATGGGCTGTGGTCGAGCTTGCGCAGCTCTGGGTCTTCGCCTCAAGGAACGCCGACGTCCGAGGCTCGAGCTCCAACTCAGAGCGGAGCACGGCGGTGATACTCGCCGGATCAGTGGTATTCTCCTCCTCGCCTCACTGCAACAGGTGGAGATGCTCGCTGTCACTCGTGCGATCACTCTGGAGCTCACAGGGAATAAGGGGAATGACCAAAGATGGAGAATTAGGGTGGCGGAGCGAAGCTTAAGTATGTTGGCGGGTCCGGGAAGAAGGGCGCGGGTAGGGCGATGTAGCGCGTGGATCCCGAGGCGAAGGCTCCGGCGAGGTTCTCGAGTATGACGTGAGCAATCCGGACCCGGGATTTGGGCAAAAAGGAGTCGGGTCTGCATGGGAAAAATCTGCGAAGATGGGTCGGGCGCAGCAGACCCGTGGGAAGTGGTCCTGGGGGGGGAGTTGACCGGGCGGTCAACATCCCCCAGGGCCAATGGGGTTCAGCCACGTGGCTGGATCTTGAGATGACAAATAAACATAGCTAGGGGCCGAATCTGCAAAAACTCAAAATATGAAATATTTTTATTTTATTTTTTCTATTTGTTGGTGATTTTTAATTAATTTTTGGAAATAAAAACAAGGTATTTACATTATATAACTATATATAGGTATATATACAATATGTAGGCTTTTGATTTTTGATTTTTAATTATTATTTTTGTACAATTTTATTCCTATTTTATATTTTATTTATTTATAGTATAAAATAAGTAATAAAAGGATGTTTTTATTTGATTTTTATTATTTATTTACATAGGTAAAATAAATAGTTATGTACAACTATATACATGGTATATGTACAATGTATTTTTGTACTTTTAATTTTCCTATTTTTATTTTGTTTTGGTTTTGATTCTTTTTATTTTATTTATTTACAATATATAACATAGAGTATTTACAAAAAAGTTTAAGAATTAATTTTATTTATTTTCAAGGCTAAATAAATACATAGATGTGGTATATGTACATGAGGAAAGGGATATTTTTGATCTTTTTGATTTTTAACTTTTTATTTTGTTTTTATCTTTTATAAATATATACAAGTATTTACAAGCATATTTTTGGGTGAGGAAAACATTTTTATTTATTTACACTAATATTTACACATGAGCCCCTATCTCCCTCTACTTTGGCTTTTATGCGGTCAGGCCCATGCTGAGCCCTCCCTTGGGTTAGGTTGCTCAATATTTATTCTAAATATTTCCCTCTTTTTCTTTTTAATCTTTATTCTTTTATTTTTGCACAAAAACATGCTAATTATAGATTTTTACATAATGCATGCTTTTGGTAATTATTCCTATTTACATATATCTACATGCATTTGCAAAGGTTTTTGTAGCTAAAATATAAGAATAAAGAGTGATGAATGGGTATTCATCACCCCCCTATACTTAACTTTGCTAGTCCCTTAGCAAACACTTATTTGAAAAAGAAGTAAAAGAAAGAAAAAGAAAAAGAGGATGCACATGGATCAAGGTTGATTATTAAACTTGCCTTCATTAAATTGGGGTATGGAGCTCGATCAGATCTTTGGATTATTAATGTGTCGGAACCTTATTCAGACTTAAACTTAAAACTCAACAGCCTCCAAGTTCCACTAATCTATAACCAAGACTCCTCAATGCTCCAGTTCAGAACAAGTCATCAATCACAAACCCTGAAGACCATGAATCTTTTCTTGTCCTGTGAATGTGAAGTCTAAGCTCTCCACCTCAGAAATGGCAACTTGACAACACTCCCTAACAAGGTAACTCTATGACCTCAATCTGGCCACTCTTTCCTCGAGGAGCGGGGTATTCCCTTCTAAGTTCAAGTTCAACCAGCTCAAGAAGAGGGGGAAGAAGAGAATGGGTCAAGGCCAGTGTAGCCAAGTACCCTTGGGAGCTTGACCAGTGTAGCCAAGTCTCCCTGCTGCAAGCTACAACAGGTGGATCATGAAACCAAGCTTTGCTTATTGCACTCTATATACATACTCCGGTGGGATTATCATTTTCTATCAGACCCACCACTTTTTTGGAGTTCTTTTCTTTTTGCACATTTTTTTTCAAGTGCATCTATACAACATATACATGTCCAGCATATATCCAAGGAGTTTTTCCTCTTGAGCCAGTAGACTATCCCTCTTTTGAAGCTTTATTGCAACCCACAACTCCCGTCGTTAGACCTCATGGCAACCAGACCAAGTTGAGACGCATTTCCTTCACTAAAAGAAGAAGAGAGGTTCCGCCTAGAAGTACTACCCTCATATGCTACCCCAAGTCAAGGAAGACTGCCTCCTCACCACCTCATCCGTAGAGAGCTCGGTGCATAGTGCTGGTGTCCAAGTAAAGCCACAATCTATATGAGTCATGTGTTGTTGTTAAGTGCTCTACTTAGGATCATTGAGATGACATATGACCATAGCCTAGTGGACTCAAAGAATTAAGTCACCATGGACCTGAAAAGCCTTAAACCTAAGCCCTCTAAGGTTCCTCTTAGAAAAGGTGGATTAAAATCTTAATCAAGCTCCATTTCTCAATTTGATTCCAGGCTAGTTTAAATGTCAACTATCATCCAAAAAAAACTATATACATATGTACAAAAAGATGCTTATTTACACAAACTTTTATAATCATGCAAAATTTTTGAAAAATGTTTTGAAATCATGAATGAATGATGCATGAAGTGCAAGTTTTGCAAAAAGATATTTACACACATTTACACAAGATTTTTGCAAACTTTTGATTTTCAAAATATTTTGGAAAAATTTTTGTACTATATACATAATTTTGATACAAAAATATTTACACAAGCTTTACACAAAAGATTTTTGAAATCATTTTTACAAAAATAATTTGTACACTAGCTATGTATGTGCAAATAAAAGAAGATTATGTACATGAAAATTTTTAATTTTTTGTGGTTTTTAGCCATTTTATTTATTAACACACTCACACAAAGTACGAGTTATGGCTAAAGTATATATGAAATATATACACACCCCCCTATACTTAGCTCGAACGATGTCCTCAGAGTCAAGAGCGATGAAGAAGACATAACTCGTGCTAGGTATAGGAAAGTGAAAAGGAAAGCTATACAAAAAGGAAATGAAAAGTCAAGAGGGACCCAGGTCTCCCCCCTATACTTAGGATCAAGTAATCCTAAGTATAGCATGCTGTATACTAAGGGAAAACCTGAGTGCAGTATGTACAGGGTCTACCCCCCCTATACTTAGGGTGAAATATCCCTAAGTATAGGCAGCAAAAACAGGGGTAGACAGGAACAAAAGAAATACCCGAAAGGCCTCACATTCCCCCTATACTTAGGGTAAAGTGCACCCTAAGTATAGCATAATCACAAGATGAAGGAAGGGATGTGGGACTAAAGAATGTGATGATATGGACATCTGGATCTATACAAGGCGGAAGATCAGTGAGACTCATGCGTGAGATGCATTAGATGTGAGTCAAAGACCACATCTCACGCAAAATGAATAGGGGCAAGATCAACGACCCGCGACTCATGATCTAGAAATGGTTTGAGCCGCTGGCCGTTCACTCGAAAGGTACTCTCAGAAGACAACTCAGATATGTCGATGCTACCGTTGTCGTATACCTTTCTAACCAGATAAGGTCCCTTCCATTTGCTCTGTAGCTTCCCTGGAAATAATCGTAGCCTCGCATCAAACAGCCATACTCTCTGTCCAATCTCAAAATGCTTGTGGCTGATATGAGAATCATGCCACTCCTTGACTTTCTCCTTATAATGTAGGCTGCTTGAGAAAGCTGCATCTCTAAGCTCCTCCAGGGCAGCTAGCTCTGCCCTTCTCTGGTCTCCCATACCATCTGGATCAATGATAATATCTGTGACTGCCCAAAGTGACTTGTGCCTCAGCTCAACAGGTAAATGGCATGGCATGCCATATACGAGGCGAAAGGGAGATGTGCCCAAAGGTGTCTTGAAAGACGTCCTATATGCCCACAAGACCGAGTCCAAAAGCTGTGACCAATCCTTTCAGTCAGGGCGGACGACTTTCTGCAGAATAGTCTTGATCTCCCTATTCGACACTTCGGCTAGACCATTCGTCTGTGGATGGTAAGGTGTAGCAACACGATGATCTATGCCGAACTCGCTAGCAAGTGCCTTCACCTGGTCGTTGATGAAGTGAGATCCCCCATCAGAAATCAGAACTCGTGGAACCCCGAACCGCGTGATGATGTGCTTCCTCAAAAATCTGCAAACGGTCCTCGCATCAGCGGCTCGGGCAGGGATAGCCTCCACTCAACGACTTACATAATCAACGGCCAACAGAATATAGTCAAATCCCTGACTCTTAGGGAATGGACCCATGAAATCGATGCCCCATGCGTCAAAAACCTCACAAAAGTGAATGGGCTGCATCGGCATCATATCACGCTGTCCACAAGTGCCCATCCTCTGACAGTCAGTACACCTCTTCACGAACTCATCTGAGTCCTTGAAGAGGGTAGGCCACCACAAGCCGGATTGAAGCACTTTCTGTGCCGTTCTCCTCCTAGAATGATGTCCTCCCGCCTCAAGCTTGTGGCAGTAGGTGAGGACGCTATGGTGTTCCTCCTGAGGAATACACCGACGCCAGACGCTGTCCCCTCCTTCGTGGTAAAGGATGGGATCCTCCCAATGGTAGGACTTGGCCTTCGCGAGGAAGGTCTCAAGCCTCTGCCTGGGCCAATCTTGTGGGACTTTCCCAGCAACGAGAAAGTTCACAATATCGGCGTACCATGGGAGTGAGGCGATAGCAAGGATCGCCTCATCTGGGAAGGTATCTCTAATAGGATCAATCTGCTCAGAATCCTCAGGCTGCTCTAGTCGGGAGAGATGATCCGCCACCACATTCTTGACTCCAGGCTTATCCTTAATCTCAATGTCGAACTCCTGGAGTAGAAGGATCCATCTAGTCAGCCTGGCCTTGGCATCCTTCTTTGCCATGAGGTACCTGATGGCGGTGTGATCTGTAAACAACGTCACTCTAGATCCAATGATATACGATCTGAACTTATCTAGGGCGAGCACTACGGCTAGCATCTCCTTCTCTGTGACTGTGTAATTCCGCTGGGCGAAATCCAATGTGCGGCTAGCATAGTGTATGGCAAATGGAACTCCATCCCTCCTCTGTCCCAGCACTGCCCCTACGGCAAAATCGGAGGCATCCGTCATGATCTCGAATGGGAGAGACCAATCAGGCGGCTGGAGGACAGGAGCCTCTATGACACACTGCTGGAGAGTCGCAAACGACGAAAGACACTTGTCATCGACAAGGAACTCGGGGTCTTTCGTCAAGAGGTCAGTCAACGATCGGGCAATCCTGCTGAAATCCTGAATAAATCTCCTATAAAATCCAACGTGCCCCAGGAATGACCGTAGCTGCCTCAGATTGGACGGCGGTGCGAGTTTCCTAATGACATCAACCTTGGCCAGATCAACCTCCATGCCCCTGTTGGAGATGATGTGGCCAAGCACCGTCCCTTGAGTCACCATGAAGTGACTCTTCTCCCAAGATAACACCAAATGATACTCAATACATCGCTGGAGTACTCGGTCTAGGCAGTCAAGACAGGAGTCGAATCCGTCGCCGTAGACCGAGAAATCGTCCATGAAGACCTCCAAACACTCCCCTACCATGTCCGAGAAGATCGACTGCATGCATCTCTGAAAAGTCGCAGGGGCATTGCATAGCCCAAATGGCATGCGTCGAAAAGCATATGTGCCGAAGGGACAGGTAAAGGTGGTCTTCTCCTGATCCTCAGGAGTGATGGCCACTTGGTTGTAGCCCGAGTACCCATCCAGGAAGCAATAATGGCTCTTCCCTGCCAGTCTCTCAATGATCTGGTCAATAAAAGGCAGGGGGAAATGGTCCTTCTTGGTGGCCTGGTTGAGTCTCCTGTAGTCAACACAGACCCTCCAAGAGATGGGTACGCGTGTAGCAATCTCCTCTCCCGACTCACTGATCACAGTCGTGATGCCCGTCTTCTTGGGCACCACATGCAAGGGGCTGACCCACTTGGAGTCGGAAATGGGATAAATAAAATCTGCGCTCCACCATTTTGATATTTCCTTCATCACAACCTCTCTCAGGTTGGGGTTCAGTCGCCGCTGGAACTCACACGACGGCTTCGCCCCCTCCTCGAGATAGATATGGTGGGAGCACACTGATGGACTAATCCCATAGAGATCTGCTACGCTCCATCCGATCGCCTTGCGGTTCTTTTCAAGAACCCCCATCAAACGGGATTCCTGCTCTCCAGTCAACTTTACGGAGATGATGACTGGGTACATCTCTGGCTCGCCCGCAAGGAATCGATACTTCAGCGAAGTAGGGAGCGGCTTCATCTCTGGAATGCTAGGTGCTGGCAAATCTGGCTGTGGAAGAAACTGAGTGAAAGCTGCTAAGTCTGCCAAATCTGCCTGGGAAAGTGAAAGCGTACTCTCGCAAACTGGATCGGGAGAAGGCTGCTCAACTGCACTGTCTCTGGTCTGCTCTACATCTACCTCCTCCTCATCTGTAGGCTCAGGTGGAATCAGGTCTGGCATCTGATCATCACAATCGGCCCAATCAGACTCTGAATCCGAGCGATCTGTATCAACCGCGGTGGCATCAGTACCACCGTAAAGCAAGGTGGCCTCAGCACCACCATCACTGGAATCCGTGTAGCGATCAAGGACCGGCTCTGCTGCCTCTGTAGTATCCTGAACCAGGGCTGTGCTCTCCAGACTCTCCTCTGCTATCATCTCGGCATCAGCTGTATCTGAATATGAGAGGATGGTCTGTGCTGCAGGATCTGCCCAAGCTGCCTCATCATCTGTGATCACAAAATCACAGTCCTGGTGGATGTCTGGCTCTGCGTCTGTCAGCTGCTCTGAATCTGTACTCGCATCTGAGCGGGCTCTCTCTAGCTCTGTAGTCCTCGACCGTCTCTATTTGTATACTCTCGCCCTCGACGCGAAAGTACACCTTCCCGCTATCATGATCAGTCACCGCCTTGGCTGTGGCCAAGAATGGACGACCGAGGATGATGGGGGTATCAGCCACTAATTTAGGGATCTCCATGTCCAACACTACGAAGTCCACGGGGAATTTCAGGCCCTGAATTGTGACGATAACGTCTCATAATAACCCCTTCAGCCTCTTGACAGATCGATCAGCGAACCTGAAGGACTGTCCTGCTCTGTCGAAGAGTGCCCAACTCGAAGCGGTCGAGAAGGGCTGCCGGAAGAAGGTTGATCGACGATCCGCCATGTAGTAGAGTACGGTCGAACCTCTGCTCACTAATCTGGCATCTGACATACGGGGCCCCTGAATCCGGCCTCTTGGCTGGCAGTCGGTTATGGATCGCAAAACACGTGGCTTTCGTCAGCACATGTATCTCTGAAGTGTGGTTTCCTCCTCCTCCTCCTGACTGTAGTCCTGTCTCTCAAAGAACGCTGGAGCAGGGGGATGTGCTGTAAAGCCTCCTGGAGGGTCAGCTGGATGTGGAATCGATCGATCATGCTCTGGCTGAACTCCTCAAGCTCTCTCTTTTTTGGATTTCTTTTTTCTTCCCCTTCCCCATCTGAAGGGCTCTAGGGAAGGGGATCACAGGGTCCTTCGCAGATGAAGGACTAGGAAAAGGCCTAGACGGTTTGATGACCGGATCCACACATACATCATGCACCATAGTGGGATCAGAAGAAACTAAACCTTTTCCTTTCTTCAAACCAAAGTCTTGAGATACATCAAAGCGAGGGAAGACAACATCTCTCTCCATACAAACACCGGTGGCCTCAGTACCACCATGGGCTGGCTCTGCTGCTGCTGCTGGTAGACGTCTCGCGGCCTCAGTACCGCGGGCTGGCTCGGCTATCCTGGTGGCGTCAGTACCACCTCCTCGATCTGGTGAAGCGGCGGCCTCAGTACCGCCAGTGGGATCAGCATCCTTGGTGGCCTCAGTGCCACCGTCATCATCTGGAGCGGCCTCAGTACCGCTCTCCTCCTTCTCATGTGGCGCCTCTGAAGTATCCTCATGGTGAAGCTCAGATGAGGCGCCGTCGCCTGCTTGGGTCCTACCGCTCCTAAGTGTGACAAAATCAGCATCAAATAGATCCGAAGATGTATCAACAAATGGGTCAGTAGGAGTGGCAAACTCAGTATGTACTACCTGCTCAGATTTCCTCTTGAGGTTATTCGGATTCGGCTCAATCTGGGCTGGAATGGCGGCCTTCCTTATCACCAAGTCCCGCATCTCCTGGCGGAACTCGTCCATCTCCCGTCTGAATGTGGCCTGCTGGTGGTAAGAGGGGTATGAGGAAGGGTGCTGCTGCTGAACTGGGTGAGCCTGCTGCTCACGTCTCCACGACTGTCCCTGCTGATGATAGGGACGAGGACCGAAGGATGATGGCTGGTGCTGCTGATATGCTGGGGGCTGTGGCTAGTGATCTCTCTGCTGGGAGTACTGCCCTCCCTGTCCTGACGGCTGCTGCTGGGGCTGGGCACCACCACTCCCCCACCTGAATCGGGGATGGTCTCGTCGGATCCCAGGCTGGGGGCGGTCATACCAAATCCCGTTGACATCCATCAACGGCTCGACATCGTAGGGGGCTGGCGGGAGTACTGCCAGAGGCTGGTCCGGCTGGTAAACCACCATCTGCATCTCTGGAGATGGTGGGGACTGGTAAGTGGGCTGCGGCTGCTGGTCGGCTCCGCCTGTACAAGGTGAACCTGTCTAGGCTGCACAGGGGTGCTGGAGCGCTGGGACGAGCTGTTGCTGCCGGAGTCGCCTCGCGACTGAAGACGGGGCTGAGGAGCCGTCTGTGCCTCCTGGAGACACATGAGCTGTGTCTTCATGTCGCTCAAAACCTGTGCCATCTGTTCCATCTGAGTGATGCTCTGGCACTGCTTCTTCTCAATCAGCTCCATGCGGTCCAACTTCTCGCTAATAATGCCCATGTCCGCAGCTGTCGACTCTGCCTGTGCTGCTGCGGCTGCGGACGAACTAGATGGGCCTGCATCTACCCGTGCTATCCACTGGTACTGCACGGGTCCTGGCTACTGTGGCTGGGTCTTCTGAGTATACAACCTGGTCTGGGACATCACCATGTAGTTTTCGGCCATCTCCTCGTAGATGGCCCAGACCTGGTCGTGGTCCTTGGCAAAGTAGGACCCGCCGCAAGAAGCGTTCACCAGACCCTGAAGCTCTGGCGTCAACCCGCTGAAAAAGCTCTGAACCAAGTTCGGCTTGGAGATGTCGTGGTGCGGGCATCGGTCTAGGAGCTCTCGGAACCTCTCCCATGCCTCGTGAAACTGCTCGTTGGGGAACATGGAGAAGTTGCTGATCAGGGCCCTCGCTGCATTCGTCCGCCCAAGTGGATAGTACTTGTTCAAGTACTCGGTGCGGAGCTGCTCCCAGGTGTAGACAAACCTCCCAAGATGCTTCAGCCAGGTGGCTGCTCTATCTTCCAGTGAAAAAGGGAAGGCTATCATCCGGATCGTGTCCTGGTCCACATGGCGATTGTGGACAGTGCTGCAGATCATCAGGAACTCCTGGAGGTGGAGGTGGGGCTCCTCAGTGGCAAGTCCGTGGAAGCGGGGTAGCATCTGCAAGGTGTTCGGGGGGGAACTTGAAATCCCCCACGATCGCCGGCACCACTACCCAGTGATGCATCAGAGTAGATCCGGGATTGTGTAAATCCCGCATCGGTCGTGGTGGTCCTCCTGCCGCGGCGCCTCCCGCTGCGGCGGCTGCGGCTGCTGCTGCGGCTGCCGCGGCTGCTGCTGCGGCTGCCGCGGCTCGTGCCTCTGCATCAGGTATCTCCTCAGGCTCGCTCTGTTGGTCTCGCTCTGCTCTGAGCCTCTCCATCTCTCGCCTCATCTCTATCATGAACGCCCCCTGATCGCGTAACTGCTGTTGGACTGTCTCAAGTGATGCGATCAGGGTGGAGTTGATCGCTCCCTGGTCAAGTACAAAGTGCTCAGGCTGACGGGAGTGATCATCGGAACTGCCGGCTCCGGCCATAGCGACGTCTGCAAAATCAAACGAGCCCAACTCAGGTGCTGTCAAATCAATCAGTCTCTCCTCGGGCTCGTGTCTCTCAGGTAGAACAGAAAGGGGGTCGAGGGGGAACAGGGTGGAATCGTACTCGGGCTCGGAGAGCGGGTCTGAGCTCTCGCGAGCCAACCTAGATGATGAGGTAGACGTGCCTGAAAGCGATGCAGCCAGAGGCTGCCTAAGAGACCGTCTACCCATCATCTTGATCTGGCGAGTAAGGCGGATGAGATCTGGAGCAACTATGATCACAAATAAACCCCCGGTTCACCAACGCAACGCGAGCTGAAGACCGTGAAAGTTCGGTCAATTTATCTTGTCAATTTTATTTGGTGAACACACAAAATATCAGAGCGCTTACGTGACCTGTTAGGATATCCGATGCTAACCCACCCGACTGGCCCGCACGGAAAAGTCGGTAATCAGTCGGGTCTAGCACCGGGGGGCTCTACCTAGGGTGCGGGTCACTCTCTCGCGCATCCAAACCATACAATGAGGGGGTTGCTCTCCCCAAGACAAAGTTTTTAGGGTGAGCGGATTTTAAGATCAATAGTATTAGCCAGTCCCAATTTTATGGTTTCACTTTTTTAGTATTTTTCAAATGAAAGCAAATGGCCTAACGAATTTTTCGGTTCTCCTGGTTATTAAGTCAAAACAGGGGGGAGAAGACGAAAAAGCCGATGCACGATAAATCAATGATGCATGCTGAGTAAGAAATGCGTACCTTGCCTCCAGCACTCTACATGCAATATGATCCGCGCATAAAAGTAAAGACAGAAAGAAAACTACCTAAATGATGCAACGGGAAAACCGAGTCCTAGATGAGCAATTTCTAGCGAAGAACCGTCTAACCGGTCACCGACCTCCAAGCCAAAGAGTCCGGTCTTGGCCCGTCCCTCCTCTGTCCGACAAATCGGGGGTAGGAGTAAGCGCTTTACAGGACGGGCTGCGGCACGTAGGCTACGAAGGCAAATAAATCAGTTATTTTTATTAGTGATTTTTAAGTAGGTCCAATTATCGATCTATGGGAACAGATAAGCAGTTAGGTGTGTGGATCCTACTAATTACGGCACAATCACCAGAAATTCCTAAGTCTAGGGGCTCGAGCAAAAACCACGTAAACACCGGAAAAAGGCAGAAAGAAGAGGAAAAGAAAGCCGCGTAAAAACCGCGAAAAACCGCTAAGGTCCTAAGGGTCCCCCGAGCACACCGGTGCTCGGCGAAACATACCCGCTAAGCAAGTCCACATAGGTCCAAGTCCAAGTCCTGTATTATTACAATAATAATGAAATGAAAATAAAAATCTACTCTAATCCACACCCACTCAACTCTCTCTCACTCTCTCCTGCGGCTCCGCGAAGAAAAGAGCCGCCTCCGAATCCTGCGGTTGCTTCGGCTTCTCGAGAGTAGCCGCCTCGGTCCTCGGGCCCTCACAAGAGAAAACAGAGTGGTCAGAACTAATAATCAAATAATAATAAAAGAAAAATAAAAGGAAATGAAAATAAAAGGGTATATATGCAAAAATGTAAAATAAAATAAACACAAAAAAGAAAACAAAAACAAAAATAAAAGAAAAAGAAAATAAAGTGAAAATAAAATATAGACAAAAAGCCACGAAGAGTCGCGAGCTCTGGAAGAGCCGCGAAAAGCCGCGGAAAAATCAAAAATGAAAAATAAAAAGAACTACTAAGCCGTGCTCCCCGGCAACGGTGCCATTCTGATGACCGTCTAAATGACCAAGGCAAAGGTGTCTAAACGGTCGTTGAGACCTCAATCACTCAGACTCGGGTCAACAAGAAAAATGAACCACTCAATACAAATAAAATCAATCAGAACAAGAAAGCGGTCCTGCTATGTGATTAACCTGGCATAGCTCCCAGGGTCGAACTCAAGGAGCACGGATTGGCCGAAGGCCTACGAAGTAGTAAAAAACAAATAAAATAAAAGAGGAAAATGTTTTTAGTGGTTTTTAATTATTTTTATATTTTTTTTGGATTTTTAATATGTAAAGAAAATAATAAAAACAAAAACAATCACACTTTGACAAATTATTTAAGGCATCAAAATTCAACCAAAATCAAAATAAAAATATTTTTATGTGTTTTATAGCTTTTATGTTTTTGGTGAATTTTTGATAATTTTGTGATGTTTATTTTATTTTATAAAAATCAAAAAGTGGCTATAAACAGTGACACTCTCCAGCCAGGCCAAAAGTCCCTAGATAAAATATCTAAGGCCTTAAATGATATGGAGGTAATTTTCCTATAAAGTAAATAAAACAAGGAAAATTCAGACACCAATTTTATTATTTTTGGATTTTTAATGAATTTATTAGAATTTTTATGGGTTTTTTGGTGTTTTTAAGTTTTTAAGGTTTTTAAGCAATGAAAAATAGCCAAAATTGGCTAGAAAATCAAAGAACACAAACTAAATAGTAGCTAATTTTTAGGGAATTTTTAGGGGAGTTTTTATATTTTTTTGTAATTTTTCAATCTAGACAGTAGCAAAAACTAAGGTTTTTGAATTTTTAAAAATAGCAAACACAATAAAAAATGTCCTCAAAAATTCACAAAATCCTACACCATGGCAGGAGCCATGTGTCAAATTTTCATCGAATTTGGAGGTGATTTGATATTTTATTCAAAAATCAAAAGAGGGTACTGTGCACAGGGACTAGAATGCAAATACCCAAAGTTCTGGGGGTCCAGGTGCAAAATACCCAGCAAAACACGCGCCAAGCGTGTGCCTGGGGCACTCAGGGACCTATATGTAAGAAAAATAAGTCCCGAGGACCTATTGGTAACACGTACCAAAAGTCCAAGGGGCTCAGTTGCAAATAACCCAAGATATCACACACATGCGAAATTAAACCATTCACAGGGGCATAAATGCAATTAACTAAAAAGTTTCATTCATTAATAAACATCCAGAACTACAAGGGCATAGATTGCAAATACACCAACAAAACACGTGACGAAGCACATGGCTCACAACAGGCAGGGGTATAAGTGCAAATATCTAAAGCGCAGGGTCCTCTATGCAATTAAACCTAAAACTAAACAACGTATTTAAATATTTACAGGACTCAAACGAAATAAAACAGAGATAAGGGCCTAAGGGTAAATTACCCTTTATTAACCGGAGCGGCTGGATGGCTGCCACGTGTAGATCGGACGGTCCGAATGGGGGCTGCTCTCAACACAGGTGCTGCTCTGGTCTATCCAACGGTCCAGGCCAGGACACGTGTGGATCTAACGGTCCGGATCAGGTGCCTCAGATCTGACGTCCACGGGCGCTCCAGGAACCAATGGTCAGGATGGTGTCTGGAGCTGAGGGCTAATCCGACGACGCTGGAGGGTGCTGGAAGAACTGGTCCCCGGCGAACTTCGCCGGGCTCGTGGGAGTGCTGGCCTCCTCCTCGGAGCGCTCTGATGATCGGAGAGGAACGCTGGTGCACTCCTGCGTCTGCTGCGGTGCTCCGATGACCCGACCGAGCCCTGGAAGGCTCCGGCGAGGTCGGCGGAGGAACGTCTCCTGGCTCGAACGGGAGAACCTCAGATGGTCCTCGTAATACCTGCAAAATAGGTCCAGAAGACTCGCGGGTCGAGGGCAAACTGCCTCGACCCGGTTAGGCAGGGTGAAGATGATCGGAGGGTCGAGATGGGTGAGCTCCGGCGAGGTGGGGACGGGGTGAGCTCGAACCCCAGCTCCTGTGCGAGTTGGGTTGGATGGAGGTATGGAGAAGGTGCGCGGGAGGAAGGCGGAGGCTATGGCGAAGCCTGATGGTCGAACGGTGGTCGGACGTGATCGGAATCGACGGAGAACGGCGGCGGAACGAAATGGGGGAAATCGGAAATTAGAGAAAAAGAAAGAACTACAGGTCTACCTGGGTGAAGGAATGGGCTGTGGTCGAGCTTGCGCAGCTCTGGGTCTTCGCCTCAAGGAACGCCGACGTCCGAGGCTCGAGCTCCAACTCAGGGCGGAGCACGGCGGTGATACTCGCCGGATCAGTGGTATCCTCCTCCTCGCCTCGCTGCAACAGGTGGAGACGCTCGCTGTCACTCGTGCGATCACTCTGGAGCTCACAGGGAATAAGGGGAATGACCAAAGATGGAGAATTAGGGTGGCGGAGCGAAGCTTAAGTATGCTGGCAGGTCCGGGAAGAAGGGCGCGGGTAGGGCGATGTAGCGCGTGGATCCCGAGGCGAAGGCTCCGGCGAGGTTCTCGGGTATGACGTGAGCAATCCAGACCCGGGGTTTGGGCAAAAAGGAGTCGGGGTCTGCATGGGAAAAATCCGCGAAGATGGGTCGGGCGCAGCAGATCCGTGGGAAGTGGTCCTGGGGGGGGAGTTGACCGGGCGGTCAACATCCCCCAGGGCCAATGGGGTTCGGCCACGTGGCTGGATCTTGAGATGACAAATAAACATAGCTAGGGGCCGAATCTGCAAAAACTCAAAATATGAAATATTTTTATTTTATTTTTTTTCTATTTTTGGTGATTTTTAATTAATTTTTGGAAATAAAAACAAGGTATTTACATTATATAGCTATATATAGGTATATATACAATATGTAGGCTTTTGATTTTTTATTTTTAATTATTATTTTTATACAATTTTATTCCTATTTTATATTTTATTTATTTATAGTATAAAATAAGGAATAAAAGGATGTTTTTATTTGATTTTTATTATTTATTTACATAGGTAAAATAAATAGTTATGTACAACTATATACATGGTATATGTACAATGTATTTTTGTACTTTTAATTTTTATATTTTTATTTTGTTTTGGTTTTGATTCTTTTTATTTTATTTATTTACAATATATAACATAGAGTATTTACAAAAAAGTTTAAGAATTAATTTTATTTATTTTCAAGGTTAAATAAATACATAGATGTGGTATATATACATGAGGAAAGGGATATTTTTGATCTTTTTGATTTTTAACTTTTTTATTTTGTTTTTATCTTTTATAAATATATACAAGTATTTACAAGCATATTTTTGGGTGAGGAAAACATTTTTATTTATTTACACTAATATTTACACATGAGCCCCTATCTCCCTCTACTTTGGCTTTTATGCGGTCAGGCCCATGCTGAGCCCTCCCTTGGGTTAGGTTGCTCAATATTTATTCTAAATATTTCCCTCTTTTTCTTTTTAATCTTTATTCTTTTTTTTTGCACAAAAACATGCTAATTATAGATTTTTACATAATGCATGCTTTTGGTAATTATTCCTATTTACATATATCTACATGCATTTGCAAAGGTTTTTGTAGCTAAAATATAAGAATAAAGAGTGATGAATGGGTATTCATCATTCCTCCTCCGTCGATCATTGAAACCTCTTCATCTCAGCCATTGTTGCGTTCAGTAGCTTCACTATACAACCAAGGATCTCCACCTCAAGCCGAGCATCATTTTTGTGCAGGTTTCAGTGCCTAGTAATAACTGGAACACGATATCGAATCCTAACTTAGTGCTCCAGGTGCCAAGAGCTCTAGAGTTCGTCCAATGGACCTCGGGCAAACTTTGAGCCATCCTGCAGACGTGGCGAGGTCCCAATAGCGTAGAGGACCTGGCGACGAAGCAAATGGTCATCAGAGTAGGCTGGAATCGTTGATCGAAGCTTGCCATCTTACATGTTTTTTGGTGTTCTTGGAGGTGCCTTCGTAACCGTCTTATAAAGGAGCGCCTTCAGTTCTAATCCTAGTCTTCGGATCCATAGTGAAACGATGTGTTCTAGGGCCGCACGATCTTCCATGTAACACAAGGAGAAGCGCCCAATCCAAGCATTTTTGGGTAAATATATAACCCTTATGCTTTTTGTATTTGCATAAAAGACTGGTAAATATTAATAATAGTTGAAAAACTTATGTATATTTTGCAAAAGGGCGCCCACCTTTATCGCATATTGCATCGAGGTCCATGCTAGCTCACCTCACATGGCAGCGTACAAGAGGTAGGAAAATTGCAAGGAAACCCTCACTTGTACTTGTATTTATATTTAGTACTAAAAATTATAAAAATAGTGTAATATTTTGGGTATTTTTGGAAAGAGACTGCTATAATATATTTTTGTTGCAAATATGCCCCTAGTTTATTTGCATTTATATTTTGCTTAACTAGCTTCTCTGCTCTATATATTTTTGAAAAATTATGGGATGTACTTTTAAATGATGTTGATGCACTCCCATATTTTATTTATCATTTTTATTACATTTCCTAATTATTTAAATTGATTAGGAGTTATTTATTCCATGTTTGCATCTAAAATTGCAAAAAAAAACAAACTAACTTTAAAAATTCCAAAAAATTATATAATATATATTACTGTATAATATAACTCTAGATCAAAAATCACAAAAATAAAAGGAAAACACTAAATATTGAAAAGTCCTAAAAATATAATAAAAATAAAAAATCCTTTCAAAATATTTGTTTCTATTTATCATTTTTATGTATATTATTCAGTACAAATTAAAAATAATTTTGGTAATTTTGAAATATTTAATATTTTTAAAACCCAAAATAATTCAACATAATTATCTTATTTCCTATGTTGCATATTTAAATCAATTTAAAATACAAAAATATAAGAGAAAACACAAAATAAAGAATAATTATAAAAACCAAAAATGTTTTATTTTTAATTTTTTGACTATTTATAGTTATATTTGAAAATATGAATCCTATATAGTATATATACATAATATTACTCATATAGTTATTACAAATATTATTATTATTTATAAATACTTATATATGCTTTAATACCTTTAAAAATAAAAAACTATTCTTGTATATATTTCATATATATATATATATTTATTATATATATATCATATATAGTATTTATATATAAATATTATTATATACTTATTAGATCTTAAAAAGAAAAAGAAACTAACAATTGCACTATTAAAAAGAAATTCAAAATAAAAATATAAAAAATATAATATATAAAATATATAAAATTAAATATAACTAAAACCCCCGAAATTTTAAAAAGCAAAAATATACAAAATTAATTCTTGTTTATTTTTATTAATAGATAATAATTACACTATCCGGGACTTGCTCTCAGTGACTCGACCCTACACTAGTTTTCTATACACATCTTTATGTAGGGTATAATAAAGTTGATGCCTTATTTCATTATTTCATTATCATTATTTTGGATTGATTGTCTCTTTGAATTGGTTGATAGAGATTCAAGTACCGTGAGAGAGACCGATACAACAATTTCAGGATTCGACTTGTTGGAGACCGCATGCCCTCCAAGATCGAGCTTTAGGATCCTTGTCCGCCTCTCCAACAAAATGGTGTCGTTGCTGGGGAGAAACGTAGGATAGAATATTTGCAAATGTTCCCCATTCTTATTTTCTATCTTTTATTTCTTGTATTTGAATAATTATTTATCAGCTATTGACCATTTATCTTTGTTGAATCTTTGCCGGGGATTGTGTGGCGAAGGCAACTTCTTAGGAGGTTGGTGCGCTCGATCTACGTGGAAATCAACCTTTTCTTTGTAGGATGATTGGAGAGAGCAAGGAAGAGACGAAGAGAGAATAGAACAACTTTAGCACAGGATTTTATTTTATATTTACAAGAGAGAGGGAAAACATTTTATTTTGCATAATTAATTATATTAGGATATGTACATTGGACATTTTGGACATTAACACTCTCGCGGGCCTATTTTACCAAGTGTTTATTCACTTGGGGGCCCACTCGATTTTCCACATTTTCTTCGCTTTCTCACTTTTTATTTTCCCTATTTTCCACTTCTTATTATTTGTTTTTGAGTTTTGAGTTTTCTACCTTTATTTTCTTTGTTTTACGTGAATGAGCCCTTAGATTTTTAGGACTTGCTTGATCGATCAATCTAGGTCCAAACACCTAAGATCTGCATGTGCATATAGCTCTACGTTTGGACTTAGATCAAACTTAATCTGGTTCTTCACGTAATAATAATTCCTGCTTAGGGCTATTTCACCGGCTTGCATTTGCATGTAGTGTAATTTAAATTTCTTGTCTTGCATCCCACATGGAGAAAGATGGGAAGCACTGTAAGTCTTTCTGACTGAGAATGCATCATTATATACAAGGATGAGATTTCCATCCTAGTATCTCTTGCACAACTTTTCTGTCTTCTCTCCCAAGTTTATACCACCTAGGAATTTAAAGAAAATACAAAAAAATCGTTAGGTGGATTATTTTAAAAAAATACTTAAAAAAGTGAAAAATCAAAAATTAAATCAAGGGGTTGTTTAATAAACCTTGATGAAAATTAAAAGTCATAATGGACATCATTGTTTTGGATTCATAAAACCCTCATTTTTTCAGGTACATTCCAGTCTGAGTGAGGTACGACCTTAGGGAAATAGAGCCAAAAACCTAGCATGAGTATTTCCTTGTTATTGACTGGATTCACAAAGTATTGTCGCTTCTTTCATATGTGGATGAGTAGGGCCTTGCGACGATGGTGTTCTCGCCTTGTGTAGAACACCCAACCTGGTCCGAAGTATTCAGCTTTAGTCATCCCCACAGGGGATTTCTGGTGAGTTGGTGAATCCATTGCTTTGGTGTTTGTTTGGATTTAGATTCTAGGTCAAAGATCCAGTCCTACACACTTGCACCCTTTTTCATTTTATCTGTTTTCATTTCTTCTTGCCCTGCTCATTTTGAGCCTTCCATTGTTTTCCTCTTCATTTCATCTATTGTTCATCATTGTATTACATTCCTCATCTATTCTGCTTCTATCCAAGATGTTGTCTCATGGATCATTTAGTCGGGACCCCTCCGACATTCACATTGATTCCATGAACTCGACATATTCAATAATTTGATGCATCCCCAAAAACATCATTCGATTCTTGCGACCCGATCTCCAGACTCCTCGACTTCTTCCTCTATTCAAATAAACCAAGATCACTCTTGTCCCCTTATTTGCCCCTTGTGGATGGAGATCGATTTCAGTTCTTATCAAATGCTCTATTCACACACATAGTGGATATAGATCCCTATAGTCTATGGATAGTTTGAGTTGAAACCTCAATTTTTGGCTCTTCTTTCTTCTTTCTACAAGAACACCTACAAAGAGTCCTACATCCATCTCCAACAATTCTCTCACATCTACCGCACCACTCACTACCTAACATCCCATTAGGTGTAGTCAAGATGACTGCATTCCACTTCAGCGTTCAAGAAAGGCTCTATACAGGATCAATCATTTGGGGAAGGTCGTGATGACCTGAGAGGAACTTAAATCTACATCTCCCTAGAAATACACTCCTTTAGGTTGTCCTAATTAGATGCAAGAGAGGATCAACATCTTCTCTCAAGGACCGTACGAGTCCATACATGAATACTGGGAGAGGTTTCATGATTTGCACAAGATGTGCCCCCACCATTATATTCCTCAGACCAGTCTAGTCCAACATTTCTTCGGGGGGGAGACTCCAGAAAATCAGAGGTTTGTCAATGTCATATGTGGTGGCTCATACTTTAGTGAGGATAAGGATGTTGTCAGGAGGATATTCGAAGAAATGGTCGAAGGAGAGGCCAGTTTATCCTCATTCCATGCATACCAGTAGTGCCAACCTCAAATGCACTATAAGCTAGTCAATATGGCAACATCCCATGAGCGGGATAGGGATGAGAGATCCAACCTTAACATCATCACGAGCTACCTGTCCAAGGTTGATATCATTGAGAAGCAATCATAGGACCTCAAGAAGTTGCCTTTGATCGAAGAAAAGACCCAACATTTGGACAAGCTGGATCAAATTTCCAAGAAGCTGAAGCTATTAGTCAACATCATCAATGTCGTGCAATCTGTGAGCCCATCGGCTATAACTCTCACTGATCCAAAAGAGCCATCATCACCACATCAGCCTCAACCGAGTTCGGGTCAGCCTCAAGTCTAGCATGTACATTACGTGCAGGCACCTAGCCAGTCACCTTCACAGTCATCACAACAGATCATCGTGTACCAACCAAAACCCTAGTCCCCATCATATGCAGATCCATTCTCCCACCACCTTCTAAAATTCAAGAAAGTGGATGACATCTAGAATGATGATGCATAGTTGGCCTATCCAAGAGGACATCAACATGTTCAATCCTCTGCAATCATGCCATATCACCAACCATCCGATGGGAGGTTTGTCCAGAACCATTAGCCTCTATAATAGTAGAATCTACCATGTCATAACACATGGAGACAAAATCAGAATTATCAACAGTTGTCGTACCAATAGTACCAGCTGCATTATCAGCATGTGGTTGCTCATCATAGCTAGTACTGCCCTTCTTCTCAATTTCATCAGCAACAACTCCCTCCTCACTACACTCAATATTATTCCTACCACCAGCCTCCACATTATCACTCCTAGCATGGTCAGCACATTGAATCATCTAAGGAAGCTCTCGTGAACCTCATTCTTGACTGCTTGGCCAAACTTTTCATGGGCCTAGTAGAGATGAGGAAGAAGCTCAACAACCTCATCGCCATAAAAACTCCATTCATGCATTGGTTGAGGCCAACCCCAACAATTTCAAGAGGAAAGAGAAGGTAGTTTGTGATATCATAGTCAGTCCCAAAGAGTTAGTTATTTCAGATTTTTGTGTTGTCTCATGCATTGACACTCAAGAGCGGCCAGACATTGTAGGTGTATGCTACAGTGAAGGGGAAGAATAAAGCATCTTCTAGCAAGTCGTCTTCCGCATCAGTCAGTCCAACAGTAGAGACAAGTTAGGAAGAAGATGATGGAGGAGCAACACTAGTCCACCACCACCATCAAGAGTAAAAAAGAATAAAAAAATCAGCATAAAGAAAATACCCAGAAAAGAAAAGAAGAGTTGAATCCAAGCCACACCATCCCTGGAGGAGCCACCAGCTGCAGCACTTTGAGCACACTTCGACGAAGATGTAGTCATGTGGTATATTTTTGCCTATTTAACATGATGACCCATGTTTTGGCAAACCATTTGTTCAAAATTATGTAATTAAGAGCAATGCATTTTCTCTTGTGAATATTTCTTTCTTGAAGCAATGAAAAATAACAAAAAATTAGAAATTTGAAAAATGCATTGTCTGTCCCTGACATTGTTCAAATTATCGAAAATTTTATTTTAAAAATTCCATTGATGAAGACCATGGAATACATGTCAGCTGTGAAGAAAGATTTGTAACAAACATGTACCTCTAAGCGTTAGATCCATACAAACAGAGGCATCCAGGGAGAAAACAACATATTAACCATGGCTATTGTGAATGCTATAAGTGATCTCCTGCATAAAAAGAAAGATAAGGGAGCATCTCTCTTCAAATAATAGATTTTTTATCAGACTTTCGAGTGGACTCTGCTTGATAGTTGTTTATCTATAAATCTGATGCCCTACTCACTACTTGAAGAATTTGGGCTTGGATTGCTTAAACTTACTCGGATGACCCTACATTTTGCAGATCAGTCTATCAAGCAGACCAAGGATTTATTAGAAGATGATATAGTGATTGTGTAGGACATGCATTTTCCAGTGGATTTTGTTGTCCAAGATATGGACTCTACTGCACTGTTACTCTAGACTCCCATCATTTAGGTCGGCTGCTCCTTCGAATAACTGAAGCAATTGTCGATTATGGGTCTGGGAAGATCACATTCCGCTCTTGCAGTGACAAGATCACCATGGACGTGATCAGTGAGTCGAAAGCCGCATCTAATGAAGAGAAGCTATTAACAACAAAAGATTGTGACATTGTTGATATCAATGATCAACAAATGTCTCCGATGACATTCTGACACAGGAAATCCTCTCTTCATAGGAGAACCTATAAAGCACAGCTGATCCATGCTCCATTGTCCACTAGGAGACAGAAATAAAATTAGAATTATTAATTAGCTTGTTTGAAGAGGATTCATGCCATACTGAATAAGAAGAATCCATTGCAGATATGTTCGTTCCATTTTTATCAGAGCTATTTGTGACAGAGGTGGACAACACCTCATTGAGCTAAACAAGTCATTCACCTATCAACACAGTATCAGAACTGTCCACAAAGCAGACGCAATTAATTTCCTGAAATCAAACAGCTCCTGGCATGTCTAAAGTAAGCTTTTCTTGTGGGTGAAGAATACAAGTATCTGGTCATCATCAGTTGCATGATGACCCCTGATGAGCGTAAAATTCGCCTCAATAATAGATATAAATAAGTCATAGTACAGGAGGCGAATTTGGTTCATCAAAACCATAGACTTTGAATACTGTGGAATATTTATGCTTGGCAAGTCTACCAAGGTCGAACACAGGGATACGACAGCCTAAAGTGTGTATTGAATTTGATTCATGAAGCACATAGTGATTTAAACTCAATTTCAGATCCATATGCAAATTATGATGCACTATGATATTTACAAGGTGATGCATGATGCATGCATTTTTTTATTTTGTTTTTATGCAAGTTAAAATGATGCTTGGGCAAACAATGCAAGAAAATATGCATGATGAATAAAATGCTACAATTATACCCTATAATGTGAGCAACGCAATATAGAATGAAGTTAGAGTCATTTTGAACACATCATTAAAAATCGGTCATCAAATCAAGCAAAACAAGTAGAGCATGGTCCCATTTTTCACATAAAAAATCACTTAAATTAAAACAGTGTCAAATGGAACAAGTAAATATGCTAGAATGTAGAGGACAAAATAAGGATCAAAACAACACTAAAATCATGCAATTTGGACCTACGATGCTCAAGTTATGCTAAAAACAGTTCAAGGGCATAAATGTAATAAAAATGCAAGAAAAACAAAGGATAAATATTGCATTTAGGTCCCTGGAGGGACCTAAATGCAAATAAAGAAAACTGCCTGGACCATTTTGTAAATTCTCCATTTGCGCGCAGGGGCCTTTTTGCAAATCTTCAAAACCTGGAGGGTCTCGCTGAAATTTACCCAGGCACGCACGTGAGGCACGTGCCTGGGGACCAATGTGTAAATATCGATTCTGTCAGGGTCTTCTCTGTAAATTACCCAGGCCCCACGTGTACTGCACGTAAGGACCCAGGCTCGGGAGGCGGCTCGGGCTCGGGGCCACGTGGCGGTGATCTGTGGCTGGACTTGAGGCTCGGATGACCCGAACCTGGAGGTTTGGCAGTAGGCTAGGGTCATCCCACGTGGCTGCATCAGAGCCGTCCGATCCAGCTGGATCGGACGGTACCTGTAACTTCATCTCCTCCGCGCATCGCCGGAGGAGGCGGGGCTCCGGCAAGCTGCTGCTTGCTCCGCCTCGCCTCAAAAGGTCGTCGTGAGGTCGACGGAGCTTTCTGGATATGAGGCGAAGTTCCTGGAGCAGAGACGAGGCTCCTGGGTGGATCAGACGTGCAGCTCGGTGAAGCCTCGCCGGAGGCTGGAAGCTTGAAGATGCTCAGATCCGAACTCCGGCCATTGAAGATGTGCGTCCTGCAAATGTTAACATAGCTGAAGCAGAGTGTGTTTGTGTGTTTGTGAGGTGATCGGAAGGCCGTGGAGGCGTCGAGAGGTGATGGTCGTAGCCTCTTCTCCGGCGAAGGAGGGGAAGAGGGGAGTCGGAGCGGGAGGGGCTCTGGAGAAGGGAAAGGTGGTCGGCGAAAACGAGGGTGGTCGGGCGGAGATGGTAGGTTGGTAGGATGAGGGTGACTGGGGTTTATGGAGTCGGGAAAATTAAGAAAAGAAATAACAAAACTCACCTCGCCGGAGCGAGGTGTTGGCGGAGGGAACAGCTTGGGCGGAGGACCTGGGTGGCCCTCGGGTCGTCGCCCGTGAGGCCAGCTGTAGTCCTCAGAGCTCAGTGGTGTCGGAGACACCGCGACACGGCCACTTCGGCCGTGGGTCGACACCGAACTCCAGCCATCGTTGTCTCAATGCCCCGCCCTCTCCGCTGTCACCGGAGGGGCGGGGGAGACTAGGCTAGAGCCCAAAAATGGTGGACACGACTTCTGGTGACGGGGGTGGGGGTATTATAGGTGAAGGAGGTCGGACGTTACAGAGGTGTGGGGCTACTTGAACGGGGTGTTAATGGAGAGGGGGGTTACAGCGAGGGAATTTGATGAAGGCGCGAGGATGGCGGAGGTAATGGCTTCGTGTAGGTGGCGTTATGAGCAAGAGAGGCGGTCGGAGGTGTTGGCCAGAAAAGTAAGGGGGCGAGGGATGCGCGATGAAATGGCTGGGGGCGAGGGGGGTTACGGAGGTAGAAGATGAAGGCGAGCCGTTGGATCTTGCGATCCAACTGTTAGGATAGGAGCGTAGGTGAAGGGCTCCGATTAGATCTAAGGTTTAGATCCAACGGCGGGGCGGTTGGGCGCTGATGAGCGGCTTAGATAGAGGCTTCGGTGAGATCTAACGGTGAGGGTTGACTGGGTGACATGGAGCAAGGAGAGGCGTTGGATGGTTTGAAGATCTGACGGCCGGTGTAGAGATGCGACGTGGTTGCACAGGAGGCGTAGGATGAGGGATTGATCGAGCGGCTAAGGAATAGGCGGGAGCGGATGGTCTTGATTAGATCTGGGACTCAGATCAACGGCTGAGGGGTGGAGCGGGGCGGACAGATGAGATGGGAGCGGGCTGAGAGGATCCAGCAGCTCAGGAGGCGCCGGGTGGTAGCAAGGGAAGCGGGCCACGTGGGCGGGCTGAGGGGGCGCCACGTGGCCGAATCAGATTAATTCAAAAATAAAAACAAAGAAAATTAGGAAAAAAATAGTTAGGGGTCGAATTAGGAAAAAGTCAAAACATGAAAGTTGCTCTTCTAAACGAGATCTACAACTTTCATGTTGGGCAAAAAGCCAAAAGAGGTCATCTGTACAAAAGCTATTTTTGGGGGTATTTTTAAGGGGATAAAAACACCAAGTTTGTGGTTTTGATTTGTTTTTGTATTTTTTATCTTTTTAAGGGTTAGTGAATTATAGACAACTTATCTACCTAATTTTTAGGGGTTTTTGAGTGATAAAATAATTACAGAAAAATAAGGGTAATTAAATACAGATAATTAAAGGCTAATTATACACAATATGGTACATGATAAAAATAGAGAATTAGAGGATATTTTTATTGGCTTGTTTAAGCAGGGATTTTAATAAGGAGTTTTTAGCATGATGGATACGAGATTCATCAACCCCAGATTAGGAATCTCAACTTCTTGATGTTCTAGAGAAGAACCGCAAGGCACTTGGTTGGAAAGTATCAGATCTATACAAGATAAATTCAACCTTATGTTCACACCTGATTGATGAATCGCTAAATGCATGAATTAAAATCGATCCGTTGTAGCACGAGCACTTAGCATCTCATACAGAACTGAGAAGAATCTCAGTGACAAATTTCTCAGCTTTAATTTATAATCTAGGAAGTCCAGGATCAAACACAAGGACATGAGCCATAATACAATCACTTAGGTATTTAAATATCTAGGTTAAGCGATCAATAAATTAGCTAAGTCAAAACATACAAACAATGAAGACAAACAATGCAAGGTAAATGCACATCACAAATAAATGCATGAGTTGAAATGTGATTTTTAAACAATTAACGCATGTTAGAAATTATCAACAGAATGAACATAATGATAAAATACTAACACATGTAAATTTACTCACGAATATGGACAAAGATTATTATTCAACCTTAAGCAATTATGAAATTTAGATCTAAGTCCAGTTGAGCACTTAATCAGAAATCCAATTTCATTTCATGTGATTTATAACACCAATAATATCTCTAATTAATGAATCAAACAATGAGCATCAAATAAGGGATTAAATAAAATCATAAGAAAGATAATGAAACATGGATCAAAATGCCACTGAAATCGCTTCATTTGGAGATAATATGCTCAAGTTATTCAAGTTTGAATCCAGGGGCATAAACACGATAAAAACATGAAGAAGTACTTGCATACAGGTCCCTGGAGGGACTAAAGTGTAAATACTAGAAATCAGTAGACAAAATTAATAAATACCCCCTACGCGAGGGTATAGTTGCAATTCTGGATAACCACCAGGGTGGATACATAATTTTCCCAGACCTGCACGAGCAAGGCACGTGTTCTCTAGGTTCAGTGGATGGCCTGTGGCTCGGGCCACATGACGTCATTTGGTACTTCGTCTGGTGGCTCAGTTAAGCATGAGGTTGCAGGTTCATTCTGAAGACGTGGATCAAATTGGACCGTCAGATCATCCCCAAATTGAGATGATCCGACGATGTCTGTGCTTCCTCCCCAAAAGAGAGCTGTCGTGCATGGTTGTGAGTAGATTGGGCTATGGCGAGAGCCCCAGAGCTCTGTTGTGCTCCTGGAGGCTATCTGATGGTCGACGATCGTTTGTGAAAGGCCCGCGAGCATGATGGATTGTGATGAAGGCCCGCGAACAACCGGAAGATGGAAATGGTGAGGATCTATTAGGAACAAAGCTCCAGATCAGAGCTCCTTCAAGTATTCCGATCATTGAAGAAATCTTGACCCTGCAAGCATTAGCAAATACATAGCAGAAGCAAACATGAGTGGGTGTGTGCAAATGTGAATGGAGTGAAGGGATAATCAGAGGTGAAGAAGGTGAAGCCCTATTAGGGTTCCTCCGTCATGTTTGAAGGAAGAAGTGGATGGAATTGGTAAGCATGTAGGAACGAAGAAGATAAAGAACAGAGTCTCCAGCGTGGATCAGAGATGCATGGTGAAGATCGAAACCAAGTCAAATAAGGAGTTTGATCTCATGACAAGGCAAGAAAATTGAAGGAATGTAGGAAGAACTCCTATTTATCTAACTTGTACATGAAGAATTTTTGCTTGCGGAGGTGGTTTGGCTTGGGATGAGGTCATCATGAACCTCGAGTCTTTGCTGAAACTCCCCCAGTCGTGGGGAGCAGCTCATACGGCTGGAGATGGACGTATCTAGGTAAGGCGGCCAAGGGTTGACCAAAGCATAACTCCATTGTCGCTACTAGGATCTTTAGACTCCCTGTCACGAAGTGAAGATGGTGCTAGGAGGATGCTCCTTCAAGGGGTAGACCCCCACCACACAAGGTGGTGGTGGAGTATTTGAAGAGTATAAGGTGGAGGTTGCAGGTGGTTTTCTTTGGTAGTTCTAATCTCTGCCATTGGTAGGGAAGTTAGGGTTATGGATTAATAGGTGGTTGGCAGGAGTTAGATAAGTTAGGATAATGCAAGGACGGTGGCGGTTGGTCGGGGAGTTACTCGAGATGGCCGGAAAATAGGGAGAAGATGGATTGTTTGGACAAGGAAGGCAACGACTAGAGGTTAGGGATGAAACATCAGCCGCCTGATCAAGATCAGACGGTCAGCCTTTAGGCAGAGTCGAGTGGCTGAGATCTGATCTGGAGATCAGATTAAAGGCTGAAATTAAGGCGTGTTTCAATGCTGGAGATCAGGGCAGTTAAGAAGATCAAAAGGTGGAAAGCTATACAAATGGTGTGAGGAGAGTGGGCCACGTCGCCAAAGCAGAGGGCGTCACATGGCCCAATCGTAGTTAAGATAATTTGAAATTTCAAAGATAATTCAAAAAGAATTAGTTAGGATGGAAATTAGGAAAAGTGATAAACATGAAAGTTATAGATCTCAATAAGATATACAACTTTTATGTAGAAGCCATAGAGATCATAGGTCATCTGTACATAGTTAACAATTTAATACTATTAAAACCCATATAAAGCAATTTTCTTTATTTTTCTTTTGCTTATTTTTTTGTATTTTATTTTCTTTTATATTATTTTATTTATACACAATTTTGGTCTAATTTTTATTTGATTTTTAACAAGAAATAAATACATAAAATATTACACCATAATAGAATTATATTAATATATATTAATTAGTGTTAATTATTTACAACAAAGTAATTAGTAATTACTGTTAGTTAGTCAATGAATCATATGATTAACTTAAGCAAGAGAGTTAATAATGGAGATAATGATGATAAATCTGGGATTTATCACCCCCTATACATTGGCTAAGCTCGTCCTCGAGCTAATTAATAAAGAATTAGTTAGATTAATTAGTGAATTACATGACTTGTGCTTGTGAGATTACAAGGTTTGATTGGACCTAGAACACGAGGTTGTAGGAATCCCAAAACTCTGAGTTCATCCAAGTATTAATAGAAAGAAATTCAACTCATCTAATTGTCAGACTCTCAATGTATACATAAATATAAGGAATATGACTTAGTGTTGACTACAACATGAGAGTAGAATCAAGACATCACCAAATAGTCCAATCTCAGATGCTCTCCTAAGGACCCCACCCTCAATTCTAGGGAACAAATCTAGTCTTGCCTCAATCCATCTTCTCTTTAGTTTGTCAGACTTTAAAAGTATAGATGGAGGGCCAGATAGTGGACGTTGTAGGATTGTGTACTTATTTTCTCTTCCTCTCATTAGAACAGGGATCTCTCAAGTGACAATACTCAACACAATTTTCATTTTGATTTTTTCCAATCAGTGTATCCGTCAAGAGAAGTTGGAGTCGTCTGTACTTGTTTTCCTAAGAGTACACAGGGGTGTGCCTTTTTTAGTATCTAATATACCTTCTACACCTAGACTTGTAGCATTTATGATGCAGAGCCTATTTTGGGTGCTAGATTGACTCCTGGTCCTATTAGTGAAGGTCCAAGTGGACAGTTTGAAAAATGGTTGGGAGCGCTTGCCTATGGTGGAAGCTATTTTATATTTTGACTTTGTATGGTGAGAGCTCTTCTTTCATTATTTCTTTCTTTTCTTTGTTTTTGACTAGCACTACTGCTTTTACCAAAAGATTGGAGCACGCTGATTAAGTTATTAACTAATCTCATCACACCTTGGTACTTTAGGTTATAGTTAAGAAATAGCATGAGAACATGTCCCATACTGGTTAAGATGTTGACACTCAGGTTTCATGAAGCTGTCATTAATTTTATCCCATCCTCAAGCATCATATAGATCAAGTCCAAACTCAAACTTCCAATCCTAGTCTCCTTAGTGATATCTTGACTCATCTCAATCATGAATGCAGTCGTGCATGTGAGTGATAGTCAAATTCTTTTAAGGGAGATTAAGCATGAAGTATAGCATGCCTATCTTCGAACTAGTGGAATATGAATTTTTAAGTCCAGGACCCTATTGATTAAGACATGATATCTCTAAGTCCAGGGATTCCTTAAATCAAGTGTTAAAGATCGTCTCAAGCCCTGAGTGCATAGTGAAAGTGTCAGAGAAGAATAACTAATTATTAAGTTATATTTTTTTGTTTTGTTTTTTTAAGTTATAGGATTAATTAATTAGACTCATTTACACCCTTAACTTTGAAAATAATTTTTGAAAATCTTTTGAAAACATTGTCACATATGTATAGAATTTTCCCAAATATTTTACAAAGAATTTTCAAAACAAGAAAAATCCTATTTTTCAAACCTTAAAACATTTTTCAAAATAATGTCACATAAATATGTAGGTTTTCAAAATATTTTACAAATGATTTTCCAAACATGTCACACCATATTTTTGCAAACCATGTAAAACACTTGAAAACCATGTCAAATATGTATATAATTTTCAAAAAATATTTTCAAAACATTTTCAATGATATAATACCATACCCATACCCAAAAAGATTTGGAAAAAAATGTAAAAATATGAGCTATGGCTAATGTATATATGTAATATATACTGTAGACCCCCTATACATAGCTTTGTTATGTCCTCATAGCATAAAGTGATATGAAACCGTAGCTCATGCTAAAGTATAAAGAATATACGAGAATTGATGATATAATCACAAATGCAAAAATGAATAAAAAGAATCAGTTAGTTGAATACATGGACTCGGGTCCCCCTATACTTAATCTGAGAAATAGCTTAAGTATAAAGATATGAATTAAAGCTAGTTGACCCGAGGGGAATAATCAGAATGATATGGATTCCCCCTATACTTAGGATGAAAATAAGCCTAAGTATACAGAATAGGATGCTAAGCGAAGAAGGGATCAATGTTTAGCTGAATCTTTAGATGATGAATCTCAGGAGATGATAATGGAGCATAAGATTTTGGGAGATCGAAGAATCAAACAAGATCAAACAAACCTAATTTTTCTCCAATACACACATTGAAGACCATAAATATGGTCTAATTACTTTGTCTCTTTTATCGGTGATAATACAAAATTTACATTCATTACGAGCATGCTGAATTAGGGTTTGGTCTCTATCTTTAAGGATTCATCCTCACCTCTCAATGAATGCATATATCTACAATTAAAGCAGGGTTTTCTCTCCAAAAGCAAGCTGAATTTTAGCTCCATTGTAATTACATCAACTTACATTAATAGTCCATTTTTAGATATCAGGTTATTACTTGCATTAAATCTCTAAACACATAAGTCATCGTCTACCATCTGGTCCCATTTCCATATTATCCTATGTGACAAATCATAAAAGGGAGAAATCATGTAGATGTAAAATCATGATGTCATGTTCAAGAGAAATTCTTACAGTGGTGCTAGCTCTCTTCATGCGTATGCATGATTGAATATAAAAGTTTATCTAAATGCATGCAAGTTGATGGAAATCCATACCTAATCATGCATCTATTAGCAGGAAAATATTCAATTCATTTGGGCTAAGTTGAACGTAGATTACATGCATCTCTTGAATCTTAGAGATGAGTGAATCTCATAAGTTGCAGTTAGTGTGCCCTAACTTATGAATCAAGCACTTAAGATAATACATCGAAAATAGCTCTATCAGCAATGTGCCTAGATCCTAAATTAAACATTCAAGTTGAGCCCACCCTGCATGGGTGAAACAAACTCAACACACACAGTAAATAATAAAGTCTAATGTCCAAAATCATACATCAAATATAAACAAAATAATCTTCGATTTGTCTTGAAGGCTTCTTCTGTGATTCGTTTCAGCGAGAACTCTAGCTTGAGCATCCATCCTCTACTCTTCACGAGCGTCTTTGATGAATGCCCTACCACACAAGACAAGAGTTTAGAAAATTCAAAGATTATCAAAACATATAATGCAAAAAACATCACATCATGGGATTGACCTAGATAAAACAAAAATCAACTCAACCACAATATAAAAACTAAATAATTATATTTATGAAGGCGTGTCCCCGACAACGACACCATCTGATGAATTGCTAAATGTGTGAATTAAAATCCATCCGATGTAGCACGAGTACTTAGCATCTCATATAGAACTGAGAAGAATCTCAGTGACGAAGTTCTCAGCTTTAATTTATAACCTGGGAAGTCCAGTGTCAAACACAAGGAATCGAGCCATAATGCAGTCACTTAGGTATTTAAATATCTAGGTAAGCGATTGATAAATTATCTAAGTCTAAACATACAAATAATGCAGGAAAGCAATGCAAGGTAAATGCACATCACACATACATGCATGACTTGAAATGTGATTTTTAAACAATTAATGCATGTTAGAAATTATCAACAGAATGAACAGAATGATAAAATACTAACACATGCAAATTTACTCACGAATATTCCCTAAGATGATTATTCAATCTTAAGCAAATATGAAATTTAGATCTAAGTCCAATTGAGCACTTAATCAGAAATCTAGTTTCATTTCATGTGACTTATAGCACCAATAATATCTCTAATTAATGAATCAAACAATGAGCATCAAATAAGAGATTAAATGAAATCATAAGAAAAATTATGAAACATGGATCAAAATGCCACTGAAATCGCTTCATTTGGAGATCATATGCTCAAGTTATTAAAGTTTGAATCCAGGGTCATTAACGTGATAAAACATGAAGAAATACTTACATACAAGTCCCTGGAGGACTAAAATGTAAATACAGAAATTGGTTGGCTAAATTATTAAATACCCCTACGTTGGGGTATATTTGCAATTCTAGATAACTGCTTGGGTGGATATGCAATTTGCCTAGACCCACACACGCAAGGCGCGTGCAGTCTAGGTTCAGTGGATGGCTCGTGGCTCAAGCCATGCGATGTCGTTTGGTGCTTCGGCTGGTGGCTCAGTTAAGCATGAGGCTGCAGGTTCAGTCTGAAGACGTGGATCAAGTTGGACCGTCAGATCATCCCCAAATTAAGATGATTTGATGATGCATGTGCTTCCTCTCTAAAACAACATCACCATGCGTGACTGCGAGTAGATTGGGCTCCAGTGAGAGCCCCAGAGCTCCGCTGTGCTCTTGGAGGCTATCTAATGCTAAAATAAGTCCCAAAAATGAATAAATAATGAATTAAGTAATGGAATTTTAATGTGAATTTTGGCTCTTATGTCCCCCTACTTTATTCCTTGTCGACCAAATCAATTCTTCACTTGGTCTCAGGATTTAGGGTCATAAAATACCTTTGATATTTTATTCTTTTATTTATTCTATAATTTGGCATTAAAAATAATATTTTATACAGTATTTATACGACAAAGAATGGATGTTAATTTGTACAAATTAGGACTATTTACATGCATTAGCTAGGGTTTTTAAGGCCAAAAATATAGAATAAAGATGATGAAATGGAGATTCATCACCAATCCAAATTCCTTGAGAATCTAAGTACGCATCAGGTTGATTGATGATCCACTATCAAGGAGCATTCGATCAAACTCCTGATCGAACTTCTGGCATCTGACGAGAGGGGCTCCCACATCTTTCTTTTTGGTCAGGGGATTGCTGATTACGTTTATAGTGGTCGCGGTCAGAATATGCTTCACATTTTTTTCTCTAGCTCGACACTGCTATCTCTTTGAAGTACACACTTCTTTCAACTTTTTCTTGATATTTGACATGTACCTAATGGCCTTAAGAAGAGGCATCTCAAAAATAAGATTCTGAATAATTTAGACCACATTAGGATCAGACAATGTAGTTTTTAAATTTCTATTTTTTTTGGATTTTCTCAAAGCATCTGAAAATGGAATATTTATAGAACTAAAAGTAGAAATAGTGTTCTTATTTACATCAAAATCAGTGCCCACATCTGGTTGAACGAATGGATGACTAAATTGAATGGTCATCCAAAAGAGGTGCACACCCAAAAGTTGCAAGCATGGCTCCATCAGCTAGCACTGGATCGACTGCAAATGTGGTCCTCTCCAAGGCTGGGTATGGTGTCACTTCGGTTGATGCTGCTTTCTTTTTGTTGTTTTTGATTTTATATATTTTGTTGGCTTTTTCTTTCTGGTGCTTCTCCTCTGTCTTCTTCTTCTTCCTCACTCGACCCGACTATTGGATCGGCTGATGTAGAAGAGGATGATTCACTAGGTGAAGCTTTGTTCTTCCCCTTCATTGTGGTAGTCTGTTGTAAGGTCCTATCGTTCCTGAGAGTGACAACATTATATAAAAGAGATTTTTAGCCGATAGACCCTATAAACTTTGCCAATTACCTCTACGACCTTTTGCACTAGTAATTACCCCATCGACCTTATAAATTACCCCAAAAACCCTTATGAGCTTCAAATAGATTAACCACATGATTCATGTGGCAAGAGTTGGCAAGTTTACGGGGTCGAGGGGGGCATTATGTTGTTTCAAAGGTTGTGGAGGTAATTGGCAAAGTTTATAGGGTCTGCTGGGTAAAAATACCTATATAGAAACAAATAATGCACAACTGACTATGTTAGATCAGAGAGAACATCACCGACTGCATGTTCTTTCTTCCTAAAATTATTAGGGTTGGACTCCACCCATGCCAAAATTGGTGTTTTGGCAGCGATGAGGTCATCCGGCTTATAGCTCATTTCGGCAAGGCTCTTCGCCAACTAAGTCAAGCAATACAAGGTGGGGTTCACAGTAAATCTTTGCATTTTATTTTTATTTTTATATTATTTTCATACCTTTAAAACAAAGGTATTGCACATTTTATAAGATTTTTATTGAATTAGTTATGTATTTTGTAAGTTTATATATATATATTATGCCAAGTACTATGCATTTCTCTTTGATTTTTGGCTATTATTTAGTAGATTATAATATCAAAGGAATATATTTTTTATAACATTGTTTACTATTTATTTGATTTTAAATTTAATTTTAAAGTCAAAACAACAACAATAAAACCTTTTCCCACAATTAAGTAGGGTCGACTACATGGATTCTTTGCCTCCATTTAGATCTATCTTGGGTCAATCCTGGGCTTATATACAAAAAACTAAGATCCCTTCATATAGTCTCTTTCCAACACTTCTTGGGACATCCTCGTCCTCTCTTCGTTGGCTCAACATCCCAACACTCGCATCTCCTAATTGGTGCATCCGTTGATCTTCTTTGCAAATGTACAAACCATCTTAAGCGTTTTTATCACATCTTATCCTCGATCAGAGTTACACCAACTTTCTTTCTGATTACATCATCCCAAATCCAATCTTTACGTGTGTGTCTACACATCCACCTTAGCATTTTTATTTCTACTACAACCATTCTCTGCACATGTCTATGGTTCACAGGCCTACATTCAGATCCATAGAGCATAGCATGTCTCACGATTGTTTTGTAAAACTGCCTTTAATTTTTAAAGGAATTTTCTTATCATAGAGAACAACAGAGGCTCCTCTCTACTTTAGCTAGCCTGCATTTATTCTATTAGGAGCATCTCCATCAATTTCCCCATCCTGTTGCAAAATAGATCCCAGTTATCTCAAAGAATCTCTCTTCCGAATGTTATTGTTACCAATCTTCACATCAATTCCTTCACCATTGCTTCCATCAAAGGTGCACTCCATATATTCCATCTTATCCATACTTATATGAAATCCTCTAGTCTCCAATGCATGTCTCCAGACCTCAAGCTTTTCATTTACTCTATCTCTAGTCTTGTCAAACAACACAATATCATCAACAAATAGCATACAACCACCTAACTAATCATGAATATGACTTGTCAACTCATCTATAATCAAAGTAAAATGAAATGGACTCAAAGCTGAACCTTGATGTAAATCAATGTTGATGTCAAAATAGTCAGTCTTCCCAGACGGGGTCCTTACACAAGAAAAAGCCCTATCATACATGTCCTTTATGATGTTAATGTATAGGACAGGTACTTGTCTCTTCTCCAAACACAAAAAAACGCATTTGGCGTGCACATACTTACGTGCCCTGAGCGAGCATATGTGCTCGGTTGGTCTTGGGCAAGCACAGGAGGACCACATGTGGTTGCCCATGTGGCTCTCCTGTTTGAATCCTGAGGAGCAGTCGGCTGGAGCGCGTTTACTAATTTGGGCGAGCACTTCTATTGCACATGTGCTCGCCCATATATGCTCGCCCACTTGAATTTTTATGTACGGATAATGCGAGCGCCTACAAATTTTGGGGTGAGCACATGCAGACGGATGGGCAATCACTTAAGTGTGCTCGCCCAAGTCCTTAAACAGAACGACGGGAGCCCTTTCTTCCTCATTCTCATGCATGATTGCCCCCCAAAATTCCCCTCCGACGACCCGCAAACCATCATCTCCGTCACCGGCCCCCATCCTTTGCGTGTTTCGAGTAGAAACTCATATACCCTTCAATATATTACTTCCTCCTCTCTCTTTATTTTTAAAATTTCATTAAATATTTGTCTTTTTTGAAAGATTTAGGTTTTAAATTATTGGTTTTCTTATTTGATATTTTCTATGCACCATACATATTTGAATGTTTTTTTACATGTTTAGGATAAGAGTTGAACACTATATTCTTGTTATATTTGATGTGGTTGTCTGATTTATATGTAGAATTTTATGAGTGGCAGGTATTCGATAAAATGACACAACCAATGGTAGGTCTAAAATTTGTAGAATATAAAGGATAGAAAGTCCATTAGTACATTTAAACTTGTTAGTATAGTTGATTTTTTTATAATGACTAAAATTACGATATAAGAATATCGTGCCATGATATTGTATATTTATGCTTAAATAATTCACATTAGATATAACTTGTGAATAACATTAAGTATAATTATCTCCATGCCTACAAACATCCTTTCTAGTGTGGATATGAGATATGATAAACATCCTTAATATTAATTAGATAATTTCATATAGTGTGGATATGAGATATGATAAACACCAACATTTTTCTGTGATAATTTATTATCACATTAAATTCTAGTTAATGTGATCAAGTATATCACATTAACTTATAGTTAGGTTGATGATAAGGCTAAAACACTAACCACTAATTTTTATTAAATCACACAAAATCATTCATACACAGTGCGTCCCTCCACACCGGGTGATGTGTGGCCCTGCACACCGGGAGGTGTGTGCAACACATTGGAGGATTTGATCACCTCCAACTATGTTATATTTTTTTCACAGTACTATTGGACTCACTTTGGTATGGCTTATCCCAATCCAATGGTTGTGGATTTTGATATTTGCAGGTAGAAAAATATTTTTTTACAGATACACTTCCAATACTATTGAGCTGAACCCTTTATTAGGCACTAATTTAGGATCTCATTTATCATATCCCCATTGTTAACCAACCAAATTTACTTAAATGCCCGGATAACATAAATGATTAAATATTTTAAGATTATTTTATAGTCTCATTTGTAGCACGTACAAATGTATGACGTAAAGTGATCATAAAGTATTACATTTATGTTAGCTTTCTTTAGTTCGGAGATCCCAGACTAAGGGGGTCTGTAAGGATTCAAACATACTAAAAGGTGTTCGTTGTCACAAGTTGTTTGTTTCTGATGGAAGTTTGGTTCCATAACCCTTTCCTTTTCGGTATACCAAATCAATCATAATTTACTATCGAAATAATCACCAATATGATTATTTTGAAAGTTGACTGCGATTGATTTTTTAGGTATACAGGAGAGGTGCAAGGTCATGCTGCCGAAATTTCCTCAGAAACAAACAACTTGTGACAACTAGCATCTTTTAGTAAGTTTGAATCCTTAAGGATGGGCTTAAGTGCTAACATAATTAAGACACTTCTCTTCTCATCTTTGAAGTCAACAATGGGTTAGGTTTAGGTATTCTTCACATGTTCTTGTAGATTAACTCAAAGTTTAATCTTCCCATCTCATTTGACAATATGAATTATTTCATTCAGGTTGATCAATATGACTAATAGAGAGTGGACGTAAAATCGTGTATTATATGGACGTGTTATAGATACCTTTCAAAGAGGTGTTCAGGAATTTATAGAATTTGCTTACGCATAAGGTTCTTGTGTCGTGGATTCAGATGGAACTATCTTGTGTCCATGTCAAAACTATCGTTTAATGAGGAAGAGATCCAAGGATGAAACTCAGTTACATCTTTATAAAATAGGTTTCATGGAAGGATATCAGATTTGGTGGAGGCATGGTGATGATTACGAGGACAAGATGAATGAGTCAAAAGAAGTGGACAATATTAATCCATTTGTAGGTTATGGACGTTGCGGGTCCAGATTTTAACACTGTTTTTTAGATGATGAGGAACCATATGGAAAGTCTGCAGAATTCTACGAGATGTTGAAAAAAGCAGAAGAGCCATTGTGGTTGGATTGCAAGACATATTCAAAACTCTCCGCGGTTTCAGATCTTCTATCAATGAAGATGGAGTATAATACGACTGATCGTAATTTTGATGCAATGCTTTAAATTATCAAGAAAATGTTACCAGAAGATGCAGAATTACCTGGTAATTATTACAAAACAAAAAAGATGATGTGGAAATGTGTTTAGCGGAAGTTAAAATAGACTTTTGTATAAATCATCATATTTTATATTACAGTGAATACCAACATTACAACGGTGTCCTGAATGTGACGAGCCAAGATATCAGGAAGCAAGTAAGAGTGGGACAAAAATATCAAGAAAGATTTTACGTTATTTTTTGTTAATGCTGAGATTGAAACTGTTATATTATTGCAAAGAAACGACGAAGTATATGACATGGCATGCGGAACATAAAGTCGATGAGTACATGGAGCATCCATCCGAGTTTGATTATTGGAAAGTATTGATGTCAACTTTTCCTACGTTTTCTAAAGAAAATAGGAATTGTGTTATAGGTTTATGTGCAGACGTGTTTAATCCTCATGGAAGAACTAAAGATTACTTTTGCTGGCCAACTATGACAACACCATCCAATCTACCCCCATAGTTATGTAATAAAAGACAGTTTATGTTTCTATCGTTGTTGGTGCCAGGACCTACACATCAGAGAAAATACATCGATGTTTATTTACGGCCTCTCAAGATAAATTGAAAATGTTATGGGTTGATGGAATAGATACATATGATGCTGATAAAAGTCAACCATTTAACATGAAAGTAGCTCTACTTTGAACGATAAATGACTTCCCGGCATATAAAATGTTATCTGGATGGAATACACATGGATGTAATAGCTTTCCATATTGTTTGGAAGCTACTAAATCATTCCAGCTTCAACACGGTCAGAAATCATGTTTTTTTATTGTCACATACGTTTTCTTTCAAACAATCATCCACATCGAAGACAAAAGTAGTCATTTAAAAAGAATACAATTGATCTTACTGATGAATACCCATTCATCACTCTTTATTCTTTTATTTTAGTTACAAAACCTATGCAAAACACATGTATATTCATGTAAATAGCATAAATTGTCAAAGTGCATGCATTGTGTAAATATGTATAATTAGCATGTTTTTGTGCATAAATAAAAGAATAAAGAAATAAAAGAAAAATAAGGAAATATTTAGAATAAATATTGAGTGACCTAATCCCAAGGGAGGGCTCAGCATGGGCATGACCGCAAATGAATCCAAGTAGAGAGAGATAAGGAAGCTCAAGCATGTGTACATATACCTATGTATATAAATAAAAATTATTTTCCTCTTAATAAAAATAAAAATGGGTATGTATTTATTTGTATATATTTGTAAATATAAAATTAAAATAAAAATGAGAAAAATAAAAGAAAAATAAAAAGAAATAAAATTCCTTCATCATTGTATATATATACCATGTACATAGACCACACATTTATTTATTTGCCCCTTGTAAATAATTAATAAAAATCTTATAAAAATATTTCCATATTCCTTATTTCATGATGTAAATAAATAAAATAAAAATCACAAAAATAAAAATAAAATAAAATAAATAAAATAAAATCAAATTCCAACCTTGTATATATACCATGCAAATATATGTATATACCTATTTATTTACTCTATGTATATAATTAATAAAAAATAAAATAAAAATGCCTATTATTCAAAATTTTATGTTATAAATAAATAAAATAGAAAATTGGAATAAATGTATAAAAATAAATAATTAAAAATCAAAAATCAAAAATTCATATTGTATATACCTATATATAATAATAATATTTTGTAAATACATAAAATATATTTCAAAAAAATAAATAAAAATCATCAAAATTTTTTTGACAATAAATAAACATTTTTCATGTTTTAAGTTTTTCGAAAATAAGTCATTTATTATTTTTTATCGAATTATCAAATAATTAATAATCGGCAGCCTCTGATTGGTCCACGGGGGATGTTGACCCCCGGTCAACTCCCCCCTGAACCTTATCCGCGCGGATCCTGCGTCCGACCGACATTCCCCGATTTTTCCTTATGTGATCTGACCCCCAAACATCCAAACACCTGGCTCCATTTGATCCTGGCTGATCCAAGATTCTCGCTCGGGGATCTACATAGGGATCCGTGCTCCGAATCTCTCGCCCGATCCTCATCTAGCCGGACCCCTAGCCGTATAAAGTCCGACCTCCGCTGCACTTTTCACCATCTTTGATGCTGCTCCTTCATCCCATGACCTCCACCTTCTTCCTGAGAGCGATAGCTTTGCGAGGGCGGTGTCGAAGAGAGGAGAGGACGCCTGCCGCCAATAATCCGGCAACTTCTGTCGCCGTGCGCCGCCGCGAGGTGCACCAGAGCCTCGGGCATCGACGACCCTTCGAGGCTACAACCCAGAGCTCGCCGAGCTCGTCCCCAGTCGATTCCATCCATCAGGTAGACCCTAGTGCTTCTCGTTTCCTTTAATTTCATCTTACGCCCAAATCACCCATTCACCTCCGCCGATCGATTCCGCCCGCTCCGATCATCAATCCATTCATCCGATCTGACCACCATCTCCGTGAGACCCCTCTCCACCTTCTGCACCCACGCACCCACCTTGGTTCTCCCCGGAACCAAGGCTCGACCATCATCACCGTCGCCTCGTCGGAGGTCGTCCATCTCGACTCTCCAGCCACCCACGCCACCCCTAACCGAGTCGGGGCAGTTTGCCCTCGACCCAGGAGTCCTCTTGTGCGATTTTGCAGGTCAAAGGGACCTCATCTGAAGGTCCAAGTTTCGAGCACAGAGGCTCAGCTCCGCCTTCATCGCCGGAGCTCCTCGGAGCTTCCCGGACTCATCAGAGGGGCTCATTAGCTGCGGAACACCTTGGTGGAGCTCGTCCACATCTCAACAGCAGCAGAGGAGGACCTCGGCGCGCACAGTTGGCCGGTGAAGTTCGCCGACGTCGAGTTCTAGGAGCATCCTCCTCCACCGTTCGATCAACCCTGACGCTCTAGACGTGATCACAGCCGTCTATTTGAGGAGCGCCAGCCATCGTTAGATATTCTTGGAGTTGATCAGGACCGTTGATACAGTGAAGGGTTAGCCACGCATCTCAGCCTTCAGATCATCTACGTGGCGTCTCTTCGGCCGTCCAATAATTAAGGGGTAAATTATACTTAGGCCCCTCTGTCTTTTGTTTTTGTTAGATAGTCCTGTAAATATTTTTCTCAGTTGTTTTTATTTTGGAAAAATTTCACTCTGGACATGAATGTTTAGCTTAATTGCATTATAGTCCCTGTATATGTTAACCATATGCGTCGACACGTGATATTCTGGGTCATTTGCATATTTCATCCTGTATTCCTTGCGTGTTATTGTTTGACACTTTTCAAATAGGAATTACAAATATACCCTTCTGAGTCTGAACCACGTGCCTGGCGTGTGTTTTGTGGAAATTTTTTGCACTTTGGGCCCTGGGTTTTCTTACTGTGTTACTGTTTGGCCCTTGGAACATAGTTTATTTGCGTTTAGGTCCCTGTGCACTATGAGCCCTTGGGCTATTTAAATAAAATATCAAATCAACCCCAAATTGCGTGAAATTTGGACACGTGGCTCCTACCATTGTGTAAAAAATTCCCTAATTTTGTGGTACATTTTTAGGCTTTTTTATATTTTTAAAAATTAAAAAACTGTTTTTTTTTACTGTCCAGATTAGAAAATCATAAAAAATATTAAAATTGTTTTAAAAATTCAAAAAAATTAGGTTTTGTTAATTTGAGTGTGTTTGATTTTCTATGAATTTTTCGTTATTGTTGGATATATAAAAACCTTAAAAAACACTTAAAAACTTATAAAAATTCTAGAAAATTATAGAAAAACCAAAAAAATACAAACTCTTTTTCTGAATTTTCTCTGTTGTTTCTATTTGTCATAAAAATTACCTTCAGGCTTTTACAGATCAATTTTCTATTTTAAATTGATCTTTCAAGCCTGACTGGACAACAGCTTCTTGTTTTTGCCTTCTTGGATTGTTAGAAAAGTATATAAAAATTGGAAAAATATGAAAAATTCACCAAAACAGTAAAAAATCTAAAAAACATAAAAATTATTTTTGTTTGAATTTTTGGATCATTTTTGGATGATTAAATAAATTGTTGTGTGCCTTGATTTTGCCCTTTTTCTACTTTCCTTTATTATTAAAAATCCAAAAAATATAAAAATAATTAAAGACCACCAAAAATACCTGTCTTTATTTTTTTATTTTTAGAGTACTTCCTAGGCAGCAAGGCCAACTCGTGCTCCCTGAGTCCGACCCTGGGTGCTACACCAGGCTAATCTAATAGCCAAGACCGCTATCTTGTTTTTGATTGATTTTCTATCTTGTTTTTGGTGGTCTGCTTCTCACATTTTCTTGATTGACCGATATCTCTCGATCCGGGTTGCAACAACCCGATAGTGATTATTTACACCTGTCCTGTATTGATTGAGATCATTTCGGTCATCAGAATGGCGCCGTTGCCGTGGATCATTTCTTAGTAGTCGGTTTTATTTTCGTTTTGTTTTCTTTTATTTTTCGCGGCTTTCTGCGGCTTTATCTTCATCTGCAGCTTTTTGCAGCATTTCGTTTTTCTTTTATTTTCATTTTCTCTTATTTTCTTTTCTTTTGTTTTTGAGTTTTTATTTTTATTAGCATTTTTGCACATATACCATGTTTTGTTTATTTGCATTGTTTATCTGGTCTGATCACACTCTTCTTGTTTACTTGCGAGGGCCCGAGGACTGAGGCAGCTCCTCTCGAGGAGCCGATGCAACCGCTAGAATCAGAGGCGTCTTCCTTCTGCACAGAGCTGCAGGAGAGTGCGAGGAGACAATAGGAGTGCGGGATTAGTTTAGATTAGCGTAGTTTACTTCCTGCACATTTGAACTGTTGTAATAATACAGGACCAGGGACAGGACAGAGACACTTAGACTCTCGTGGTCTGTTTCGTCGAGCATCGGTGTGCTCGAGGGACCCCTCCTGACTTTCGCGGCTTTTTCGTGGTTTTGGTTTTTATACCGTTTATTTACTACCTATTGATTTTCACGGATTTTAGCCCTAGTTTAGGATTTTTGCTTGATTGTGCTGTAATTAGTAGGGTCCACACACCTAATAACTTTGCCTGTACCTATAGACCGTAATTGGACCAAAATAAAAATTAATAAAAAAGACTACTTGGTCACTTGAGGGGTCCCGAGCCGCTAGAGGTCGTATACAGCGCTGGCAGGACCCGTTGTGGCGGGCACCGATCGGCATCCGAGACCGGACACCGACCCCTCCTCCTGTTGACCATTTAGCCATTGTTCTTTCGAGTAGAATTGCTTCGTTTAGGGCCCGGATTTCCGCTTGCATCATTTAGGTAGTTTTAATTCTGTCTTTCAATTATGCACGGATCATATTGCATGTAGACTGCTGGAGTCAAGTATGCCTTCTATCTCGTACATGCATCGTTGATTTCCCGCGCATCGGCTTTTTCGACTTCTCCCCCCATTTTTGGACTTAAATAACCAGGAGAATCAAAAAATTAGTTCGGCGATTGTTTGAGTTGAAAAATACCTAAAAATCAAAACCATAAAATTGGGACTGCTAAACCAACTTGACCCTAAAAGACACTCACCTGAAAAATTTGTCTTGGGGAGAGCAACCCCGTCCTTTTATGGTTTTCATGTGCGAGAGAGTGACCCGTACCCTAGGATAGAGCCACATCTGGACCCCTTTCAGACTACTACTTCTGGGCTAGTCGTTCTCCAGTGAGGATCGCTCCGATCTCCGGTAAAGCGGGCCGCGATATCTTTAATAGAGCGAGCCGGTCGGGTAGTCGGTAAACGGTTCGCGGCTTGTACTGGATGGGAAAGATCTAGTTCGGGATCGGGACAATCTCCTAGGGGAGTCAGATTCCCAACAAGTCACGTAATCGCTCTGCTATCTTGACTTGATCACCTAATAAAAACTGACAAGATAATTGACCGAACTCTTACGGTCTTCAGCTCGCATTGAGTAGGTGAATCGGGGGTTCGTATTGCTCATCATAGTTGTTTCCAGATTCCATCCGCCCGACTCGGCAGATCAAGATGATGGGCAGGAAGTCCCTTAGGCAAACACTGACTGCATCGCTTTTCAGCACTCCCGCCCATTCGTCTAGGTAGGTTCGTGAGAGCCGAGACCCGCTCTCCGAACCCGAGTTTGATTCCGCCCTGTTCCCCCTCGCCCACCCTTCTACTATTCCTGAGATGCCAGTGCCAGTTGAGAGACCACAGTAAGATTTATCGGCACCTGAGTTTGGGTATTTTGCCTTTGCAGAGACCACGACCGGCAACAACGGTGAATGCACCGGAGGTCCCCGAGCCGAGCAGACATTCATCATGGACCAGGGTGCGATCAACTCCACCCTGATCGCCTCCCTTGAGACAGTACAGCAGTAGCTGAGGGATCAGGGTGCCTTTATGATTGAGATGAGGAGAGAGATGGAGCAGATGAGAGCCGACCGCGACCAGCGAGGGCCCGGAGATGGACCGAGGAGACCCGACGATACGGCAGCAGCCGCAGCAGCAGCCGCCGCAGCAGCAATAGCACCAGACCAGACGAGACCGATGCGGGAGTTACACAACCCCGGATCGACTTTGACACACCGTTGGGTGGTACTACCAGCTATCGTGGGGGACTTCAAGTTCCCCCCGAACACCCTTCAACTCCACCCCCGGTTCTACGGGCTCACCACTGAGGAGCCCCATCCTCACCTCCAGGAGTTTCTGATGATCTACAGCATTGTCCACAACCGTCAGGTGGATGAGGATACGATTCGGATGATGGCCTTCCCCTTTTCACTGGCAGATAGAGCAGCCACCTGGCTGAAGCACTTGGGGAAGTTCGTGTACACCTGGGAGCGGCTCCGCACTGAGTACTTGAACAAGTACTATCCACTCGGGCGGACGAACGCAGCGAGGGCCCTGATCAGCAACTTCTCCATGCCCCCCAATGAGCAATTCCACGAGGCATGGGAGAGGTTTAGAGAGCTTACCGACAGATGCCCACACTACGAGATCTCCAAGCTGAACTTAGTTCAGAGCTTCTTCTGCAGGCTGACACCAAAGCTGCAGGTGCTCGTTTTATTTTTTTTTAAATCAAACAGTAACGAAAAAGGTGGTTTTTGATTTTTTAAAAATATCAAATAAAACTAAAAATGTCCCCAAAAATTCTAGAAAATTTTACAACATGGCAGGAGCCATATGTCCAATTTTCATTGAATTCGGAGTAAATTTGCTATTTTATTCAAAAATAAAACCTAGGTATAGTGCACAGGGACCTGTACGTAATTATCCAAAGTTCCAGGGGGTCTGGTGCAAATGTCCCAAGAAATCACACGCGCCGCGCGTGTCTGGGGCACACAGGGACCTATTTGCAAAGAAATAAATTTTCTGGGCTAAATAATAACTCTTATTAAAAGCCCAGGAACCTTAGTGTAATTTACCCACTAATATACTGCACATGCGCATAAAAACTACTCACAGGGGCATATCTGCAAATATCCAAAATATTCATTCATTTCATAACATCCAGGAACTACAGGACTAAGTATGCAAATATCCCAAAAACACACGTGTCGATGCACGTGACACACTATAGGCAGGGGTATACATGCAAATAAAATAAACCTCAGGTCCAAAGTGCAAATAAACCAGAAATAAAACAACTAAACTATATATTTATAGGGCTAAATAATAACAACTAAAAGCAGGGGGGCCTAAGGACAATTACCCCATTATTATATCCGAGGGTCGGATGGCTGCCACGTGGTGCACGCCAACGCTGGACTCCTCGGGCTGATCGGACGGCCAAGGCGTCGCCACGTGGAAGATCGCACGGTGGAGGGGCGCTGTGGCTAAACCTCAGGCATCGACGGTCCAGATCGCTCCTCAGATAGATCTAACGCTGCTGGTGGCTCCTCGGATGGACGACCGTGATGCGAACTGGAGCGGGGAGACGATTGGACGGTGTCTGGAGGTCGAGGAAGAACTAGATGCCGGCGAACTTCGCCGGGGTCATGCGTGCTCTGTATTCCTCCTCGCGGCCCACTGAAGATCGGAGAAGATATCTATGGACCCTTCGCGTCGAATGGTGGCCTCCGATGGCTCGACGGAGCTCTGGGGAGCTCCGGCAGAGTCGGCGGAGGTCGAGTGCCTACTCTTGAATGGTCGGACCCTCAAATGGGCTCGACGAGACCTGCAAATCACAGCAACACGCTCGCGGGTCGAGGGCAAAGTGCCTCGACCCTGTGAGAGGGGGTGAAGGTGGCTGATGAGGCGGTGCGGTCGAGCTCCGGTGAGGGGAGGACGGTGAAGCTCGAAACCCCAGCTCCTATGCGAGCTGGGTTGAATGGAAGGGCGTAGAACGTGCGCGAGGGATAGGCGATCGTGATGGAACGGTCCGATGGTCGATACAAAGATGGATGTGGCCGGAATCGGAGGTGGACGACGACGGCGAAAATTGGGGGAAACTAGAAATAAGCACAAAGGATGGGAAACTAGAGATACCTAGGTGGTCGAGTCGACTGGGGATCAGCAGCTGGTGCTCCTGGTCCTTGCCTCGCGGGACGTCGTGGCCCGAGGCTCAAGCTCCTTCTTTGGGCGGAGCACGGCGGCGCAAGCTCGCCGGATCGATGGTCTAGACGTCTCCTCCTCGCTGCGACAACGCCCGGAGCGAGCTGTCACTCTCACTAAGGCACTGGAGGTCACTGGGTGGTAGGCGAATGATCCAAAGATGTGAAATGAGGTGGCAGAGCTCAGCCTTTATACCGCAAGGAGTCCGACAAGAATGGATCGGGTAGGTCAGCGTGGAGCGCGGACCCCGAGGCGGACACCCCGGCGAGGGTGTCGGATGTGACGTGAGCGAAACGGACCCGGGGTTTAGGGGGATGGTGATCGGGTATGGATGGGAAAAATTCGAGAACTCGGGTCGGGCACCCAGGACCCGTGTGAAGTGGTCCACAGGGGGGAGTTGACCGAGCGGTCAACAACCCTTGTGGACCAATGAGAGACAGCCACGTGTAAAATATTTGTAAAATCAATTAAAAATAGTAAATGGCTGAATTATTAAAAACTTAAAACATGAAATATTTTTGTTTTTATTTTTTCTATTTTTTGGTGATTTTTAGTTAATTTTTCAAAATAAAAATAATATATTTACACTTTATGCTATATATAGGTATTTACACAATATGTCTTTTTAATTTTTGATTTTTAATTTGTTATTTTTATGAATATGTATTCCCATTTCATATTTTATTTATTTATAGTATAAAATTAGGAATAAAAGGGTATTTTCATTTTATTTTTATTATTTATATACAATAGTTAAATAAATAGGTATATACATCTATGCACATGGTATGTTTACACTATTATTTTTTATTTTTAATTTTGTTCTTTTTATTTTTGTTTTTGTTTTAATGGTTTTTATTTATTTATATACAACATAATAGATAGAATATTTAAAACATTTTTGGAATTTTAATTTATTTATTTATAGGGTGAAATAAATATAGGAGTGGCTATGTACATGATGAATATCTACATGTGAATGTTTTTATCTTTCTTTTTAATTTTTCAATTTTTATTTGGATTTTATAAATATAAATATATACACAATATATACAAGCCATTTTATTCTATTTTTTTAGAGGAAAATATATTTATTTATTTACAGGTCTATTTACACACATGAGCCCCTATCTCCCTCTACTTTGGCTTTTATGCGGTCAGGCCTATGCTGAGCCCTCCCTTGGGTTAGGTTGCTCAATATTTATTCTAAATATTTCCTCTTTTTCTTTTTAATCCTTATTCTTTTATTTTTGCACAAAAACATGCTAATTATTACTTTTTACACCATGCATGCTTTTGGTAATTATTTATATTTACAAATATATACATGCATTTGCAAAGGTTTTTGTAGCTAAAATATAAGAATAAAGAGTGATGAATGAGTATTCATCACCTGGTTGAGTCGTCTGTAATCTATGCAGACCCGCCAAGAAGTGGGTACCCGGGTAGCGATCTCCTCTCCAGACTCACTGATAACTGTAGTGATGCCTGTCTTCTTGGGAACCACACGCAACGGACTGACCCACTTGGAGTCGGAGATGGGGTAGATAAAATCGGCGCTCCACCATTTAAAGATCTCCTTCATGACAACCTTTCTCAGATTCGGGTTCATCCGCCGCTGGAACTCATGCGACGGCTTCGCCTCATCCTCGAGATAGATATGGTGGGAGCACAGGGCCGGACTTATCCCCTGGAGATCGGCTACGCTCCATCTTATCTCCTTGCGGTTCTTTTCAAGAACCCCCATCAGACGGGATTCCTGCTCTCCAGTCAAATCGGCGGAGATAATGACTGGGTACATCTCATGCTCATCCGCAAGGAACCTATACTTCAGCGATGCAGGAAGTGGCTTCAGCTCTGGACAAGTAGGTGCTGGAAGATCTGTCCTCTGAAAGCTCTGAGTGAATGCTGCCAAATCCGCATGGGAGAACGGAAACTCTCTCTCACAATCAGTGTCTGGAGAAGGCTGATCTACTGGACTGTCTCTGCTCTGCATGGCATCAACCTCCTCCCTAGCTGTAGGATCAGTGGAAGTCAGACACGGTATGAAATCATCAAACCTTACCCAATCGACATCTGACTCTGAGGGATATGTATCAGACTCACATACAAAATCAATCTCGCGGTCGGGAACCGGCTCTGCTACCTGTAAAGTATCCTGGACCAGGAATACGCTCTCCAAGCTCTCCTTTGCTGGCGTCTTTGCATCAGCGGACTCTGAAGGTGAGAAGATGGCCTGTGCGATTGGATCTGCCCAAACTACCTCATCACCTATGATCACAAAATCGTAGTCCTAGTGGATGTCTGGCCCTGCATCTGTCATCTTCTCTGAATCTGTGGTCGGCTCTAAGCATGCTGAATCTCTGACTCTGATGTCCTCGACCGTCTCTATTTGTACACTCTCGCCCTCAACGCGAAAGTATACCTTCCCGCTATCATGGTCGTTCACTACCTTGGTTGTGGCCAAGAATGGGCGACCTAAAATGATGGGGGTATCAGTCACAGACTCAGGGATCTCCATGTCCAACACAATGAAGTCCATGGGGAATTGCAGGCCCCGAATCGTGACGACAACATCCCTCAGCAACCCCTTCGGCCTCTTGACAGATCGATCAACAAACTGAAGGACTGTCCTGCTCTGTCGTAGAGTGCCCAACTCGAAGCGGTCGAGAAGGGCTGCCGGAAGTATGATGATCCATGAACCGCTGTCTAATAGAGTGCAGTTGAACCTCTACTCACGGATATGGCATCTCACATATGGGGCTCCTGAATCTGGCCTCCTGACCGGCAGACGGTTCTGAATCGCGAAACATGTGGCCCTGGTCTGAACATGGATCTCAGACTGGTGGTTCCTCCTCTTTCTCCTAACTGTGGTCATGTCTCTGAGTGATCTCTGGAGTAGAGGGATGTGCTCCAAGGCCTCCTGAAGAGTCAGCTGAATGTGGAATCTGTCGATCATCTACTGTCTGAACTCTTTCTGCTGCTTCTTTTTGGGATTTTCTATTTTCTTCCCCTTTCCCATGTGGAGTGCTCTAGGGAAGGGGATCACAGGGTCCTTCTCAGATGAAGGACTAGGAGAGGGTCTAGGTTGCTCAAGTACGACAGGATCCACACATACATCATGCACCACAGGTGGATCAAAAAAAAAATAAACCCTTTCCTTTATTGCCAGACAAGTCCTGAGATACATGAACAGATGGAAAGACTACGGGACTAGAAGAAGTAGAAACAGTGGCATCAGCACCACTCTCGGCATGTCGACTTGCGGCATCAGCACCGCTCTCTGGCTCGACAACAATGGTGGCGTCAGTACCACCTCCTCCATTTAGTGAAGCGACGGCATCAGTACCATCAGTGGGATCAGCATCCATGGTGGCATCAGCACCACCGTCATCAGTATCGTGCACCTCCTCACCTGGTGCTCTGGAAGTGGCCTAGGGTCGTCGCTCAGACGAGGCGCCGCCTGCTGGCATCCTACCGCTCCTAAGTGTGACAAAGTCAGTATCAAATAGATATGCAGACATATCACCAAAAGAATCACTCGGAGTGGCATACTCTGTGAAATCTACCTGCTCAGACTTCCTCTTGAGGTTGTTCGGGTTAGGCTCGATCTGGTCAGGGATGGCGGTCTTCCCTCTCACAATCTCCCACATCTCCTGGTGGTACTCGTCCATCTCCCGTCTAAAAGTAGCCTGCTGCTCGGTCATGAGGCGGGCTAGATCGTCTAAGGCGGGGTTCTCATAGGATGGCCCATGAGAACCTGACGGGTGGCATCGCTGGTAATGAGGCTGCTGCTGTGTCTGGTGTTGCGGGTGAGAGGGGTACTGCTGGGGATGATACTGCTACTTCTGAGGCTGCTCTCGCCTCCAAGAATGTCCCTGTTGAAAGGGATGAGGACCATACTGCTGTGGGTGGGATGACTGCTGCTGTTGCTGGTGTTGGTACACTAGGGGCTGCTGCTGCTGGTGATCTCGCTGATGGCTGTACTGGCCACCCTGAACTGGAGGCTGTTGTTGGGAACCGGCACCTCCGGCCGACCAACAGAATCCGGGATGGTCTCGTCGGATACCGGGTTGGGGTCGGTCGTATCAAATCCCATTGACATCCATCAACGGCTCCTACTCGTAGGTGGGTGGAGGGAGTACGACCAGAGGCTGATCCAGCTGGTAGACCACCATCTGAGTGTCTGGGGATGGTGGTGACTGGTAGTAAGGCTGCGGCTGCTGGTACGGCTCCGCATGTACAAGATGGACCTGTCTAGGCTGATTGGAGCTGGAGCGCTAGGACGAGCTGTCGGTGCCACTCAGATCTCCTCATGACTGAAGATGGGGCTGAGAAGCCGTCTGTGCCTCCTGGAGACACATTATCCGTGTCTTCAAGTCACTTAGTGTTTGTGCCATCTGATCCATCTGCGTGATACCCTGGCGCTACTTCTTCTCGATCATCTCCATCTGGTCTAGCTTTCCGCTGATAATGCCCATGTCGGTGGCTGTGGACTCGGCCTATGTGGCTGTCGCTGATGAAGTGGAAGGACCGGTGTCGACCCGTGCGATCCTCTGGTACTGCACGGTCTGTGGCTGGGGGCGTCCATGTGTGTAGAGTCGGGTCTGGTACATCTCTGTATAGTTCTCAGCCATCTCCTCGTAGATGGCCCAAACCTGATCCTCGTTCTTGGTGAAGTAGGACCCGCCACATGATGCATTCACCTAAAAATTATAAAAAAATTAGCTACTGTTTAGTTTACCTTGCTTGATTTTCTAACCAAGTTTGGTCATTTTTCATTTCTTAAAACTCTTAAAAATTGAAAACACCTAAAAACTCATAAAAATTCTAATAATTAATCTAAAAACCCAAAAATAATAATTGTGGTGCCTAAATTTTAGTTATTTCTTTCTCTATATAGGAAAATTACCTCCAGGCTTATTGGGGACTTTTTGATATTTTATCTAAGTCCCTCAAGCTCGGCTGGACAATGCCTTCATTTTCTTGCATTGTTTTTTTAGAAAATTAAATAAAAATCAGAAAATCCCAAAAATTCACTAAAAACTGTATAAATCATAAAAAGCATAAAAACATTTTTATTGGAATTTTTGCTTTATTTTTGATGCATTAAATAATTGTTCTTAGTTGGTTGTTTCATTGGTTTCCTTATTTTCTTAATTAATTAAAAATTCAAAAAAAATTAAAAACAATTAAAATCCACCAAAAACACTTGTCTTTTATTTTTAATTCTTTTTTAGACTACTTCGTAGGTGGTGAGGCCATCACGTGCTCCCTGAGTCCGACCCTGGTCGCTATACCAGGCTAATATAATAGCCAGGACCGCTATCGATTTTATTTGATTTTGATTTTATTTTGGTGGTCGGAACTTCATTTTTCTCGATTGAGCTGAGATTCTCATCGATCCATGTCGTAACGACCCGAGTGATATTTTGACCTGATCCGGATTAGTGGGATTTTGGCTCATCAGAATGGCGTCGTTGCCGGGGAGCACGGCTTAGTAGTTTTTCTTCTTATTTTTCATTTTCTCTTTATTTTCTTTTTCGCGGCTTTTCGCGGCTCTTTTTGAGTCCGCGGCTTTTCGCAGCTTTTTGCTTTTCTTTTATTTTTGCTTTATTTTGTTTTTTTTTATTTTATTTTTGTTTTTGTTTGATTTTTGTTTGTTTATTTTAGTTGTCATTCCTGCACATATACCCTTGTTCACATTTTCTATATCTATTTGATTATTTTATTTGGTTTGACACTTTGTTTCTTTCTTGCAAGGGCCCGAGGATCGAGGCGGCAGCTTTCGAGAAGCCGGCACAACCGCGGGACTTGGAGGCGGCTCCCTTCTGTACGGAGCCGCAGGAGAGAGCGAGAGAGGAGCTGAGTGAGAGAGAGAGTAGTTAGGTTTCTTTCAGCATTTTATTTGATTATTTGTAATAATATAGGAACACTCAGACACTTTGGACTTGGTTTGTGTAGCGGGTCTGTTTCGCCGAGCACCGGTGTGCTCGGGGGACCCTTAGGATTTTTCGCGGCTTTTTCACGGCTTTTGTTTTCTTCGCTGCCTTTTACCGTTTTCTGCGGTTTTTCTCGAGCCCCTAGATTTAGGATTTTCTGCTTGACTGTGCCGTAATTAGTAGGATCCCCACACTTAATTGATTGCATGTTCCTATAAAGCGATTAATTGGACCTACTAATAAATCACTAATAAAAATAACTTACTCACTCCCTTCGTAGCCTACGTGCCATAGCCTGCCCTCCAAGCGCTGCTCCTGAACCCGATGTGTCGGGAGGAGGAGGGGTAGACTGAGACCGGACCCTTTGGCTTGAAGGATCGGTGACCAGTTAGACGGTTCTTCGAGTAGAATTACCTGCTTAGGACTCGTTTTTCACCGCTGCACCATATAGGTAGTTTCTTTCAGTCTTTACATTTCTGCGCGGATCACTTTGTATGTAGAGTGCTGGTGACATGTATGCATTTCTATCTTTGCATGCATCATTGATTTCTTCGCGCATCGGCTTTTTCGTCTTCTCCCCCTGTTTTGGACTAAATAATAAGGAGAACCGAAAAATTCGTTAGGCCTTTTGTTTTTATTGAAAAATATTAAAAAGAAAAACCATAAAATTGGGACTGTTTAAGCTATTGACCCTAAAAGACACCTGATCTGAAAAACTTGTCTTGGGGAGAGCAACCCCCTCATTGATTGGTTTGCTTGTGCGAGAGAGTGACCCGTTCACTAGGTAGAGCCCTTCGTGCTATTCCCGACTGATTACCGACTCTTTCTTGCGGGACAGTCGGTTGGGGTAGCATCGGGTATCCCAGAAGGTCACGTAATCGCTCTGATAGATTGCTTGTTCACCAAATAAAATTTGACAAGATAATTTGACCGAACTTTCACGGTCTTCAGCTCGCGTTGCGTTGGTGAATAGAGGGGTTTATTTGTTGATCATAGTTTCTCCAGATCCCATCCGCCTTACTCGCCAGATCACGATGATGGGTAGACGATCTCTTAGGCAGCCTCTGGCTGCACCGCTTTCGGGCGCGTCTGCCCGATCATCTATTTTGGCCCGCGAGAGCCGAGATCCCCTTTCTTCCAAGCCCGAGTATGATTCCGCCCTATTCCCCCTCGACCCCCTTTCTTTCGGTTCCGAGAGACATGAGCCAGAGGAGAGATTAGCAGACTTATCAGCACCTGAGTTTGGCTCATTTGATTTTGCAGACGCCATGGCCGACAGTTCAGAGGATCGCTCCCGAGGTCCACAGCCTGAGCATTTTGTGTTGGACTAGGGCGCGATCAACTCCACCCTGATCGCCTCCCTCGAGACAGTTGAGCAGCAGCTGAGGGATCAGGGAGCATTCATGCTTGATATGAGGAGAGAGATGGAGCAGATGCGAGTAGAGAGTGAGCAGAGGAGAGACGGGCTGAGAGTCCCAAATGATACAGCCGCAGCAGCCGCAGCAGCCGCCGCCGCAGCGGCAGCCGCCGCAGTAGGCGGAGGAGAGCCACCGAGACCGATGCGGGAGTTCAACAACCCCGGATCGACGCTGATGCACCACTGGGTCGTACTTCCAGCTATCGTGGGGGACTTCAAGTTTCCTCCGAACACCTTGCAGTTACTCCCCCGCTTCCACGGGCTCGCTACTGAGGAGCCCCATCTTCACCTCCAGGAGTTCCTTATGATCTGCAGCACTGTCCACGACCGTCAGGTGGACCAGGACACGATTCGGATGATTGCCTTCCCGTTTTCCTTGGCAGATAGAGCAGCCACCTGGCTGAAGCATTTGGGGAAGTTTGTTTACACATGGGAGCAGCTCCGCACCGAGTACTTGCATAAGTACTATCCACTCGGGCGGACCAATGCAGTGAGAGCCCTTATCAGCAACTTCTCCATGCTCCCCAACGAGCAATTCCATGAGGCATGGGAGAGGTTCTGAGAGCTGACTGATCGATGCCCGCACCACGCCATTTCCAAGCCCAACCTTATGCAGAGCTTCTTTAGCGGGCTGATACCAGAGCTCCAGGGCTTGGTGAACGCTTCTTGTGGCGGGTCTTACTTCGCCAAGGATCACGACCAGGTTTGGGCCATCTACGAGGAGATGGCTGAGAACTACATGGTGATGTCCCAGACCCGGTTGTACACTCAGGGCAGACCCCAGCAACCAGGACCCGTGCAGTACCAGAGGATAGCCGGGTCGACGCCGGTCCATCCAGTTCGTCCGCAGTAGCAGTGGCACAGGCAGAGTCGTCAGCTGCGGACATGGGTATCATTAGCGAGAAGTTGGATTGGATGGAGCTGATAGAGAAGAAGCAGTGCCAGGGCATCACTCAGATGGAGCAGATGGCACAGTCTCTGAGCGACATGAAGACCCAGCTCATGTGTCTCCAGGAGGCACAGACGGCTTCCCAGCCCCGTCTTCATTTGCGAGGCGATCACGGCAATAGCAGCAGCTCGTCCCAGCGCTCCAGCTCACACCAGCAGCCTAGACAGGGTCACCTTGTACAGGCAGAGCCGTACCAGCAGCCGCAACCCAACTACCAGTCACCACCATCTCCAGACTTGCAGATGGTGGTATACCAGCCTGATTAGCCTCTGGTAGTACTCCCGCCAGCCCAGTACGATGTAGAGCCGTTGATGGATGTCAACGGGATTTGGTATGACTGCCCTCAGCCTGGAATCCGACGGGACCATCCCGGATTCAGGTGGGGGGAACGGAGGCACCCAACCCCAACAGCAGCCATCTGGTCAGGGAGGCCAGTACAGTCAGCAGAGAGAGCACCAGCCGCAGCAGCAGCCCCCAGTCTACCCTTCACAGCAGCAGCAGCAGTCGTCCTACGTTCCTCGTCCCTATCAGCAGGGACAATCTTGGAGGCGTGAGCAGCAGCCTCACCAGCAGCAGCATCCACCACACCCATACCCCTCTTCCAGCAGCCTCATTACCAGAGAGGCTCCCGTCGGGCTCCCACGAGAGCCCCGCTTTGGATGACATAGCCCGCCTCCTCACGGACCAGCAGGCCACTTTCAGACGGGAGATGGACGAGTTCCGCCAGGAGATGCGGGACATAGTGAGAGGTAAGGCCGCTATCCCTGCCCAGATCGAGCCGAACCCCAACAGCCTGAAGCAGAAGTCTGAGCAGGTAGCTTACACTGAGCATGCCACTCCTAGTGATCCATTTGATGATATGTCTACAGACCTTTTTGATGCTGATTTTGTCACACTTAGGAGCGGTAGGATGCCAGCAGGCGGCGCCTCGTCTGAGCGACATCGTGAGGATACACCTAGAGCGCCAGATGAGGAGGAGGAGAGCGGTACTGAGGCCGCTCGAGATGATGACAGTGGTACTGATGCCACCAAGGATGCTGACTCCACAGGCGGTGCTGAGGCCGCCATTTCACCAGTTCGAGGAGGTGGTACTGATGCCACCCGGGATGCCGAGCCAGAGCGCGGTACTGAGGCCGCGAGACGTCCAGCTGATCTAGCCACCGGTGGTACTGAGGCCACCAGAGTTCATGTAGAGAGATCTGTTGTTTTTCCTTCACTTATTGTATCTCGGAACCATGTTGTGAATAAAGGAAAAGGTTTGGTTTTTTCTGGTCCCACTGTGGTGCTTGATGTATGTGCGGATCCGGCCGTCGAGCCGTCTAGAACTTTTCCTAGTCCTTCATCTGAGAAGGACCCAGTGATCCCCTTCCCTAGAGCCCTTCAGATGGGGAAGGGGAAGAAAACAGAAAATCCCAAAAAGAGAGATCAGGAAGAGTTCAGCCAGCAGATGATAGATCGTTTCCATATCCAGCTGACTCTTCAGGAGGCTTTGCAGCACATTCCCCTTCTTCAGCGTTCGTTGAGAGACAGGACTACCGTCAGGAGGAAGAGGAGGAACCACCACTCAGAGATCCATGTGCTGACGAAATCCGCGTGCTTCGCGATTCAGAACCATCTGCCGTCCAAGATGCCAGATTCAGGGGCCCCGTATGTCAGATGTCATATTAGAGAGCAGAGGTTCGACCAAACTCTATTAGATAGCGGATCGTCTATCAACCTCCTTCCGGCAGCCCTTCTCGACCGCTTCGAGTTGGGCACTCTTAGACAGAGCAGGACAGTCCTTCAGTTTGCTGATCGATCTGTCAAGAGGCCGAAGGGGTTGTTGCAAGACGTTGTCGTCACTATTCAGGGCTTGCAATTCCCCGTGGACTTCGTAGTGTTGGACATGGAGATCCCTAATTCAGTGACCGATACGCCCATCATTCTCGGTCGTCCGTTCTTGGCCACAGCCAAGGCGGTGACTGACCATGATAGCGGGAAGGTATACTTTCGCGTCGAAGGTGAAAGTGTACAAATAGAGACGGTCGAGGACTACAGAGCCAGAGACAGATCATGCTCAGAGACCACTTCAGATGCAGAGCAGCTGACAGATGCCGGGCTAGATATCCACCAGGACTGCAACTTTGTGATCACAGACGATCAGGCTGTATGGGCAGACCCAGTAGTACAGGCCATCCTCTCATTTTCAGACACCGCTGATGCAGAGATGATAGTAGAGGAGAGCCTGGAGAGCACAACCCTAGTTCAGGATACCATAGAGGCAGCAGAGCAGGTTCTTGACCGCGACACGGATTTTTGTGGTGATGGTGGTGCTGATGCCACCTTGTTTGATGCAGGTCCCTCGGGTTCAGAGTCTGATTGGGCAGATTGCGAGGATTATATGCCTGACCTGAGTCCTACTGAGCCTATAGCTGAGGAGGAGGTAGATGCCGAGCAGATCAGAGACAGTTCAGTTGAGCAGCCTTCTTCAGATCCAGTTTGCGAGAGTACATTCTCATTCTTCCAGACAGATTTGGCAACATACATGCGGCTTCTTTCGAAGCCAGATTTGCTAGCACCCAGCTGTCCAGAGCTGAAGCCGCTCCCCACTTCACTAAAGTATCGATTCCATGCGGGTGAGCATGAGATGTACCCAGTCATCATCTCCGCCGATCTGACTGGAGAGCAAGAATCCCGTTTGATGGGGGTTCTTGAAAAGAACCGCAAGGCGATCGGATGGAGCGTAGCAGATCTCCAGGGGATTAGTCCAGCCCTGTGCTCCCACCATATCTATCTCGAGGATGAGGCGAAGCCGTCGCGTGAGTTCCAGCGGCGGCTGAACCCGAATCTGAGAGAATTGTCATGAAGGAAATCTCGAAATGGTGGAGCGTCGATTTTATCTATCCCATTTTCGACTCCAAGTGGGTCAGCCCCTTGCATGTGGTGCCCAAGAAGACGGGCATCACGACTGTGATCAGTGAGTCGGGAGAGGAGATTGCTACACGAGTACCCACTTCTTGGCGGGTCTGCGTTGACTACAGGAGACTCAACCAAGCCACCAAGAAGGATCATTTCCCCCTGCCTTTTATTGACCAGATCATTGAGAGACTGGCAGGGAAGAGCCATTATTGTTTTCTGGATGGGTACTCGGGCTACAACCAGGTGGCCATCGCTCCTGAGGATCAGGAGAAAACCACCTTTACCTGTCCCTTCGGCACATACGCCTTCAGACGCATGCCATTTGGGCTATGCAATGCCCCTGCGACATTTCAGAGATGCATGCTGTCGATCTTTTCGGACATGGTAGGGGAGTGTTTGGAGGTCTTCATGGATGATTTCTCGGTTTACGACGACGGATTCGACTCCTGTCTTGACTTCCTAGACCGAGTACTCCAGCGATGTATTGAGGTTCATTTGGTGTTGTCTTGGGAGAAGAGTCACTTCATGGTGACTCAAGGGATGGTGCTTGGCCACATCATCTCCAACAGGGGCTTGGAAGTTGACCCGGCCAAGGTTGATGTCATTAGAAAACTCGCACCACCGTCCAATCTGAGGCAGTTACGGTCATTCCTGGGGCACGTCGGTTTCTACCGATGATTCATTCATGATTTCAGCAGGCTTACCCGACCATTGACTGACCTCTTGACGAAAGACACCGAGTTCCTTGTCGATGACAAGTGGAAGCAGAATGTTATTGAGGCTCCTGTTCTCCAGCCGCCTGATTGGTCTCTCCCATTCGAGATCATGACGGATGCCTCCGATTTTGCCGTGGGGGCCGTGCTGGGGACAGAGGAGGGATGGAGTCCCCTTTGCTATCCACTACGCTAGCCGCACATTGGATTCCGCGTAGCGGAATTATACGGTAACAGAGAAAGAGATGCTAGCCGTAGTGTTCGCCCTAGATAAGTTCAGATCTTATATCATTGGATCTAGAGTGACCTTGTACACTGATCACACCACCATCCGATACCTCATGGCAAAGAAGGATGCCAAGGCCAGACTGACTAGATGGATCTTTCTACTCCAGGAGTTCGACATTGAGATCAAGGATAAGCCTGGAGTCAAGAATGTGGTGGCGGATCATCTCTCCTGTTTAGAGCAGCCTGAGGAGTCCGAGCATATTGATCCCATTTGTGAGACCTTCCCAGATGAGGCGATCCTTGCTATCGCCTCACTCCCATGGTATGCCGATTTTGTGAACTTTCTCGTTGCTGGGAAAGTCCCACAAGATTGGACCAGGCAGAGGCTTGAGACCTTCCTTGCGAAGGCCAAGTCCTACCACTGGGAGGATCCCATCCTTTACCACGAAGGAGGGGATAGCGTCTGGCGTAGGTGCATTCCTCAGGAGGAGCACCATAGCGTCCTCACTTACTGCCACAAGCTTGAGGCAGGAGGACATCATTCTGGGAGGAGAACGGCACAGAAAGTGCTCCAATCTGGCTTGTGGTGGCCTACCCTCATCAAGGACTCTGATGAGTTCGTGAAGAGGTGTACTGACTGTCAAAGGATGGGCACTTGTGGACAACGTGATATGATGCTGATGCAGCCCATTCACTTCTTTGAGGTTTTTGACGCATGGGGCATCAATTTCATGGGTCCATTCCCAAAGAGTCAGGGATTTGAGTACATTCTGTTGGCCGTAGATTATGTTAGTCGTTGGGTTGAGGCTATACCCGCCCGAGCCGCTGATGCGAGGACAGTTTGCAGATTTTTGAGGAAGCACATCATCACGCGGTTCGGGGAACCTGGAGTATTGATTTCAGATGGGGGGTCTCATTTCATCAACGTCCAGGTGAAGGCCCTTGCTAGCGAGTTCGGTATAGACCATCGTGTTGCTACACCTTACCATCCACAGACGAATGGTCTAGCCGAGGTGTCGAACAGGGAGATCAAGACTATATTGCAGAAAGTCGTCCGCCCTGACCGAAAGGATTGGTCACAGCTTTTGGACTCGGTCTTGTGGGCATATAGGACGTCTTTCAAGACACCATTGGGCACATCTCCCTTTCGCCTCGTATATGGCAAGCCGTGCCATTTACCTGTTGAGCTGAGACACAGGTCACTTTGGGCAGTCACTGAGGTACTTATGGATCCAGATGGTGTGGGAGACCAGAGGAGGGCAGAGTTAGCAGCCGTGGAGGAGTTGAGAGATACTGCCTTCTCAAACAGCCTACATTATAAGGAGAGAGTGAAGGAGTGGCATGATTCTCACACCAGCCACAAGCATTTTGAGCCTGGACAGAGAGTATGGTTGTTTGATGCGAGGCTTCGTTTATTTCCAGGGAAGCTACAGAGCAAGTGGAAGGGACCCTACTTGGTGAGAAAGGTACACGACAACGGTAGCATTGATATATCCGAGTTATTCTTCTGAGAGTACCTTTCGAGTGAACGATCAGCGGCTCAAGCCATTTCTAGATCATGAGCCGCGGGTCGTTGATGTTGCCCCGATTCATTTTGCATGAGATGTGGTCTTTTGACTCACATCTATTGCATCTCACGCCTGATTTTCACTGATCTTCCGACCTGTATAGATCCAGTTGTCCATATCATCACATTCTTTAGTCCCACATCCCTTTCTTCATCTTTTGATTATGCTATACTTAGGGTGTACTCTACCCTAAGTATAGGGGGGATGTAGGACCTTTGAGTTTCCTTTTGCTTCTTTTTACCCCTGATTTTGTTTCCTATACTTAGGGATATTTTACCCTAAGTATAGGGGGGTAGACCCTGTACATTCTCCACTCAGTTTTCCCTTAGTGTACAACCTACTATACTTAGGATTACTTGATCCTAAGTATAGGGGGAAAATCCGAGATCTTTTTGACTATTCTATTCATTCATTGGTCTTTGTATATAGCCTTCCTTTTCACTTCCCTATACCTAGCACGAGTTATGTCTTCTTCATCGCTCTTGACTCTGAGGATATCGTTCGAGCTATGTATAGGGGGTGTGTAAATATTTCATATATACTTTAGCCATAACTCGTACTTTGTGTGAGTGTGTAAATAAATAAAATGGCTAAAAATCCTAAAAATCACAAAAATAAAATTTTTTTCATGTACATAATCATTCTTTTATTTGCACATAAATAGCTAGTGTACAAATTATTTTTGTAAAAATGATTTCAAAAATCTTTTGTGTAAAGCTTGTGTAAATATTTTCATATAAAAATTATGTATATAGTACAAAATTTTTCCAAAATGTTTTGAAAATCAAAAGTTTGCAAAAATCTTGTATAAATGTGTGTAAATACTTTTGCAAAGCTTGCACTTCATGCATCATCCATTCATGATTTCAAAACATTTTTCAAAAATTTTGCATGTTTGTAAAAATTTGTGTAAATAGCATCTTTTGTACATATGTATATAGTTTTTCTGGATTATAGTTGACATTTAAACTAGCCTAAAATTAAATTGGGAAATGGAGCTTGATTAAGATCTTAATCCACCTAATTTATAAGAGGAACCTTATAGGGCTTAGGTTTAAGGCTTTTCTGGTCCATGGTGACTTAATTCTTTAAGTCCACTAGGCTATGATCACATGTCATCTCAATGAGCCTAAGTAGAGCACTTAACAACAACACATGACTCATATAAACAATGTCTTTACTTGGACACCAGCACTTAGCACCGAGCTCTCTACGGATGAGGTGGTGAGGAGGTAGTCTTCCTTGACTTGGGGTAGCATATGAGGGTAGTACTTCTAGGTGGAACCTCTCTTCTTCTTTTAGTGAAGGAAGTGTGTCTCAACTTGGTCTGGTTGCCATGAGGTCTAACGACGAGAGTTGTGGGTTGCAATAAAGCTTCAAAAGAGGGATAGTCTACTGGCTCAAGAGGAAAAACTCCTTGTATATATGCTGTACATGTATATGTTGTATAGATGCACTTGAAAAAAATGCAAAAAAGAAAAGAACTCCAAAAAGTGGTGGGTCTGAGAGAAAATGATAATCCCACCGGAGTATGTATATAGAGTGCAATAAGCAAAGCTTGAGATCCATGCCCAACCTTATGTAGCTTGCAGCAGGGAGACTTGGCTACACTGGTCAAGCTCCCAAGGATACATGGCTACACTGACCATGGTCCATTATCTTCTTCCTCCTCTTCTTGAGCCGGTTGAACTTGAACTTAGAAGGGAATACCCCGCTCCTCGAGGAAAGAGTGGCCAGATTGAGGTCATAGAGTTACCTTGTTGGGGAGGGTTGCCAAGTTGCCATTTCTGAGGTGAGAGCTTATACCTCACATTCACAGGACAAGGAAAGATTCATGGTCTTCAAGGTTTGTGATTGATGACCTGTTCTGATCTGGAGCATTGAGGAGTCTTGATTAGAGATTAGTGGAACTTAGAGGCTGTTGAGTTTTAAGATCAAGTCCAAATAAGGTTCCGACACATTAATAATCCAAAGATCTGATTAAGCTCCATACCTCAATTTAATGAAGGAAAGTTTAATATTCAACCTTGATCCATGTACATTCTTCTCGTTTTCCTTTTCTTTCTTCTTTTTCACTTCTTTTTCAAATAAGTGTTTGCTAAGGGACTAGCAAAGTTAAGTATAGGGCGGTGATGAATACTCATTCATCACTCTTTATTCTTATATTTTAGCTACAAAAACCTTTGCAAATGCATGTATATATTTGTAAATATAAATAATCACCAAAAGCATGCATGGTGTAAAAAGTAATAATTAGCATGTTTTTGTGCAAAAATAAAAGAATAAAGATTAAAAGAAAAAGTGGAAATATTTAGAAAAAATATTGAGCAACCTATCCCAAGGGAGGGCTCAGCGTTGGCCTGACCGCATAAAAGCCAAAGTAGAGGGAGATAGGGGCTCATGTGTGTAATTAGACCTGTAAATAAATAAATATATTTTCCTCTAAAAAAATAGAATAAAATGGCTTGTTTATATTGTGTATATATTTATATTTATAAAATTCAAATAAAAATTGAAAAATTAAAAAGAAAGATAAAAACATTCACAGGTAGATATTCATCATGTACATAGCCACTCCTATATTTATTTCACCCTATAAATAAATAAATTAAAATTCTATTAATGTTGTAAATATTCTATCTATTATGTTGTATATAAATAAATAAAAATGATTAAAAAAAACAAAAAATAAAAAGAACAAAATTAAAAATAAAAAATAATAGTGTAAAAATACCATGTGCATAGATATATATACCTATTTATTTCACTATTGTATATAAATAATAAAAATAAAATAAAAATACCCTTTTATTACTAATTTTATACTATAAATAAATAAAATATGAAATGGGAATAAAAATGCACAAAAATAACAAATTAAAAATAAAAAAAGACATATTGTGTAAATACATATATATAGCATAAAGTGTAAATATCTTATTTTTATTTTGAAAAATTAATTAAAAATCACCAAAAAATAGAAAAAATTAAAACAAAAATATTTCATGTTTTAAGTTTTTAATAATTCAGCCATTTATTATTTTTAATTGATTTTACAAATATTTTACACGTGGCTGTCTCTCATTGGTCCACGGGGGTTGTTGACCGCCCGGTCAACTCCCCCCTGTGGACCACTTCACACGGGTCCTGGGTGCCCGACCCGAGTTCTCGAATTTTTCCCATCCATACCCAATCACCATCCCCCTAAACCCTGGGTCCGTTTCGCTCACGTCACATCCGACACCCTCGCCGGGGTGTTCGCCTCGGGGTCCGCGCTCCACGCTGCCCTACCCGATCCATTCTTGTCAGACTCCTGGCGGTATAAAGGCTGAGCTCCGCCACCTCATTTCGCATCTTTGGATCATTCGCCTACCACCCATTGACCTCCAGTGCCTTAGTGAGAGTGACAGCTCGCTCCGGGCGTTGTCGCAGCGAGGAGGGGACGTCTGGACCATCGATCCGGCGAGCTTGCGCCGTCGTGCTCCGCCCAAAGTAGGAGTTTGAGCCTCGGGCCACGACGTCCCGCGAGGCAAGGACCAGGAGCACCAGCTGCTCATCCCCAGTCGACTCGATCACCTAGGTATCTCTAGTTTCCCTTCCTTTGCGCTAATTTCTAGTTTCCCCCAATTTTCGCCATCGCCGTCCACCTCCGATTTCGGCCACATCCATCTTCGTATCGACCATCGGACTGTTCCATCACGATCGCCTACCCTCGCGCACGTTCTACGCCCTTCCATTCAACCCAGCTCGTACAGGAGCTGGGGTTTCGAGCTTCACCGTCCTCCCCTCGCCAGAGCTCGACCGCACCGCCTCACCAGTCACCTTCACCCTCTCACAGGGTCGAGGCACTTTGCCCTCGACCCGCGAGCGTGTTGTTGTGATTTGCAGGTCCCGTCGAGCCCATTTGAGGGTCCGACCATTCAGGAGCAGGCGCTCGACCTCCGCCGACTCCGCTGGAGCTCCCCAGAGCTCCGTCGAGCCATCGGAGGCCACCATTCGACGCAGAGGGTCCATAGCTATCTTCTCCGATCTTCAGTGGGCCGCGAGGAGGAAGACAGAGCACGCACGGCCCCGGCGAAGTTTGCCGGCATCCAGTTCTTCCTCGACCTCCAGACACCGTCTGATCGTCTCCCCGCTCCAGTTCGCATCACGGCCGTCCATCCGAGGAGCCACCAGCAGCGTTAGATCTATCTGAGGAGCGATCTGGACAGTCGATGCCTGAGGTTTAGCCACAACGCCCCTCCATCGTGCGATCTTCCACGTGGCGACGCCTTGGCCGTCCGATCAGCCCGAGGAGTCCAGCGTTGACGTGCCACTCGTCATCGACTGTTCGATCCACCACGTGGCAGCCATCCGACCCTCGGATATAATAATGGGGTAATTGTCCTTAGGCCCCCTGCTTTTAGTTGTTATTATTTAGCTCTGTAAATATATAGTTTAGTTGTTTTATTGCTGGTTTATTTGCACTTTGGACCTGAGGTTTATTTTATTTGCATGTATACCCTTGCCTATAGTGTGTCACGTGCATCGACACGTGTGTTTTTGGGATATTTGCATACTTAGTCCTGTAGTTCCTAGATGTTATGAAATGAATGAATATTTTTGGATATTTGCAGATATGCCCCTGTGAGTAGTTTTTATGCGCATGTGCGGTATATTAGTGGGTAAATTACACTAAGGTTCCTGGGCTTTTAATACGAGTTATTATTTAGCCCAGAAACTTTATTTCTTTGCAAATAGGTCCCTGTGTGCCCCAGACACGCGCGACGCGCGTGATTTCTTGGGAATTTTGCACCGGACCCCCTGGAACTTTGGATAATTGCGTACAGGTCCCTGTGTACTGTACCTAGGTTTTATTTTTGAATTAAATAGCAAATTTACTCCGAATTCAATGAAAATTGGACACATGGCTCCTGCCATGTTGTAAAATTTTCTAGAATTCTTGGGGACATTTTTAGTTTTATTTGATATTTTTAAAAAATCAAAAACCACCTTTTTCGTTACTATTTGATTTAAAAATTCACAAAAAAAATATTAAAACTCACCTAAAAATTATAAAAAAATTAGCTACTGTTTAGTTTACCTTGCTTGATTTTCTGACCAAGTTGGGTCATTTTTCATTACCTAAAACTCTTAAAAATTGAAAAACACCTAAAAACTCATAAAAATTCTAATAATTAATCTAAAAACCCAAAAATAATGATTGTGGTGCCTAAATTTTTCTTGTTTCTTTCTCTATATAGGAAAATTACCTCCAGGCTTATTGGGGACTTTTGGATATTTTATCTAAGTCCCTCAAGCTCGGCTGAACAGTGCCTTCATTTTCTTGCATTGTTTTATTTTTATAAAAAATAAAAATCAGAAAAATCCCAAAAATTCATTAAAAACAGTAAAAATCATAATGAGCATAAAAACATTTTTATTGGAATTTTTGCTTGATTTTTGATGCATTAAATAATTGTTCTTAGTTGGTTGTTTCATTGGTTTCCTTATTTTCTTAATTAATTTAAAATTTAAAAAAATTAAAAACAATTAAAAATCCACCAAAAACACTTGTCTTTTATTTTTAATTCTTTTTTAGACTACGTAGGCCGCGAGGCCATCTCGTGCTCCCTGAGTCCGACCCTGGTCGCTATACCAGGCTAATCTAATAGCCAGGACCGCTATCGATTTTATTTGATTTTGATTTTATTTTGGTGGTATGAACTTCATTTTTCTCAATTGAGCTAAGATTCTCATCGATTCGGGTAGCAACGACCCGAGTTATATTTTGACCTGATCCGGATTAGTGGGATTTTGGCTCATCACCAGGCCACCAAGAAGGATCATTTCCCTCTTCCCTTTATTGATCAGATCATTGAGAGACTGGCAGGGAAGGGCCATTACTGTTTCTTGGATGGGTACTCCGGCTATAACCAGGTGGCCATCGCGCCCAAGGACCTGGACAAGACTACCTTCACCTGTCCCTTTGGGGCATATGCCTTTAGTCGCATGCCATTTGGGCTATGCAATGCCCCTGCGACTTTTCATAGGTGCATGCTGTCTATATTTTCGGACATGGTGGGGGAGTGCTTGGAGGTCTTCATGGATGATTTCTAGATCTACGACGAAGGATTCGACTCCTGTCTTGACTGCCTAGACCGAGTCCTTCAGCGATGCATTGAGGTTCACCTGGTATTGTCTTGGGAGAAGGGTCACTTCATGGTGACTCAAGGGATGGTGCTTGGCCATATCATCTTTAACAGGGGCATGGAGGTTGATCTGGCCAAGGTAGATGTCATTAGAAAACTTGCACCACCGTCCAACCTGCGGTAGTTACGGTCTTTTCCGGGGCACGTCTGTTTCTACCGACGCTTCATTCATGATTTCAGTAGGATTGCCCGACCGTTGACTGATCTACTGACGAAAGACACCGAGTTCCTTATCGATGACAAGTGTTTTTCGTCCTTCGAGACTCTCAAGAGATGTGTTGTAGAGGCTCCTGTTCTCCAGCCGCCTGATTGGTCTCTCCCATTCGAGATCATGACGGATGCCTCCGATTTTGCCGTAAGGGCCATGCTGGGACAGAGGAGGGATGGAGTCCCTTTTGCTATTCACTACGCTAGCTGTACATTGGATACCGCGCAGCGGAACTATACCGTCACTGAGAAGGAGATGCTAGCCGTAGTTTTTGCCCTAGATAAGTTCATATCTTACATTATCGGATCTAGAGTGACCATTTACACGGATCATACCGCCATCAGGTACCTCATGGCAAAGAAAGATGCCAAAGCTAGATTGACCAGATGGATCCTTCTACTCCAGGAGTTTGATATAGAGATTAAGGATAAGCCTGGAGTCAAGAATGTGGTGGCGGATCATCTCTCTCGATTAGAGCATCTTGAGGATTTTGAGTAGACTGAGCCTATTTGTGAGACCTTCCCAGATGAGGCAATCCTTGCTATCGCCTCTCTCCCGTGGTACGCCGATATTGTGAACTTTCTTGTTGCTAAGAAAGTTCCACAAGATTGGCCCAGGCAGAGACTTAAGACCTTCCTCGTGAAGGCCAAGTTCTACCAGTGGGAGGATCCCATCCTTTACCATGAAGGAGGGGATAGAGTCTGGCGTAGGTGCATTCCTCAGGAGGAGCACCATAGCGTCCTCACTTACTGCCACAAGTTTGAGGCAGGAGGACATCACTCTGGGAGGAGAATGGCACAGAAAGTGCTCCGATTCGGCCTATGGTAGCGTACCCTCTTCAAGGACTCTGATGAGTTTGTGAAGACGTGTACTGACTGTCAGAGGATGGGCACTTGTGGATAGCATGATATGATGCCGATGTAGCCCATTCACTTCTGTGAGGTTTTTGACGCATGGGGCATCAATTTCATGGGTACATTCCCTAGGAGTCAGGGATTCGAGTACATTCTGTTGGCCGTGGATTATGTTAGTCATTGGGTTGAGGCCATCCCCGCCCGAACCGCAGATGCTAGGATTGTTTGTAGATTTTTGAGGAAGCATATCATTTCACGGTTCAGGGTACCTCGAGTGTTGATATCTGACAGGGGGTCTCATTTCGTCAACAACAAGGTAAAGGCCCTTACTAGAGAGTTCGGCATAGACCATCGAGTTGCCACTACATACCATCCTCAGACGAATGGTCTTGCCAAAGTGTCGAACAGGGAGATCAAGACTATATTGCGGAAAGTCGTCCGCCCTGACCGAAAGGATTGGTCACAGCTTTTGGACTCGATCTTGTGGGCATATAGGACGTCTTTCAAGACTCCTTTAGGCACATCTCCCTTTTGCCTCGTTTATGGCAAGCCGTGCCATTTACCTGTTGAGTTGAGACATAGGTCACTTTGGGCCGTTACTGATATACTTTTGGATCCATATAGTGTAGGAGATCAGAGGATGGCAGAGTTAGTAGCCTTGGAGGAGCTTCGTGATACCGCCTTCTCAAACAGCCTACAGTACAAGGAGAGAGTGAAGGAGTGGCATGATTCTCATATCAGCCACAAGCATTTTGAGCCTGGACAGAGCGTATGGCTGTTTGATGCTAGGCTTCGTCTATTTCCAGGGAAGCTACAAAGCAAATGGAAGGGACCGTATTTGGTGAGAAAGGTACACGACAATGGGAGTATTGACATATCTGAGTTGTCTTCTGAGAGTACCTTTCGAGTGAACGGTCAGCGGCTCAAGCCATATCTCGATCATGAGCCGCGGGTCGTTGATGTTGCCCCTATTCATTTTGCGTGAGATGTGGTCTTTTGACTCACATCTATTGCATCTCACACCTGATTATCACTGTTCTCCCGACCTGTATAGATCCAGATGTTCATATCACTCTATTCTTTAGTCCCACATCCCTTTTCTCATCTTATGATTATGCTATACTTAGGGTGTACTTTACCCTAAGTATAGGGGGGATGTAGGACTCTAGGTTATTCTTTTGATTCATTTCTACCTCTATTTTTGCTGCCTATACTTAGGGATATTTTACCCTAAGTATAGGGGGTAAACCCTGTACATTCTCACTCGGATTTCCCTTCGTGTACAACCTACTATACTTAGGATTATTTGATCCTAAATATAGGGTGAAATGCCGAGATCCTTTGGATTTCTATTCTTTCATTTGTCTTTGTATATAGCCTTAGCCTCCTTTTCACTTCCTTATACTAAGCACGAGTTATGTCTTCTTCATCGCTCTTGACTCTGAGGACATCGTTCGAGCTAAGTATAGGGGGTGTGTATATATTTCATACATACTTTAGCCATAACTCGTACTTTGTGTAGTGTGTGAATAAATAAAAATGGCTAAAAATCCATAAAAATTAAAAAATTTTCCTTGTAAATAAACATTCTTTTATTGCACATACATAGCTATTGTACAAATTATTTTTGTAAAAATGTTTTCAAAAACTTTTTGTGTAAATAGTGTGTAAATATGTGCATATCAATTATGTATATAGTACAAAATTTTTCCAAAATGTTTTGAAAATCAAAAGTTTGCAAAAACCTTGTGTAAATTTGTGTAAATATTTTGCAAAACTTGCATTCATACATACAATCATGATTTCAAAACATTTTTCAAAAATTTTGCACATGTGTAAATATTTGTAAAATAGCATCTTTGTAAATATATGTATAGTTTTTTCCTGGATTAAAGTTGACATTTAAACTAGCCTGGAATTAAATTGGGAAATGGAGCTTGACTAAGATCTTAATCCACCTAATTATAAGAGGAACCTTATAGGGCTTAGGGTTAAGGCTTTTCAGGTCCATGGTGACTTAATTCTATGAGTCCACTAGGATATGATCACATGTCATCTCAATGAGCCTAAGTAGAGCACTTAACAACACACACATGTCTCATATAGACAATGGCTTGATTGGACCCGCACTTTACACCGAGCTCTCTACGGATGAGGTGGTGAGAGGCAGTCTTCCTTGACTTGGGGTAGCATATGAGGGTAGTACTTCTCGGCGGAACCTCTCTTCTTCTTATCGTGAAGGAAGTGCGTCTCAACTTGGTCTGGTTGCCATGAGGTCTAACGACGGGAGTTGTGGGTTGCAATAATGCTTCAAAAGAGGGATAGTCTACTGGTTCAAGAGGAAAAACTCCTTATGTATATATGTTGCACCGTGTATATATGTTGCACAGATGTACTTGAAAAAAATGCAAAAAGAAAATAACTCCAAAAAAGTGGTGGGTCTGATAGAAAATGATAATCCCACCGGAGTATGTATATAGTGCAATAAGCAAAGCTTGAGATTCATGTTCCATCTTATGTAGTTTGCAGCAGGGAGACTTAGCCTACACTGATTGAGCTCCCAAGGATACATGGCTACACTGGCCATGGTCCATTCTCTTCTTCCCCCTCTTCTTGAGCCGGTTGAACTTGAACTTAGAAGGGAATACCCCGCTCCTCGAGGAAAGAGTGGCCAGACTAGGGTTATAGAGTTACCTTGTTGGGGAGGGTTGTCAAGTTGCTACTTCTGAGGTGGAGAGCTATACATCACATACACTGTACAAGGAAAGATTCATGGTCTTCAGGGTTTGTGTATGTAGACTTGTTCTGATCTGGATTATTGAGGAGTCTTGACTATAGAGTAGTGGATCTTAAAGGCTGTTATGTTTTAAACTTAAGTCCAAATAAGGTTCCGACACATTAATAATCCAAAGATCTGATCGAGCTCCATATTTCAATTTAATGAAGGTAAGTTTAATAATCAACATTGATTGATGCATTTTTCTCCTCTTTTTCTTTTTCTTCTTCTTTTTCACTTCTTTTTCAAATAAGTGTTTGATTAGGGACTAGCAAAGTTAAGTATAGGGGGTGATGGAATACCCATTCATCACTCTTTATTCTTTTATTTTAGCTACAAAACCTATGCAAAACACATGTATATTCATGTAAATAGCATAAATTATCGAAGTGCATGCATTGTGTAAATATGTATAATTAGCATGTTTTTGTGCATAAATAAAAGAATAAAGAAATAAAAGAAAAAGATGGAAATATTTAGAATAAATATTGAGTGACCTAATCTGAAGGGAGGGCTCAGCATGGGCCTGACCGCAAATGAATCCAAGTAGAGAGAGATAAGGAAGCTCAAGCATGTGTACATATACCTATGTATATAAATAAAAAATTATTTTCCTCTTAATAAAAATAAAAATGGGTATGTATTTATTTGTATATATTTGTAAATCTAAAATTAAAATAAAAATGAGAAATATAAAAGAAAAATAAAAAGAAATAAAATTCCTTCATCATTGTATATATATACCATGTGCATAGAACCACCACATTTATTTATTTGCCCCTTGTAAATAATTAATAAAAACCTTATAAAAATATTTCCATATTCCTCATTTCATGGTGTAAATAAATAAAATAAAAATCACAAAAATAAAAATAAAATAAAAAGAAATAAAATAAAATCAAATTCCAACCTTGTATATATACCATGCAAATATATGTATATACCTATTTATTTACTCTATGTAAATAATTAATAAAAATAAAACAAAAATGCCCTATTATTCCAAATTTTATGTTATAAATAAAATATAAAATTGGAATAAATGTATAAAATAAATAAATTAAAAAACAAAAATTAAAAATTCATATTGTATATACCTATATATAATAATAATATTTTGTAAATACATAAATTATATTTCAAAAAAATAAATAAAAATCACTAAAAAATTATTTGAAAAATAAATAAACATTTTTCATGTTTTAGGCTTTTCGAAAATAAGTCATTTATTCTTTTTTATCGAATTATGAAATAATTAATAATTGGTAGCCTCTGATTGGTCCACGGGGGATGTTGACCCCCGGTCAACTCCCCCCCTGGACCTTTTCCCCGCAGATCCTGCGTCCGACCCGACATTCCCTGATTTTTCCTGACGTGATCCGACCCCCAAACATCCAAACCCCGGGCTCCATTTGATCCTGGCTGATCCAAGATTCTCGCCCGGGGATCTACATAGGGATCTGTGCTCCGAATCTCTCGCCCGATCCTCATCTAGCTGGACCCCTAGCCGTAAAAAGTCCGACCTCCGCCGCACTTTTCATGCATCTTAGGCGTTGCTCCTTCGTCCCAAGACCTCCACCTTCTTCCTGAGAGTGATAGTTTTGCGAAGGCGGTGTCGAAGAGAGGAGAGGACGACTGCCACCACTGATCCGGAGACTTCTGCCGCCGTGCGCCGTCGCGAGGTGCGCTAGAGCCTCGGGCATCGATGATCCTTCGAGGTTAAAACCCAGAGCTCGTCGAGCTCGTACCCAGTCGATTCCATCCATCAGGTAGACCCTAGTCCTTCTCGTTTCCTTTGATTTCATCTTACGCCCAAATCACCCATTCACCTCCGCCGATCGATTCCACCCGCTCCGATCATCAATCCGTTTTCTGACCCGACCATCATCTCCGTGAAACCCCTCTCGCATCTTCTGCACCCATGCACCCACCTTGGTTTGCCCCGGAACCAAGGCTCGACCTTCATCGCCGTCGCCTTGCCGGAGGTCGTCCATCTCGACTCGCCAGCCACCCACGCCACCCCTAACAGGGTCGGGGTAGTTTGCCCTCGACCCAGGAGTCCTCTTGTGTGATTTTGCAGGTCAAAGGGACCTCATCTGGAGGTCCAAGGTTCGGGCACAGAGGCTCAGCTCAGCCTTCGTCGCCGGAGCTCCTCGGAGCTTCCCGGCCTCATCGGAGGGGCTCATTAGCTGCGGAACATCTTGGCAGAGCTCGTCCACATCTCAGCAGCAACAGAGGAGGACCTCGGCGTGCGCAGTCGGCCGACGAAGTTCGCCGGCATCGAGTTCTTGGAGCATCCTCCTCCACCGTTCGATCAACCCCGACGCTCCAGACGTGATCACAGCCGTCCATTTGAGGAGCGTCAGCCATCGTTAGATCTTCCTAGGGTTGATCAGGACCGTTGATACAGTGAAGGGTTAGCCACGCATCTCAGCCTTCAGATCATCCACGTGGCGTCTCCTTTGGTCGTCCGATAATTAAGGGGTAAATTATACTTAGGGCCCCTCTGTCTTTTGTTTTTGTTAGTTAGTCCTGCAAATATTTTTCTCAATTGTTTTTATTTTGGAAAAATTTCACTCTGGACCTGAATGTTTTGGTTAATTGCATTATAGTCCCTGTATATGTTAACCACGTGCGTCGACACGTGATATTCTGGGTCATTTGCATATTTCATCCTATATTCCTTGCGTGTTATTGTTTGACACTTTTTAAATGGGAATTGCAAATATACCCTTCTGAGTCTGAACCACGTGCTTGGCGCGTGTTTTGTGGGATTTTTTGCACTTTGGGCTCTGGGTTTTCTTGCCGTGTTACTGTTTGGCCCTTGGAACATACTTTATTTGCGTTTAGGTCCCTGTGCACTATGAGCCCTTGGGCTATTTAAATAAATATCAAATCAACCCCAAATTACGTGAAATTTGGACACGTGGCTCCTTCCACTGTGTAAAAATTTCTCTAATTTTTGGGTACATTTTTTAGGCTTTTTCTTATTTTTAAAAATTCAAAAACTATTGTTTTTGCGTCTGTCCAGATTAGAAAATCATAAAAAATATTAAAATTATTTTAAAAATTCTAAAAAAATTAAGTTTTGTTAATTTGAGTGTGTTTGATTTTTATGCATTTTTCGTTATTTTTGGATATATAAAAACCTTAAAAATTAAAAAAAAACACTTAAAAATTTATAAAAATTCTAGAAAATTATAGAAAAACCAAAAAAATACAAACTCTTTTTTTGAATTTTCTCTATTGTTTAAATTTGTCATAATAATTACCTTCATGCTTTTACAGATCAATTTGCTATTTTAAATTGATCTTTCAAGCCTGACTAGACAACAACTTCCTGTTTTTGCCTTCTTGGATTTTTAGAAAATTATATAAAAATGGAAAAATATGAAAAATTCACCAAAAACAGTAAAAAAACCTAAAAAAACATAAAAATATTTTTGTTTGAATTTTTGGATCATTTTTGGATGATTAAATAAATTGTTGTGTGTGCTTGATTTTGCCCTTTTTATATTTTCCTTTATTATTAAAAATCCAAAAAAATATAAAAATAATTAAAAACCACCAAAATACATGTCTTTATTTTCTTTATTTTTAGACTACTTCATAGGCCGCAAGGCCAACTCGTGCTCCCTGAGTCCGACCCTGGGTGCTACACTAGGCTAATCTCATAGCCAGGACCGCTATCTTGTTTTTGATTGATTTTCTATCTTGATTTTGGTGGTCTGCTTCTCACATTTTCTTGACTGACCGATATCTCTCGATCCGGGTCGCAATGACTCGATAGTGATTATTTTACATGTCCCGGATTGATTGAGAACATTTCGGTCATCACTTACAGATTCACCATCATTTAAAACATGCGATATGATACTATCAAGCTTGGAAGAATTGGAGAAATCAAACTTAGAGAATGGGGATAAAAACAAAACATCTTTCTGGTTTTGTGACAGTCATAATTTGATTAAGAAGAGTGTATTTTGGGAATTAACATATTGGAGCAAGTGACTGATACGACACAACTTAGATGTTATGCATATAGAGAAAAATATCTTCGATAACATATTCTATACTGTTATGAATGTAACCGATCGCTCAAAAGATACAATAAAGTCTCATCGTGATTTACAAATCATATGCAATCGGTCAGAGTTGCATATAAAGTAACATGATAATGGAAGGGTTGAACTTCCTAAAGCGAAGTATACATTAGACAGAAATCAAGTGAAGCTTGTCTGCGAATGGACAAGTAAACTAATGTTTCCATATGGATATGCATCAAAATTTTCCAATTTGATCGATTAAAAGAAATTATTATTTAAGGGAATGAAAAGTCATGACTGTCATGTTTTCATGGAAAAATTGCTACCGCTAGTGTTCAGAGGATTGTTACCAAAAAATGTTGTCGATGTTATATCAGATGTCAGCAGATTTTTTCAGGTTCTATGCTCGTCATGCTTACACCGTACGGAGATGGAATATCTTGAGAAAAATATTCATGTGCTTATGTGCAATTTGGAGAAGATATTTCCGCCGCCATTTTTTGATTCAATGGAGCATCCGATGATTCATATTCCATATGAAGCAAAAGTTGGATGGCCGGTAAAATATCATTGGATGTATCCACATGAAAAGTATTTATAAATATTAAAATCTTCTTGCATTCTTTAATATTTGAATAAAATATTTACATGCTTTATATATGTTCATGTTCTTTCTCAAAAAAGGTCCGAAATAAAAGTAAAGTTGAAGGATCAATAAGTTCGCGGTATATTTATAAGGAAGTCGCAACATTCTACGCTAGGTATCTTCCATAAGATGTGGAGACAATCCACAACAGATTTAGGAGAAATGAGATAATTTACTCGAAGGAAGAACCTTGTATCAGTATCTTTCATCAATACACTCAACTCATAGAAAAGGCAACTGAACGTTTCTTATCAAAACAGGAGAAGGACGCTGAAGAGTTATACGTATTAGACAATTGTGAGGAAATGACACCATATGTTCAGTACGTATTTGTATTACTTTGTGCATATATGCAAATTCCCTTCCACATAATACTTATTTTACTTATTTTAGAGAATTTAGGAAGAAAATTGTCGAAGAAAATCCTATGTATTCAGATGACGAAGTTCTGACCATCTATAGGAATCAATTTCCATCTTGATTTAAAGATCGATCAAAACAATTGGATAGTGGTGATTATTCTACTCATATTTTAAAATAGTTTGAAGAAGGACCTATTTATAAGTTTATAAGGTCCGGTCTTACAACTCTTGATGCAGTAATGGTTATCGTTTTCATACCTTTAATTCGGGTAAATATTTAACAACTCAGAATCACTGAGTGATGGTTCATGGATCTTGTTATGAGGAAGATCATATGAATTATTATGGAATTTTAAAGGAGATAATAGAAGTAGAATATAGTATTCCAGGCTTTAATAAAGTAGTTCTCATTTTGTGTGATTGGTACAAACCCAATGGAGGTGTAGTACTCGATAGGAGAAATAACATTGTCGACGTGATACCAAGAAAATTTATATACAGCTTTATACCTTTCATTTTAGCTTCTCAAGCGGACCAAGTTTGTTATCTCCCACAAGTATCAAAGAAGAGAAAGAGCATTGATACTTAAACTATTGTGAAGATAAATTCTCGAGGCTATATTTCTAATGAATACACTCATCATGAAGATGAAATAGATGAAGCATTCACACCGACACATGAACGAATAAACATAACAGAAGAAGTCCCAATTATCGAATCGATTCGATTGGCTGATAATGAGGTGTTTTGTGTTGACCTACAAAAGGATTCTGACTCCACAAATGATGATTCAGAAAACTCATAAATCGAAAAAATATCCTTTGATCCCACCGAAATAAATGATGAAGATTATCTGTAAGTTTTATTACATTATTATAATCAAATTAACTGTCATGAATAACTATGTAACAAACTATTACATCATCATTACAGTCATGGCAGGTTTTAGAAGTGACGGTTCTCATGGATCTCATCGATCTAATCGTCCATCCTCCTCAGACACACCTTCGTCCAGTAGGCAACCAACCCCATATGTTGTTTTAGATTCACAGTCCGATGAGGTCCGACTGGTCATAGCCTACTATGAGTCCCTTGGTTATCCTCCTCCACTCTTTATGTAGGCGCCTATGGAGAGCCATCTACCTCAGCTGATCCTGCTGTATTCCCGATCGCGAATCCGATACCTGCACATACATAGATGGGTTCTGATTCTCCTTCTTCTGGACGTCCGAGCACCTCCGTGCCTTTACTTACCGGAGTTGGACAGACTTCGATGTCCTAACATTTGTTGGAGGTTACAGTGGATGGGAGATACGATTTTAATAAATTTTGTCATTTTAATTTTACGAAACAAATAAATTGTATAATGTTTACAAATTTTACCAAATGCAGGGATTTTTTAAGTAGCAACAGAGTGGCAAAAGAGATAACCACAATAATCAAGAGACACTTGACTAGCATGTAATTTAGATGGTGTCGCATCCCTGCTACGAAACAGGAGAGACTTTTTTGAGATGTTTCTGATAAGAATAATTTCTTACAAATGATATAGAAATTTTTTGTCATGTTTTCTTCTGAAATTTTGCAGTATTTTTCAGAGTTGGTATCATCTAGTTCTGGGTCTAAGGAAGGAGGCTTTTCGTCGAGCCTTTATTCGTTTGGTAGAGAAGAGAATGAGCGATACATTTTTCAAGGTAAGGAGAGACTCGCATGCGAAGACAGGATGCAAGGAGATGAATTTTGAGGAGATGAAGAGGTTCCTGCCAGCATGGTGTACGGAGGATATGTATTGTATTTCTTCAATAATTTCCGATGTAATTTTTAAAATATTCCTTGTAGATGAGTGAGTTTCTGTGATGCATTCATTGTAGATGCGGAGTTTGGAAGGAGATCCATGGCGGGAAGGACAAACCGCCAAAAATAAAGGATTAAATCGACAAGTGGATCTAAAAGCCACAATCAAATTAGAGAAGAGATGGTACTACAATATAAAAATTAATTTTTCAAATCTACTTTAATATAATACCATGTTGTTATTATATTTTTAAATTAATTTTCAGACAGCTAGGTTGGAAAGAGAACCCTCATTTCATGAGTGGTGGTCTAGGTCTTACATGAGTGGGAAAGAAGGAGAGTCGCAATGGTCCACTCCTGAAGCAGGAGAATTGTTGGTTAGTCTTTTAATTTATTTGCAATTGAAAGATATATTATAAATTATTCTTCTCTATTTAAATTTGTATTTCAGGATCGTTTGACACTATCTGCAGAAAAATAGGATGGTGATTCAACTGGAGAGCAACCACCATTTGATAAAGCAATTTGGAAGTAGGTATAGATAAATATTAATTTACTATATTCATTTTTATATATAAATACATATTCAACAATCAAAATTTTATAAGGTGTTGGAGGATAGGGACGTTGTGGCGAACAGGAAGCAGATGATTGGTGGTCTTCCTCCATACTATGTGGAGGAACATCATCTTTCCTATTCTACGTACTCCCAGCCGTCGTACACACAACCACAGTCGTCCCAACCATCATTGCCAATGGAGCCACACATGACGATGATGGTGGAGCAGGTGACAAAGCTCCAAGAAGATTTCACGGCATACATGTAAGTATTCTACTTAGAATGAGTAATAATTTCATATTTCTATATCTTCAAAATATAAATAACATGTATATATCTTCCATAATATAGGTCACAAGGGCATGCATCTCAACCTGAGGAGATTGAATCAGATGACGAAGAGGAGGAGGAGAATGATATTGAAGAAGAGGCACACATGTATGCTCGATTCAAAGAGAAGGAGAAAGAGAAAAAAAGCAAAGCATGGTTTAATATCAAAAAATTTTAGATCAAAGAAGAAGTGATTTTTATTAATATTGGCTTGTTTCGTTGTTGAACTTTTAGCACGTCTTTCAATCTGTATGAACTTTGATAGTATAATTTGTTGTAATTTTCACTTGTGGATTTTTTCGAACATATATTTATAGTATTTAGCTCTTAAATATGAATGTTTAGTGTCTAAATTCATGTATATTGTGTGAGTTTGACATGTCAAAGTTAGTTACTTTAGTTGACGAAATGGTATATTATAGATACTCTTATCGACTCTATTAAGCGCCTGCAGTGGTTTCTTGGCAGGCTATATAGGTTTGACGGGGCATCTAATCCCTACCGAACCTGTATATTTTTTTCCTGCACTTCAGTATGGGCGAGCGCATGTGCTCTCCAGGGGCTCCGTATATGATCACCATATTTTTATGGGAGACCATGTCGGCAAGCACATCTGTGCATGCCTACATGCGGGCGAGGACAAAGCGTCCCTAAGTGCTCACCACCTACCCTAGCGACTCTCGTATCAGTGACCACCCGTGGAACGAGCACATGTGCTCGCCCAGTATACGGGCGTAGACATGGCGTGCACATTACGAGCCAACATGTGCTCGCCAATCGCGTCTTTTTTGTAGTGAAAACTCTCCACAATATCTCTCATGGGACAGAATTATAAGACTTCTCCAAATCTATAAAGATCATATGGAGGTTCTTCCTTTTAGCTGTATAAATCTCAATTGTTCTCCTTAGCAAATGGATGGCTTCATGACAGTCAAAACATATTTTGTTAATTATTTTTAATTTATTAAAAAATATAAAATGAATATATTTTCCAAAATAGGAATTATATTATATAGAGTTTTGTATAAATATTTTATAATATTGTTATTTTATTTTTATTATTAGTATTTGATTGATTATACAAATAATAGGGATTATTATTTAATAAAAGTATTGCAAGGACTATATGATATTTAGAATAAAAGTTAAAAGCGGAGAAATAACAGAAAAAATTGGTGTAGGATTCATCCAAAACAATAAGAAGAACCAGTGATACGTTCATGTGTACGGCATGTGGACCTGTAAAGAAAATGCAGAGTTCCGACGGGCTTCTTGTAAAGTTCGCATAAAAAATCTTCGGCTCGTGATAGGTGCAAGTGAGTCTTAAGCGACAGGATTGAACGATTTCGGATGTCCTCTATTCAGTCTAATCAAACATTTCTCGTATGATCTTAGGGCTGACGGGGTGTTTTTTTCCCAAATAGGGCCATCTCTAGGCGGCGGATATCAGGGATGGAAGATCTCACAACTATTGCTCGTTGTTTTTCAGACCTCTAGTGATGCTCTTTGTCTTAGATGCTCATGGTCATCACATCTAACAAGGAGCTTAAGGAGCTGCGATGTACAACTCCTGTAATTGTCGATTGTGTGTTTCATTATGCTGTATAGAGGCGATGTTGTCCATGAATCTATCGATGCAGGCGGTAGTCCTGATGTTGTTCGACTCGACGAAATCCTTCTAGATACTTGATAATCAAGTGTCGTTTTGGTCTTTATGTTTCCTCTAGGACCTACGACGCAAACCCCAGGACATGTCGTGCCAATCACTGGCTTGTGCGCGCTCCAGATGCTTAGGTATAATCCAATGACCTATGCTCAACCAATGAAGACATGAAAATGTAGAGAGAGAGAGAGGGATCAGAGCTCTCTCATCCTCAACCAAGTGTTATGGATAAAAAATGGGGAATTCGGGTGAGTGTATGGACGATCCAAAGTCGGGTGAAGGAACATGCTCATATCTCATATTTGTGATGGATCTGAGTTGTACATGTCCTGGAAGGTGATGGAAAATTTAATTTGATGAAGTATGTGATGTGTAGATCGGTAGGGATTTTGGTGTAGACGATAATAAGAGAATGACCTCCGATCAGCGTTGATTGGAGGTTGTGGAAAAATCGAAAAAAATGAATAAATTGAAAACTAAAATATGTATCTAACAAAACTATTGACCTCCGGTCGCTTGGAGCTTGTCGCATGTGATTGAGGTCATGAAACCTTGGGTCATCAATTCATGGTGGTGGTGGCTCGCAGAAGCATGGGTCGCGACGAAGCTTGGCTCGTCGGATAGTTGATCACGGACATCTCCTCTCCCTCTCCCTCACTCATAATCGACGGCAAGAGGCTGAGCCCTATCACAATCCCTCTCACTCACCGGAACTTTGAGGTGGAGAACGAGTGAGAATGGCATATCGATATAAGTTGAACAGGTGGAAGAGCTTTACAGGCGAAGAAAAGCGATTGGATTCAACACACCATGATGAAGTTTCGTTGGCTAAAACAACCGACAAGGAGGCAGTGCTCTCAGGAGTTCAATAGAGCATTTGGGAATCTTGGGGACTGAGAAATGGAGGAGGAAGAAATCAGAGACGAACAAGAAGAAGAAAGAAGAAGAAGAAAAGCTGGAGGAGGAGGAGGCAGAAGATGAGCTTAGAATGGTCAAACCAATATTTGACCGATCAGAATGCACCATGTAGGCGCACACTAAAAGATAAAATGACTATACACAAATAAATAATACCTTATAAATTACATAATAAATAATAAAATTAACTTAAATTAAAAATAAATAAAATAAAAACCGTATATAATTTAATAAAAAACTTTCCGTGAATGCTAATAAATTAAATAATATTATTAAAATAGTTAAAGTAAATACATACTCTAATTTATTACTATATTAGACCTATATAAATAATACACATATTCTTAACTTAATTATTTCACATATAACTCAGTATCTTTTATATTTACTTTATTTATAATTAATATTTAAGGTTTAAATAAATAATTATATATACAATATAGTGCAATTATACCTATAATTAAGGATTTTATATTTACTTGCATTATCTAGTGTATTTTATTTTTTATTTTTATTTAATTACAAATTATTTTATGAATACAATATTTATAAAATATTAAATAAAAAAGAAATATCAAATAAGTGTAAATAAAATAAAAAGGATTTTACATATATATACAAATAGGGTCCCAAAACTTCCTTTCTATATATTAATTTTATTTTGATAAAACTACTTTTATTTGATAGATAATTTTATAACTTAAACATAAAAAAATGAATGTACCCAATTCGGAGTTCATATGGCTGAGATATGTGATTCAAAAGTACATTTATGGCTTTTTAGTTTATGGTTTATTAGTATTTTTCTTAATTATTTTTAAGTTATAATTTTATATTGTATACTATTTTTATTTACATTTTAGGAAAAAAAATAGATAGATTGGAGGTAGTATTAATTTTACAGAAAATCGAGAAGTTTGGTATACATATAATATAAATGTACAATTAGGCCTAAAAATCAAAACTCAAAGAATTGATTCTAAGATTTTTTAAGTATTTTCAATAAATAGTACAATTATAACTAGAAGTTTAAAAGTGAGTTTGATTGATTTTGTATTTTCTATAAATAGTCATAAACCAGGGAATTTGGCTTTTACGACTTTCTTAATTAGTGATGTTTTTCTCCCTCGATTTTAACCTTATAATTTTTTGATAGATTTTTTTATAAATACTAATAATAATTATATTAAAGGTTTTTATCAGTTGTGCCCTTCTAAGATATTGCAATATCAGTAATACCCATCCCTTTTTTGGAATATCAAGTGTCCTCGACTTCTTGTCGTTCTATCACTTGTGCCCCTCCAGTTAGTTGTCATCCATTCATAGTGCAAACGGAGGTTAACTATGAGGACATAAGCAGAATTAATAAAAAAGGGGTGGTTGAATGGTCTTTCTTCACCCTCTCCCTCCTCCTCCCCCTCCCCCAACATCTACCTCCCCCTCTCCCTCCACCGCCCAAGCCTCCCCCTCCGCCACCCCCTGCCTCCTCCTCCTCCATGCCTCTCAGCCTGCAACCTCCTCCTACGCCCACAGCCGATGTCCTTACGCCCTGTGTCGACGTCCTTCAACCACTTCTCCCAGGTCGCCCCCTTCCCCCACTGCCCCTTGCCCCGAGCTTCTCCCAGGTCGGCCTCCCCTGCCCTTGCCGCCCCCTGCTCCGAGCTTCTCCCAAGCCCCCTACCTCCACCTACCCTTCCTCCTCCCCCCGACTTCCCCCCACCCCCGACCACGTGTCGACTACCCTGCCTCGAACTTCTGCCCTTTCCGCCCCCGCAACTCCTCCTCCCCCCGCCCCCATGTCGCCCGATCCCTGCCCCTACCGCTCCCGCGCCTCACGCTCCACCTGCGCCTCCCCTTGCCCTGCCTCCTTCCCCCACCCCTAGGTCGCCCCTGCCCCCGCCGCCCCCGCGCCTCCGTCTCCCACTGCGCCTCCCCCTACCTTGCCTCCTCCCCCCATCCCCAGGTCGCCCCTGCCCCCGCCTCCCCCCCACCCCTGCACCTCCCCCTGCCCTGCCTCCTCCCCCCTCCCCTAGGTCGCCCCCTAGACAGGAAGGGGATGAAGAAGATGTTGATGGTGAACGATGGAGGAGAAGGAGATGGAGGAGGTGGTGGTCGAAAGAGATGGACGACAGTGGTGGTGATGACGAGTATTTCCAATATTACCCCTCTTACGTAAATCATGGTTTGAAAAGACCATGGTTAAGTTCAACTCATTAACAGTAAAAGTAACAGAAGGGGCACAAGTGATAGAACGACAAGAAATCAGGGGCACAACTGATATTCCTAAAAAGGGAGGGGTATAACTGGTATTGCAATATCTCGGAGGGGCATAACTGATAAAAACCCTATATTAAATCATGTGAAAAAAGTTTGGGAAAATATTTACATATATGGATCTAAATAAATATGTGAGGAATTTGTTATTTTATGTACACAATTAATTTTTCTGTGGGTTTTAATTTATCCTTATCTCTATTTACTTATTTGTTAGTTGACCAAGTCAGTACTCACAAGGTCTCTAGGTTAGGCTCTAAGTCTGTACATATATACATATTTACAACCTTTATTTATTTTCTCTCTTTATTTTTTGTTGGTATTTTTAGTGTTTATTTCATATTTTTATTAATGAATTACATATTTATAAAATTACGATTTTATTTGATATTTACATGTACTTGATAAGGGTTTTAGCATAAAATACAACAATAAGGTAGATGAATCTCAGATTCATCAGTACTAAACACTCAACTTTAGGATTATATAAATTGGTCGTGGAAGCTCAAGAATGCATATATTAAAGAAGAAAAAAAATGAAACATTTTTTGTTACATTTTAAAAATTAGATTCATAATTGAAATTCGAGGAATAGTTAGAGTTTCATTTTATATACCTTTTTTTTTGTTATCGTGATCTTTACTTTTGACCTCGTAAGCTTTTTACACCACGACAAGGGAATTCCACCCCTACAACTTAAAGAAACCATCTTTTTTCGTTAGCTACAGGAGAGATTCTTATTTTATACAACCTTGACTCATGGTGGTGTGATAGCAAAACTAAGCAAGAACTCTTCGTGCAAGATCTTGAATCCGAGAGTTTCCTTCTTCTTACAGATGGAAGAACACAACGAGCTCGTAATGCAAGACAAACTCAACATCTTTGAAATCGCTTCGGCAAATTGCTGCTACCTTTTATCCATTTATTCCTAGAATGCCTCTCCACCAAACAAGTACTAAATCTGATAGTTGCATTTTTTGCATTACATTGGCAGATAAAATCTAAGATGGCATCGGTTTGATGATTGATTTGGAAGGAGCAATGCATGGATCCTTTCATAGTATCTCCTGTCCTGCCCCTCATATTGTTTAAGGGTTTGTTTGGTTGGTGGGTTAGGTTGGGGTACACCGGTGTACCCCTCTTTCCAACCCTCCCAACCCTCTTCACATTTTACTATTCACATGGGTAACCCAACCCAACCCAACTCAGCAACCAAACAGGTCCTAAGAGGCTTTCTTCTTTTCTCAGCATCTTCGGGTTGTCTAATACTTCTCATTACAATTTTCCTCCAGAGTTTATATGCTTGTATTTGTCTATTGACTCAGTTATTGTGTGGGTGATTGCATTTCCCATGCACCATTGAATCTATGTGGACATCCGCACAACTCCCACCAGCATGCTTGTATCAAGAAATGGAGTAAATGAGAAGCTATATGTTTAGAGACATATCTTAAAGACTAAAGAATATAAGTAGAGCGAGATTGAATATATAGAGTGCACATTTGATGGATACAACGGTGAATGACTCGATGTGAAGATTGTAGACGATAACATTAAGAAGAAAGATTCATTTAGATAGTAATGATCTATTTTGCAATAGGATGGGGAAATTGATGGAGACATTACTCATAGAACAAGTGCATGTTGGTTAAAGTGGAGATGAGACTCTACTGTTCTTTGGGATAAGAAACTCCCTTTGATAGTCAAATAAGACTATTACATAGCAGCCACGAGACCTGTTATGTTCTATGGATCAGCATATTTGCCAGACATGTGCAGAGAATAATAGTTGCAAAAATGAAAATGCTAGGGTGGATGTGTGATCATACACGAAAAGATCGGATTCAAAATGATGCGATTATAGGGAAAGTTGGTGTAGCTCCGATAGAGGATAAGAAGAGAGAAAACCACTTAAGATGGTTTGGCCATTTGCAAAGGAGGCCAGTTGATGCAAAAGTTAGAAGATATGAGATTCGGGATGTTGAGTCGGTTAAAAGAGGGCGACGAAGGACCAAGAGGTGTTGGAATGAGACTATCCACTGGGATCTTAGTTGTTTGTATTTTACTCGAGAATGACCCAAAATATATCTGAATGAAGGTAACAAATCTATGTAGTCGACCCTTCTTAATTGTGGAAAAAGGCTTTGTTGTTGTTGCTTAAATTGATATTTTGTTTTCGATCCCAACCGTAACTAGGCAAGGGATGTTTTGTATCCGAACTCTATTTTACCCTCCATCTTCTATTAAAGGATGAACGTGCCCGTCTTCATAAAGAGAGAGATGTAAACTAAAAATCCTGATGGTAACTTGATTTCCAAAACAAAATATTACGCTCGAAATCAATTTAAACTTGAATATAAACTTGGTTCTTTAAAAGAGGTACTCTAAATAAACAAATTAGAGATACGGTGTACCTTCCAACCACAATCAGCATGAGTGCAACCGACCATCTAACCCTTTCCATTATTTAAGTTTCAGCATCCAAAGATGCACATTGTGCTAAAGTTGTTGGAAATTTCGGTGGTCTAATTAAGCTCAGGACAAACGATTAAACTATAGTACCACCACATGCTCCTAACTCCTAAATACGTGCACTACGAGAACATATAATATGATGTGAACAATGCTCCTAACATTATAGTTTATTGATCTGTTTTTTTGAGGCCGTTTAGAAGAACACGGGTTTTCTATCGTAGTGTGAATATTCTCCAAGCACAAATAGTATATACTCCATGCTGATTTTTTTGACAAGATTTTATATTGCAACAATTATTCATTTATGCATGGGCATTTAAGAAGGTTTTTTAACTAATAAGTTCGATATTGTGCTACTCTGGTAACCACTTTCAAAAATATGTTAGAAGTGTGAAATCTATGGATAGTGTTAGTTAAATGGATACTGACATGAATGGAGAATAACATAGTTTAGTATTTTCGTAGATAATAATGTTATGTATTTGGGTTCAATGGTACTGCTCCCTTGGGACAGCTAACATGGTTGCCCCCGTCTCTTTTTTTCGGTATTTTTTTTATTTTTTCTCAAAAATATCATCATGTATATTCATCTATATATTCCTCCTATATGTCATTCTAATTTCGTCAGAAATAGAGTCTCTTATGTCTTCCATATAGAACAGGTCGATTACATCAATGTTTCTTTAAAATTATCTGTTCTAGATGGATGGCATAGGACTCTGTTTCTGACGAAATTCGGATAATATATTGAATGGATATATAGATGAATATATATGCTATTTTTCAAAAAATTTAAAAAAATACGAAAAAATAGAGGTGGGTCCAGCCATGTTGACTACCTATAGGGACAACCCCATTTTTCCCTACATTTATATGCTATATATATATATATTGAAAATAATGAAAACAAAGATAATGTTTTGGGTGGAAACTATGAAGATGGATGAAAAAGGAAGTCGTGTTTGGATGGCATTTTATAAAAAATATTAATTTATTTATTGATTTTTATATGAACTTTTCTACATGAGATCATGCTAATGCATAATACAAATATATATATGGTTTTCACATTACATACTTGGATGTAATACACAAACCTAAGATATATACGCGTATAAATAGATTTGCATGGAAAGATTCAAGTTTGGCAGGTGCACCCACTATTTTGGTTTACGTCGTAATTTATTTCCTATTTAGATTAGTATTTTATTTGTATCATAACGTAGAGGTTCATACTTTTTTGTCATGATCTCTTTTTGAACATAATATTTTGAACCTCATCTGAATCGTGTGTACATCTAATTCCTGATATAGGTTCTTTACAATAATCTCCCTTTAGTAATTTCGCTCTATAGTAGATATTTAATAATTCGAATATGCATTAGGCATCGTTTCATTTTATTTATGCAGATATTCATTGTTATCCATCTATCTAAAATGATTAGAAAATATATATTACGTATTATATAGTACTTACATAATTCTCCCCTAAATCCTAACAAGGATTCTCTTAAAGAAAAATCCAAAAATATAATGCGGGTGACACATTCTATTTTTTGAATGGGACAAAATGACTAAAATGAGTTTCCAACATTAAAAAAAGATAAAAAGATATTAATCAGATCCAAGAAAACTGCACCATATTGAAAAGAAATCTTATATCGTATCATGATTGTCTTGTGACAATATATGCCCTATCGAATAAAGATGAGATGGATCATGTCCCCCATCTCTCACACTCATCTATTAGCTAGAATCAATTTCCATATACTATATAAAAATGGTCACCCGAATCATGCTCTCTCCAGACTGTTCCAACTTAAGGTCCGTGTCTTGTATTCTAATTTGATCAATCCTCCAATCGAGACGAAGTTCATGCTTTTAACGATTCCATCAACCTCTCTTTGGTCAACAATCAACCATCCACAGCATCTTCTTCCATGCAGCCTCGATCATCTACTTGATTCGCGTTTTGAAGAAACGACGTAAGGTCTTTGCTTGATTGCATGGCAAGTTGCAATCACGACAACTTTCGCAAACGTAACCGCAGAGCAATGACTACTGAATCTATTTTGTGTCCGATACGTCATTTATGTGTATTATTAATTTATTAGGGCCTTATCAGTTCATGCATTGGTCATCAGACTCATCACCATGATGTGGGGGCACCTTAGAAGCACGAGATACGATTGTTTCAAGTTGCGTACAAGGACAAATTAGTTGAATACAGTTTTTTTTATTTTTGTAATTCAGAAGTATGTCATCGTATCTTTCGATGTAGAGGAAGAGATATACACCAAGATATCACCGGCCGATGGCCTAGCTAGCACGGCAGCCATTTCCCTTAAGTGTAACACCCCCAAGTTATGAGGTATGTGAATAACGGGCGGGATCGGTTATCGCATGCACGTGTGGTTCGGTGGTCACATGACGAAGTTCTGGAGGATTTCGTCTTAGTGTACGGATAGCTAAGGATGGGATTATCGCATGAATAGGACAGCGAGAAAATTCTCAAGTTCGAAATTTGCTCAGTTTTGGCTCGCTAAAATTTCGATTCAGATTTGGTTCGGAAATAAATGAACCGAACCTGAAGACAGGTTTAGGCACGATTAAATAAATGAACTAAACCTAAAAATTGTAGGTTTATTCAGGTTCGATTCGTTAAATGTTCGATAAACACCTATTTACACATCCTTATATGGATAAGTGAGCCTTATTTTCGGATAAGTTGGTTCTGTCCTCAGATAAGTATATTTTATATAGAGATAAATTACTGGTTGTGGGATAAGTATACTTTATCTTGGTATAAACTATTCCAAGATAAATGATCATATCGTGTTGTAATATCCATTATTTACATGTCGAGTGCTTATCCCTTCCTTATCCCTCAAATTAACAGAACAAGTAGAAATCTTATTTATCCTTTATCCCCACCTTATTCCTTATCTATCATCTGAACAAATATAAAAATACACTATAATTAAGTCTTAGAGATAAATCTTTATTGGTGTATTTTTTTCAACATATGAAGAAGAGTTAGATAGAAAATTTGATCGAATAATTATTCTAATTATATATTTTTTATTTCTTTTTATTCACTCGCCCTCATTAGAAAATTCTCAAGTTCGATGTCCACTTAGATTCGATTTTATTAAATAGAGGTTCGAATTGGGTTTAGTTCGCAAATAAATGAACCAAACCTGAACACATGTTTAGGGTCGATTATATAAATGAACCGAACTTAAAAGTTGTAGGTTCACTCAGGTTAGGTCCGTTTATACCCCTACACTTGAAACTCCAGAGGCCACGGGTTCCTCTTAGCACAACACAAGTCTTCGTCCACACTTGACAGAGGAGAGCTGCATCATCCTAAGTCAGAGCGTGAGATCCACTGATGACTTGATGCAATGACATGGCGTGTAGATGTGAAAGATGACATGTCATGCTGACAGAGCGGGTGACATGGCGTCAGTTGCAGAAGACGAAGGGATTGCACGAAATATGAAGAGGTAAGACATGGGGAGAGTCATCTCGAAGTACGAAGGGTCTCCGTTGGAGACAAAGTCCTTGCATTCATTGTACATGTAATCACGATCTTCCTTTATATAACCCAGACTTGTCTATATAAGTATGGTAGAGCTCATTTATAAACAACAAACACTTGAGAGAGTCTCTTGCTAATATCAAATAGATGGTTAGTGCCATTGATCTTGTGTCCTTGCATGCTTGAGTGCTTGCATGTTCGAGCGACGTGGTTACTCGACATGCTAGTGTATATCTACATGCATATGGGAGGTTGGTTAGCTTGAGAAAATTAATGCCACACAGGTTTGCCTCAAAAATTTGTGTTGAGATTTTACACTTGTGACAACTGGTATCAGAGCTTGTTCGATGGCGCCCAATGATGTATTGCTGCCTTGGAGGGAATTGTGGTAGAGATTCAGTCCACAATGAGTACTCATGCCCAATGCTTGGCCCATAAGGAGGACGGGGCAATCATGGATTGTTAAGCATTGTTGAACCACACTTCAAGTGGGTCTAGCATTCTACACAAGGCGAAAACACTGTCGCTAAGGCGACCGCTCACAAACCATGAATTTAAACAATAATCAACCCACTATAGAAAATAATAAGATAATACAAAGCAAAGTGATATCAAAATTTATTATAAACTCTATAAATAAATGTATATAGTGGTCAAGTACATGTAGGGTGTCGAACACATGTGATGAATCTCCATTTTGTAACTTTTATCCTATCATTTTGGCCTTAAAAATCCTAACTAATGCATGTAAATAACATTATTTTGTATAAATTAACATTCATTATTTATTCCATTTATTGTGTATAAAATATAGTTACCAAAATTATAGAATAAAGAAAATAAAAAGAATAAAATATCTAAGATATTTTATGACCCTAAATCCGGAGATATAAGCATCTTGATGACTAGGTTGACAAGGAATAAAGTAAGGGAGATAAGGGCCAAAAATCCAATAAAATCCTCTTTGTTTTATTTATCAATATTGCAATTTTGAGACCTATTTTATTTTCTATTTTCTATACCTCAAATAAAGAAACTTTATACATGAAAGTCGTAGATAATAATATATAAAAAAATATAAAACTGATTTCATATAAAAATAATTTACATGTACCTTTATACTCTAAATAAAAAGTCAAAACACAAACTTCCCAGACCCATATCTCCTCAATAAAAACTCAAAACATACAAAACACCTTTATCTGTATATACCTTTTAATAAGCTATATAATGAAGGTGGATTCATTCAATTTGCAGTTAAGGTGCAAAAGTTAGGTTTTGGATCCCTATTGTATAGTATACCTAAATAAAATATTCATTTTATTCATTATTATTTTTATAATTTTATAATTTTATAATTTTATAATTTTATAAATTTGTAAATATTATTTATAATATATATACATATTTAAAAAAGAGTAATCCATACTATAATAGCCAAATAAAATAAGTTTACAAAATACATTAATGAAATACCTATACTTGTACCTATAAATTATATACCTATATTTTATTTAATTGTACATATTACATTAAAAATATAAGAAAAATATATTTATGTGTATAAAAATAAGATATAAACATATAAATTAAGAAAAAAATATAATAAAATAAAAATAAAAAATAAAAATACAATTTATAATACATAGGTATATATACCCCTAAAAAGTAACTTCTAATAAAATAATCCATTAAAATAAATAAAAACCATAATAAAATACTATAGAAAAGTATAAATACTTTTTATTTTACTTTTAATAAAATTATTTACTATTTATTAATGAATTTATAAAAAATTTCAGGGCTAGTTTTTCATGGTTGATCCACGTGGACCAACTAGATGGCTCTGCTAGTTGACCTCAGTCAATTATATGATCTGAGCCCTAGCCCTTATCAGACCTGACGACCTGCCTTCCTTCTCGATTTTTCCCTCTTGATACACTACTCGAGGGCTTGTCCTTCCTTCGTGGAAGATGTTGACACTTCATCCACGATTCTCGCTGAGTGCATATCTCACACCATGCCTTTTATTTTTTGATCTCCACGCCATCTCGAACTTCACTTGACCATCACCTGTACATAACCAGGGTCTTCGCCTTTATCCATTTTTTGAGTCCCTTTTGGCCACCTTCTCTCCCTCCTTTTGCGCTCAATGGCTCAAGGACGGTGACATCTTCCTCGCCAAGGTTTTGGTTGGATCGAGGAGTAGCTTCAACTTGATATCATCATCACTGTTTGCTCCATCTTCCTTCGTCTCGGCTAACCACCTCATCGCCACCATCATCCACTTCTCCACACCTCGTCTACAACCCCCCTCATCTTCTGCCGCATATGGTGGCTGAAGCACTTCGTTCTTTCCTCACCAAATCAAAGGAAAACCCACTCACGTTCCATTTTTATGTACCTAACATCTTGGCCAAGTTTATACTCGATCCCTTCTTCTAATTGCATGTACACTAAAGCACCTTCACGTTGACACACACCATCCTCGTCGGCGATCTCTGCGGCAACTGCCTCTCGAATTCCGCTTTTTTTGCTGCTGCACAAGAAGAACGATGGAGGAGGGTGGCTGCGGATAGCGGCCACGGTTGGATCATCCACTCCTCCTTATAATCTCAGCCATCCAGCCAATGGGTAGGAATTTTTGTGCACAAACCCTTTCACTTTTGGTATTTTCCGCATGTGTCCCAACCATGCAAGAGTAGTTGAGAGCCACCTGGATTAGTGGGGAATTTGGCAACAACATCTCCCCCTCGCATTTTTGGTATATTTTAGGGGCTTTCGAACTCCATTTTGAACTGCATTTCCATTATATACTCTTTCATTTGTACCCCTACACATAAACACTCATTGATCATTCATCTGAACTATATTTTTTGAGATTTGTTTGTTAGAAAGTTTACGTCAAAGATCTACATTGTACCAAATTTCACAATATTTTGATGTACAAATTATTAATGGTGAATTTTGGATTCAAGTATTAGTTTGGTTTATTTTGTTAATAACTCTTTGCATACCTAATATCACTTGCTCATTTTTGAATATATTATAGGAATTAGTTAGGCAAAACCTGTGATGAAGTTTCATCAAAAGATCTTTTGATTTATGGCTTACAGAATTTCGACAATATTTTAAGTAATTGATTTATTTCTGGATCATGTTTTGTCTATTTAAAAATTTAAAATATGCCCATGTGCCCCTAAGTTTGCTCTATAAAAGTGATTTTTGTTTTATTTTTATCTTGTTGTTTGCATAATAAAAAAAATCAAAAAAATCATTTCATCCTTCTTGCAATCTTTTATTTTTAGAATTTTTATCAGTTATGCCCCTCTGAGATATTTGCAATTTCAGTTATGCCCCTTCCTTTTTGGAATATCAGTTGCTATCTTCTAGGGTCTGTCCGTCTTGTTTTTGTCATAAAGATCCGATCTTTGTGGTTCTGGATGTTGGAGTTTTGATTTTGTTGTTTGTGAGGTTGATCTGTTTGTGAGATTTGGGCACCAGTACGGTCTTCTTGGTTGTTCCATCAATAGCTCAAAGAACATATCTTTCGATGGGATTCGAAGGCTTGAAGTGATCTGTGGTGTTTCTATATCGATTATTCTGGTTTTGAAGCCAAAATCTTTGTGCTAGTACTTGGAAGGAGATCCTCCATTAGAGGAGAGAGAGAGAGAGAGGAGAGTAATGGCTTCTGCAGGGATTACCATCAGCAACATCCAAGATGAGCATGCTCTCTCCATCATCAAGAATCTGGTGAATGCAGCGTTCGCCCGGATTGGATAAAGGAAACCCACCTGTTCGATCGCCGGATTGGATAGCTGTGTAGATAACTAAGAGAGAGAAATTATGAAGAGAAAGGAAGAAGAACGGATGGAGGAGGAAGAAGATGAAGAAGAAGTATGGACAATTATACCCCTCTTAACTGCACCATGGTTTAAAAAAACATGGTTAAGTCAACTCATTGACGGTTAAATTAACGAAGGGGCACAAGTGATAGAATGCCAAGAAGCCGAGGGCACAACTGATATTCCCAAAAAGGGAGGGGCATAACTGATATTGGAATATCTCAAAGGGGCACAACTGATAAAAACCCTTATTTTATATATCATTACATCTCAGAAAAATACCAAAAAAATATTGTAGCTTGCCGTTAACTGTAACTATATCATATTCAAAGGGGTATTATGTGATACTAGGTCTAGTATCCAAAAAACTTAAAAATAGTTCAAAACTTTCAAAATCACTAAGAATTGAAATATTTCGCAAATTCAAAAAATAAGGTCTTGTTTTCTTTTATATACTCTTGTTTAGATCCACGTCTATCCTCGCATCTCCACCTACCACCTCTCCATCACACACAATCAACCATCAAAGATTCCCAAAACTCGCCTATTAATATACCCCCTTCGACCCCTTTTGACTTTTGATCCCTTTTCTTCGAGTTTTAGCCCCTAAGATAACTTCTATGAGTTTTTCCATGGTGACAGCAAGGTGGAGCTTGTGAATTGCAGCGAGGAGAGTGAGAGGAGGTGGTGAATCCAACCCGCTGCTGGAGCGCCGCCGGCTGGTTCTGCTCCTGGCCTCTCAGGCCGATTGAACCCTATGTTTTTTCATTTCTAGGTAATTCTTTAGTTTAATTTTCATTTCATGTAATTTATTCATAGTTAAATCAATCAAATCACGCTCAAATCAAAAGGCCCCAAATTCCTGGAGTTCAGGCTCCATGTCGAAATCGCTGCGATCTGACCTTCGATCCGACCTGACTCCCATTCCACCTCTCTCCCCTTCACATTCTCCATTGATTCCCCTCATAACCCCCTTGAATCAAGCCCTAATTCAAGGAGTTAGATCTCTCTTCGCCGCCCTCGTTGGAGCTCTCCCTTCCATTCCATACCTGGGTTATTACGTGTAAGCCCTTAGTTGAGGAGATAGCCCTCGCACCCAAGAGTCTTTTGGTTGTGATTTGCAAGTCTGACGAAGTGCCCCTGGGGACCTCAATGGCCACCTGGAGCTGCTCCAGGTGGTTCAACCTCGCTAGAGCACCCCGTTCCTACTCGCCTCGTCTAGATACTACAGTCGCATGTGGAGGAAGCCCAGCTACCTACTGGGCTCGTCGGGGGAGAGAAAGAGCGCCGAAGATCAGAGGAACAGGATATCAAAGCTTGCCTGCGAGCTGTTCTTGCGTGTTCTTGCAACGACCTCCCCCACCGTTTGATCAAGAATAACGGTCCAGATGTAATTTAGACCGTTGATTTTCCGCGAACGGGTACGTGAAGAGAGCCGCATGATCAGCCATGTGGCAAGTCCTGGACGGTTGGATCTTGGGCGTATATGTGGGTAAAATACATAGCCTCCCTCCACCTTTTTGTAATTATTAAATGGTCCTGTAAATGTTTTCATAGTTTAAAACTTTTTGATAAATTGCACGTTGCCCCATGAACTTTCTTTATATTGCAATTTAGTCCCCTCTAGAGCCGCATGCATGCACATGTTTTGCTTGTAAAAATTGCACTGAAGCCCTCTTGTGTTTATGTAATTGTGTTTCAATATGTAAAATTTAAATATCATTGTCAAAGTTTGGGAAGAAATTGCATTTGGACCCTCGCCTTCATTTATATTTACAATTATGCCCCTGCTAGTCTGAATATTTTTGTGAGTTATTTTCTCTTTATTAAAAATAGTTATCGTACCCTAAAAATTACTAAAACAAGTAGGAGTAGGTGTCTGGATGCATGCTTGTTCACGTTATAATTTTACATTTGCATTTATGCCCCTTTCCTATTTTCAAAAATTCAAAAAGTACACAGCCAGTCCTTGTTTATCTTAAAAAAGCCATAAAAATTAGAAAATCACCTTGAAAAATTATCCAAAAAAAGTAGGGCTTATTTAAGTATTATTAAACCTTCATATCACAAATCACTAAAAATAGAAAAGAAAATGCTAAAAAATTAAAAACCCCTAAAACCTTTAGAAAAATTTATAAAATCACCATAATTCCAAAAATAATGGTTTTTATTTTATATTTTTTTTTCATATTATTATCTTCATATTAAATATAATTTGAAGAAATTTTGAGACTGTTTGATATTTTTATCTCCATTTTGATTTCTAATTATTGTTTTATCCCAGTTGTAGGGTATTTTTTATTTAGAAATATATAA